>JANXJC010000029.1:7219903-7248737 GCA_027564655.1 Leptodon cayanensis
CAGTGTCCAAGGCCAGGCTGGATGGGGCTGGGAGCAACCTGGTCTAGTGGAAGGTGTCCCTGCCCATGGCAGGGGGGGTGGAACTAGATGGTCTTTGAGGTCCCTCCCAACCCAAACCATTCTGTGATTCTAAGATTTATGAGAGAATGCATGGATCTGTAACACTTCAGAATAAGAGAGACTTTACAAAGTTTACTAAATTAACACAAATCAGGAACTACTGTCTCAGTATATTCATCAGCTTCTCAAGTTCAAACAGTTTGTGTAAGAAATGCTAAATTAAGATATCCAAGCAACCTTAATTTTTCTTCTTATGATGTAAATTTTCACATATATTTCAGATGTTGTAATGTGAGGTATTGAATATGTTAGTGGGGATATTTTTAATATGGAAAGTTGGTATTTTTTCATAAATTTATTCCATACAGTGTCTCAGGAGACTGAAACAACAGATATAGCAGTAAATGTGTTTATCTATGTTTGCCTATTCAAAGCAAAGCTCCTGTTGCTGGGAATGGATTTTGGAGCTCACCCCGTGTTCCATCATTTGTTTCCTAACCTGTAGCAACAGCATCTTAAAACCAATCAATAACCTTCTTACAGAGCAGTGACCAGCTCCCCTTCTTTCCAAAACCACTATGACCAGCAAACAGCTCCTGCTACATCACCAGCAACAGCTTCCTCCAAACCAGAAATTATATACCAAAACAAAGATTTGCTGAAAGAGCGTAAGCCAGAATGAGTGCTTTCATGGTGATACTTACAGTGGAGTTCATGTCACCTATTATTAATTATTAGAATTCTACCATGTAGGCATCCCCAGTCACGCCAGGCACCTGCAGGTCGCTTTGCAGCCAGGGGCTGGACACAGGGAGCCTGGGAGCACTGGTCTGCATGTACCAGTGACGCACAGGTAGGTGATGTGAAACACCAGAGCTGAATCCATATCCGTGTCTAGGTTCTCACACAAAAATGTGGCGCCACGAGGTGAAGGAAGCAGACAGCGGCCATCAGCCTGCCTGAAAATTCTGCCACCGACACAGGTGGCTGATGATTCCTGCACGTACCGATTCTTAGTTGCTTAAAAATATTAGTTTAGATGTTCTTACATTCGTGCTCCAGGTAATTCAACCTTATTATACAAAAGAAGGAAGAAATGCTGATTTATAAACTAAGTTTTATTAAGGCAGACGTTCAAAGTCATGTTTTAGCCTGATAAATAGCAGACAGTGAATATGAAGAATAATCCATTTCACGGTGACAGCAGTTTCAACTATATTAAGTCATCTGTCAGATCTTTTACAACAAACAGATAATATGGAAACCTTACATTTTTATGAGAGGTCAGGCATGTTTTTTCAATGTGCCTCCAGTCATTTACTAACTTAAATACATACCTAATGTTCTAAACAGGTTTTTTGAAATTCGTTTCTCATCCTTTCAGTATTATCAAGCATTGCTCATTGTACCTAACAAGCTTTCTACTTTATTGCAAAGAATAAAACCAATATATTTTTAAAAGTAGACTCTAAAATCTAATTATTTTTTTCCAGGCAATAATACAGGGCACTACAGCTGTAAATCTTTAATGCACAAAGGTAGTGATGGAGGATCGTATTTACTATAGCTCATGACATTTTAATTAAAATATGTACTTACATTACTACATCGAGTAATCAAATGAACAAAAAAAATACAGTATTTTTTGTTGTTTGGAAATACCTTATACGATAGTCAGCATTTAAAAAGACTTATTTTTTTAATTTTTCATGTGCAATCAACAAATGTTTCATGTAAGGCATTATAAAATGCAGAAGAATGGAATGATGTGTTTAAGGAGTTATTTATGTTTTAAAAAGAGAAGAAAAATAATGCTGAACCATTCAAACAGCTCAAGGAAATGGTATGGAATTTTAATGAAGATTAGATTTTCTTCAAAGTAATACAGACAATATTAGGGACTAACATATTGTAAATAGTAGTTTTAATCACAGCAAGCATACTGGCCTGAATTTTACTCTAGCTGAAGTCCAAAGGCAATCCAGCAATAACTGCAAATAGAATGGGGCCCAACATCTCTAACTCGCTGGACAAACTGACTAAAATAGCCCTAAAAAAGCCTCGTAGTTTATATTAGAATGACTGGAGGGAACTATAGGAAGCCTGAGTTTATACCATAATAAGAATGTTTATGAAATAAGGATTTGACTTCTAGAACTATTACCATTTTTTTCTGACAGTCTTTCATTAGAAAAAATGCTACTTTGCCAAAATCAGAACCTCTCAAAGAAGAGCAGTATTGATTAAATTTCTTCCCATCCAAAGAGTACTAGAAATTTCAACCCTTTCTAATACACCCACTTTGATATTTTCAAATTGCTTATGAATAACCAGTCAGAATTTATTCAAAAAATTACTCCAAAATTCAGACCATCCCCATTTTCAAAATATAACATTTAATTTATTGAGTTCCCCCACTCCCCCGATTTTTTCTTATAGAAGACTAAAATATTGACCTTTTGTACTCTTTCAACCTGGAAATAAGTTTTGCCATCACCAAAGCGTAGGTGGGGTATCTTGCTGGCTGTGGAGCTATTGTTGGCTTCCAAAAAAACCCAAGCAGGAAATTTTAATTTCTTACGTTTAGTTCATTGAACTGAAGGGCATGATCAAGAATTCACGAAACTCAACTGGGACTCGATAAATTAGTTATTTCACTGTAGAGGAAAATGAGAGGATTCAAGGCTAGGAAAGTAAGACAACAGACTTATTTTGAGATGATTCCTGCAAAAATAATGTACAGTCAATAGAATTGCAAAGATGAAGAAAAAAGGAGATGGCAATATGTCAAGTCTTTTCTCATTAAGATCAGCTTTCACTAGGCGTGCAAATCCCATTAAGTTTGGTAATAAATGCCCAAATCCAGTTAAGTAGTGGCAGTGCATTATTTTCCAGAGAAAGTGCGGGGGACCTGCTTTGAGGCTTTGAAAAGGCAGGAGAGGGCTGGATGGGAGCAGTAAGGTTTGGGGGTAACTGATAAGGGGAAGGATACTGCAAGTGAGAGCAGGACTTCAGCATATTTTAAGTGTTCCACAGGCTCTGGCTGGAGCCTGTCTCCACTCCATGAAGATCAGAGGTTCAGTCAGAGCAGGTCACTCAGGCCCTTGTCTGGGCCTTTTGAATATCTCCAGTGACAGCAATCCCACAACCTCTTTGGATGCTCCTATGGAATCCTGCCAAGCAGATTCCTGAACAAACTCAAGCTTCCTCTTTTGAAGTCCAGGGCTGTGATTTTACCATTTATCTTGTTCACCTTTTTTTCCTGTCTTTTGCTCGTAGGAAATGAGTATGAGACATTGGATGTGCATTTTCATAGAATTTACTCTTTTTAATGGACTATCAAGGTAGTTGCATCTACTCATGGTGAGTAAAGATCGAACAGCGGATCTTCTGCTGTAAGTTTTCGTTTTCCTCCCCGCCCCACCGCCCCCAACATGTTTGGGGTTTTTTTTTGTAGAGTTAGAAGAGCTGTCATCATCTTGCTGTACAACCTCTCCCCTACCAGGAGGAAGGAGGGGCATAGCTGCTGGCATAGAAACTCACTACTTTGCACAATATTCTTCCTAAACAATTCCAAGAATAGCATCTTGGCAACCCAAGCAATGTCCATCCTCTTTTCAGAATTCAACTAAAAACCTAATCAACATCTACTTTCTTGTGTTTTCTTTTTTTTTAGAGGAAAAAAAAAAAGGAAAAGTGAATTTATGACTCCCTGCAGCACTACATTGCAATTCAGAGCAGGAGATCCCCTGTCTCAATAAATATTCCCCTGACCTGCTACTAGTAGCAAAGCTCCAGTACTGGGAGAACATGTGCATCTGTAAAGAGAGATGCTGACGTTGCCCTTCTGGGGCTTATCTTTTATAGAAGAAATTACCAATAATATGTTTTGAAGATATACTCCTGAAGCCGACTCCCACAAAAGTAATGTGAGGAAGGCATATTTTACTTGGAAAAGGCAGTTTCCAGTTTATGTATTCATGGCTGTGCAGCCCTGATAATAACACAAACTTGCTAGCTCCATCAATATCTTGAATACTAGACACAATCAGGGAAGCACACTTTTCTCCTGTTTTGCATTGCAGACATCACACTGAACATATATATTTTTTCTCTCAGCTGTCAGAAGCAGCCATGTCCACAAAAGCAATACTGCCATTTCCTGTTGTAATTGATGAAGAATGGCAGCTTTTTGCTAATACTTTCGCTGTGCTGGTAGCTAAAAGCAGCTGTTGCAAGTCTCAGCATTTAGTGCATAATCAAACATATTTCTAGTATCTCTAGAATAACATTTGATTTACAGTGGCAACAATCCAGGGGGAATGGAAGCTGGCTTTGTTAAGCTGAACCACATACACACTCTGATTTCATCTGAAAAACAGTGTTGAGGTTTTTTCCCTGGCAAGTTGGAAGACATGGCATTGTGAAGGAGAAAGATTTTTTTTCATTTCTTCTTCCTTATGCTGTAAATGCTTTATAAAGTAGAACTAAGGTTTCAGAAAGACTCAGCTCATTTTATTGCCCACAATGTTTTTGTCCCTCAAAATCTTTCTTGCAAATTAATTAATAGTTCCCTTTCTCCTGTCTGTCCCTGTCTCCCTCACGGATGATGAGGGTAAGCAGGGGAAACCTACAGCTGTGGGGTTTTTAGATAATTATTTAGCTTGGAAATCAGCAAAGCAATTATTTTCTTTTCCCTTTTTTTTCCTACCCTCATCTGTTGGGGTCGGCCAGAGTTAAGCCACTAAGGGCACACAATCTGGCTAAGCTAATAATGACTCTGTTAGCATTGACTGTTTATTTAATTTATTTATTTTTATTAATTTAGGCTATTTATTTATTTATAAAGACATCCAGCTGCTTACACAGTCCCAAGGCTGTGATAATGTTTACAGAGGTTGCACTTCTGAAGAGAACGAGGAGCTTGAAATAGCAGCTAATAGTCTATACCCAATACGCACATAAAGGAGTAGCCTGGTAAAGTAACTGCTGGAAATGATGCACAAGAGCAGCAGCACAAGAACCAATTAGCAAATACTAAGCTTAATATCCATCCATTTGAGAAATACATCTCTTGAGAGTGATTTTTCCTTTCTGTTTTCAGGCTGTGGATTGTTTTCCTCTTACCAATATGACACAAGTTCCTCTCACATATATGAAATTTAACAAATAGAAAAACTTAGCTTTGACTTTTGCTTTTATCATCTTGGCAACTTGATAACGTTTCAGGCCATGACTCAACAGGGACTTAATTTTGCCAGTATACCCATCGTGGCTAGGATGTGGGAGATAAAAATAATCAGCACACCCTCTAATCACGATAGCTATGCTGACAAAACCCCTACTGTAGATGCCTCTGTGCTGATAAAAGCGTGCTTTTGTTGGTTTAGTTTATATTTTGCAGGGAGGTGGTAAGCTGTGTTAGAAGAAAGAACCTTTCTGATATCAAATGCTATGTCTGAAGCAGAGAACTTCGCCAAAAACACTGTATGAAATTAGATGTGCCAGAGAAGTAAATATTTTCTTCAGTGGAATCGTGAAATAATAAATGTTCACCATACCTGACGCACTGAAATCTTAAGGGTTTGAGGAAAAAAGAGTCAACCCCAGAATAATAGCACAAAGAGTAGCTCTCCATTTATTAATCTGTAAAGTGGTTTCAGTGTGATCAAAATATTTTTCCGATGCAAATGTTGAAAGAAAAGGCTAAGTATCAAGCTCAGTTTGAGTGAGGAAAGTGACATACTGGACTTGATTCTTAGCTTTTGAATGCTAATGCAACTTGATGGTTGTCATGACGTTTAGCTGTACAGCACCTGTTAGTATCAGCTGCGTGCCTTTCAACAACATACCATCCTTCTAGTGCCAGATGAAAGTACCAGGAAAAGAAGCATTTTTAAGCAATCCAGGATACAATGTTCATCTTTCTTATGAAAGAGCTCCTGGAGATTCTTAAGATGTGGCAAAGGTCTTGAAATTGTGACACTCCTCCCTACCCTCACAAAAAAAAAAAAAAAAAAAGCAAAAAAAAAAAGCCCAAAATGGTAGACATCACACAAGGAATTCAGGAGAAAGCATGTCATAGTGTACCTCCATTATTTTACTGTTTGAAGTTTTCATGAGCTGGAGCTTCACACACCAATTCTTCAAATGTCAAATGATTTATTCAGAATGTAGTAATAAGAAAACTTGAGCTTTACACAGGACACAAGAAAAAATTAGTGTGAAATAAATGTCATTCATACTGAATGTCAGTTAAAGGGACTTTGTTTTGATTTTCAGTAGATGTTCGGGTGGTATATGGAGGCTGTTTGTTTAATTACTTTTTACCAGATGTTGGACCTAGTTAGAAATTATTTAATTCTATGTTCACCCAGACATCTTTACCTGAATAAAGTTCATTTTTACACCAGAATTTGATGAAAAAGTCTTTGAAGTTTTGAATGGCAGAAAGAAGTTTATCAGGACCTTTTGGCCAGTTATATTTTCATAGAGTCATGCACTTAGGATCAAATTTCGATAACCAAATTTCATACTAATCTGGTGACATTTCAAGGAAAAGAGATTTGGAGAGGCTGATGACTAAGCACTTTTAAAGTTTGTTTTGTCTCCATCACATCTCTTCCTACCTACTTAAAGTGTTGTGGCTAAACCTCTCAAGAAGGATGCAGAGCAGTCTTCATGAACATTTTTTTCCTTCATGGTTTTTTGTATTTATCTTTAGGTCTTTTCTCCTACTTAAAATGCACAAATCTCCTAAGGGCAAACTTGGATTAGGCAGAGACACGATAACATGCAAAAATAACCTCAGAACACAACAGTGACTTTACACTGTATACTGTGCAATGTGATATTCTGTGAAAGGTGCTGGTTTTTCTTTAATTATTTTATCAGAATATGGCTTTGAAGACTATTCTGCTACTTCAAGATCAAAGCACTGAAGACTCCATAGAGAGTTACTCTATATATTTGCATTAAAATCTAAAATGTCATCTGATCCATTCAGTGACTTAATTCATAATTTCTATACTATTCTACATACGTCCTACATCAACATCCAACTACACTAACCTTCAGCGGTGACAGGGGACAGTAACCCCACATACCCATGATGAGGTCTGACTACAGGGGCTTCAGAACTTGGAACGGCATGGATGGCCTCAGGCCCGACAAAAGGTTCCCCTGGTGCAAACTCATTTGCAAGAATAAGAAAAATGGTGAGAGAGGCATTGTTGCTCCAAGCGACACCAGGTTCAGCCTCCATCACAAACGGTATTTCAGACAAAAAGGTGGAAGAAATCCCTCAGTTGAAAACACGCAGGATAACAAGGCCCTGCCTGTGTAAGTCCTGGTCTGATTCCAAGCAGTGGTTGATTTAAACCCTGAAACACAGGCCATCGTATCCTTTCCAAACAGCTCCTACCTTTTACCACAATAGTTGGGCCTTCCTAAAACAAAGCTAATGAACCAACTTCCCTTTCTACAGGAACAGGGTAAGGAGTAATGAACTGAACGTACGGCAAGGGAGCCAGAGGTTTTTGACGGATGAACAGAGACAGCTTGCACAGGGCTCACTGTAGTGACTCTTCTCACCTGGGCTTCCTCTTCCCTCTCGGAAATCCCATCCCTGGTGTAGGAATGACCCAGCCACTTATAAAGGTAAAAACTGAGGTCAGCTTCAGATTTCCTTAATAATTTGCAGCAGTTCAGGGGACTTTGCACAAGCAGCTGAATCAGCCTTGCAGCAGAAACTGCTGAGAGAGGTGAACCAAACAGCTGGCAGCAGAAAACAGTGCAGGCATCCATGTTAAGAGCGGTCAGGCTTCAAACAGAGCCCTAATGCTAGTGGTAAGCACGTAGTTAATTTTATTTTATTATTTTACTAGAGGGATTGTAGTTTTACTATCTTTGGAATTTCTTGAGAACAGATTAGACGTTCATGAGGAATGACGTATGTGTGGTTGATCCTCATGGAACTGCATTAAGTGAATTTGAGATCCCTTCTAACCCTGGCTTTGCGATTCCGTGCACTGTATACACAGACACCCCTCCCCTCGAAGTATTACTACGTCCTTGCTCTTGTGGCTGTGATAGAAGTGCCTCTGTGTTAACACTTTAATTTGGTTCAGGAGTGCACTTTTGCAGCAAATCTTTCAATTGTTCCCACTTACTACACTCTGGTTAATGTATGAAACACTCTTTAAGTGTGCGAACTGGATTATTTTGGGGTGAAGCTAAGCTGGAAGGTATGCTGTAGGTGTGCGCCTGATGCAGTGCAGCTGCTAATAGGTAGGTGTTCAGTCCAAGGGGCCAGACGAGAGTTTATCTGAAACCACGAGAGCAGATATGCTCTGGAAGCCAAGTTCTCAGCACTCACCCCTTCATCACACAGATCTGCTTCTATTGCATCATACTACTGCGTAGTGGCAGTCTTTCTTTGTATAGCATCAGGAGTAATACTTCTCCAATCCTTTTCAGAGCCTTTAGATACTACCATAACAATACATAAGTGTCATTATTATTTCACAAAAGGAACATTTGCAACTTAATTAGCAAAAATCTATAAAGTTTCAACTGAAGACAGAAAATGTTATGGTAATACTACTGTACGTATTTAGCCCATTTCATAGCACTGAAAATAGAATATTTTAGTGATTAGGAGAGAGAAGAAATTCAGACCACAAGGTCATATTAAACATATGGAAGTGTTAAATATACCCACTTAAAATTAGCAGTGAGCGTGACTCTCCTGTCTCAAATACCTTATATTAGTGTGACAACTCCCTTCTCTTCGTGTGTCTGCATTCTGGTTTTTTTTTCTAAAAACATATTACAACCCTCTAGTGTACCAGTCTGATTTGTTATTGATCAGAACAGTAAATCCAATTTTGTATTTACTTCATAAAATAGATCAGTATAATGCTTTGACAATACAATATTATTAAACAAAACCTCAAGTGTCCTTCACAGCAGGCAAATTTCTGGACTGTGTGCTGCCAGATTAGGGACTTACAACCAGTTTTCTTGAGAAAAGCCCAGTGAGCCAAAGAAAATGTCACTGTTTCACTGGAGGAATGCACTTCCCAGGCATAACTAGGAGGACGTTCTTTGCCAAAAGGTCACAGAAACATGCTTTCACTCTTTTCTGCCTTACTGAGCACATCTCTCCTCAAGATACTGCAGGCAGAGTTTTTCTCAGCATTAGGAAAGACAGTGACTAAAGCAGAAGACTGGAACAGGGACATCTTGTCCTGTTCTTACTGCTATACCAGACTGTTGGTCAACAAAGTATTTCACTATTTCTTAGATACTCCATGATAAAATGGAAATACAAGCCTTCACACTTACAGTGGTAGATGCTGCTCTAAGACAGTTTAACGCACAGTGATTTTTGCTGCTCCACAGTGTGGTGATAATAGAGATGTCTTCTATTATATCACTAGTCATGACATGATAATATACATAATCTGGAAATGTAGCACTGGGCAGAACACCAGACTATCCCAATCTAAGACACATAAAGCAGTATCTCACTTTCTTCAAATTCCTTAAAGTCATACCTTTGAAAGAATTATGGACTACAGTCAAGAAGCAGTCAAACGACAATCTCAAGAGCTGACAGAATTACAAAATATTGCTTATTTGGGACAATACTTTATGATATTTTAGAAGGCATCTTGTAACTTATGGTGTGCAAATACCTGATTTTCTTTTTATTTGTTTCCCTTGTTAAAAACTGAAAGATAAAGTGTGGCTTTTGGAACAAACGAAAAAACCTTGAGCAAACACATGATTTTAAATTAATTTCAAGCATTCCAATACATGCAAAACATTTCAGTTTTGAGCATGGTAAACAGGCAAAAGCAAGAAAGCCTTTGTTTCCAGAATGGCATGAGGAGTGGAAGAGACATCACACATGGTGGGAGTTCTCAATTCAGCTGCCTTTTTTGGCCTGAGGAAGTTCAAATTGTACTGCCCACCTTTCTGGAAAATGTCATACGTGTGACTGCTTATGAACTTTTACATTTCATTTATTTAATTATTCACAAGGTTAAATGTCTGTTTTCTAAGACAGCTTCCTGACTCTCATGCAATAACACTCTTTCTTTCATTTTCTCCTTCTCAGTTTCTTCTGTATAAGCACTCCTGATCAATGAAAATCTAAATGTTTCCAGCAACACGGAACAATATTAACAAGTGAGCCTGAAAGACAGCCATTTACCTATAGTAAGTGGAATAAGACCATAAACAGCAGAGAAACAGAATGAAGTTGGATCTTCTACATAAATTGGACTACTGTGTTAAAACCTTTCCTAGAACATTTTTACGTGTATAATCTACTATCTGGCAAACAGTTTTAAGATATCTGGAATTGAGCTCTTACATGAACGAACTCTTCAATAACACAAAAAACCCTTTAGTAACATTCTTGTCCTCTGTGACTCAGCTTTAACCTCTTAAGAGAGATTCAAGGCAGTGCTGTGATTCCAGCATAAACTGCTGCTGTGGCAAGTAAGAAATGTGATGGAGGATATGGGAAGGAGGGATGTTTGCAGTATGGGACAAAACCCCCTCCTCCTCTGCTTAGAGAAGACTATTAGTCTAAGATTACTCTATTTCAAAATTAGTATTGTTTTCATCAGTGTGTCCTAATTGTGGGTGCTGAAGTTTTACTATTTAACTTCAGGCACTTGAGATTTCAATCTCAACACTCTAAAAGTTAATGTACCTGCCCACCCTAAAATGCAGACAGTGTCTGTTTATCCATTAAATCTTCATTCATCCTGTATCTAAAAATAAATGTCTGAATCCTCATAGGATAGTCTGTGTTATTGACTGCGTGGGCTGTGGCTGCAAAACTTCAAACTGGAATTACACCAGAACTGGGGACAAGTTAGCCAGTGGTCCTGGGGTCATTCGAGGCGGTATCGAAGACTGTATTCACACATGTGCCACTCCTCCCTGTGTGGCAGAGGTACATCAAAAGCCCAGACCTCCGCTCTCAAAACTCCTTCTTTTAGCCATGACCGGCCAACAAAACTGTTCTCACAGCTAGCTGAACAGTGTATCTTCTGGCACAACGTAATTATGCTCCTTATCTTTTTCCCAATTAAGAATATTTCAGCTCATGTTATTCTGCACTTCCCACTGTAAAGCCCTCTTTGGGAAGGGTGAGATCCTGTTCAACCTAAAATTAGCACAAAACTCTCATTACCTTGGATAGCAGAGGACCAGACCTTTAGATATCCCTGTTGCTTTGAAATTGGAAATCCACCTAGCTCTATCACTCTAGGTAAAACCAGATGTTTCCTGTCATGTTGATACTTATCCAGAGAAATGGGATTAAAACTAAAATTTTCAAACTTGATTTTGTGAGCAATCAATTGATTTTGAGCAGCCTTTCTGTTGGAAATATTGACTCAAAACATTGCTTGACTGATTCTGCAAAAATTCTTTTCTTCAAATCATTAACTATGCAGACAACGCATTCTGTATCCAAAATATGTGACTGAACTCTGTGGGAACTCTTAGAATGTAAAACCTCCTGTCACCTGTCACAGATACATCTAATTATTAATACATATAAGAAATCCAATTTCAAAATATTTTGGTCCCTTTTGCAAAGTGATATGCCTTTGAGAAGTAACATTAAACATCAAGCACCTTTAAAAAAAAGAGCTGTTTAAATTCTAAAGCATTTGTGCCTGTTTTCTTTTTACAGGAATAATTTCTCTAACTTACTAGATCAGCTTGAAGATTTTTAGCACTTCCAAAAACATGGTAGTCAGGGTTCTTTTACTAAATTCAGTTGAAACTGACTCAGACCACTGTCAAAAGTTTTTACAAATGTATCTCAACCTGTATCATGGATGCTAGAAGAGACAACACCCCACCGTTTAATAAATTATTATTTATGTCCTAAATCTAAATATTTTTTACATCATTTTCTTCCCCCAGAGCCACAATCACATTTGTCAATTTAACCGATTCCTGAAATAAGATCCAAATTATTCAATAGGGTGATGAAATTAGTAACAAGCCTCAGGCATAAGACAGCAGTTGTTTTTAGCATTCATTTTTGGTTTATTAACTACTAGAGACCTATGGCAAATGAGATCATTCTGAATATTACATAGGATGATACCGTAGTCCAGTTGCAGCAGAATAACTTTGTTCTTTTTCTTTTTTTACAACTCTGAAACCCTTTAGACGAAGTGGAGCACGTGTATGTGCAAGTACAGATTGCAGCTGCAGGAAGAGGTGCTAAAACTTCCAGCATCTGAAAGCAGTAAGTCCTTGATTTTCCTCTCAAACTTATTAAGGCTTCTGGTCACATGACAAGTTACTGTCTAATAGCAAAACCAAACCCAAAACAATACAAAAGCCAAGTCTTCCATCCAGCTGCTAAAAGTATTCCCTCCTCTTCAGAAAAGAGTGATGCTTTACCTAGACCGATTGCAGATCTTCTCCTTGGCTGCTGAGAAGACTCATACCTTCTGCGATTTCCAGAGGGCTAAATCTTTGACTGCCATATTCCTATTCCCATTCTCATACACTCTACAGCAAAGTGGGTTCTGCTCCAAATTCAGCCAATCTGTTCTGCATGCTCCCATATTTACTTAACTCCATTCTCTTATCCTCCTCGTTCCTCCTGCCACGTGCCCTACTGTGCCCACTCTTCTGCAACCATCTCGCTTTTCCACCTGCCTCTTTCTCCTCTGGGGCTTCCACTCTCAAACTTTGCCCAAGCCCAGCTTGATAAAATGTCCCTGAAGCAGCTCCTGCTTTCTCTAGATTTCTCTCTACAGAAAAAAAAACCCACTTTTTTATAGTCTGTCTCCTTCCCAGAAAGCAACGCTTCTGGATGCAGCAGACATGCAGCTGCTCAGTCATTTTTCATCCTTCGACTCTAACCAGCCTATTTTGCTTGTTTTCATCTACTTTTAAATTTTATTTTATAGTCGTATTCAAATGAACTAGTTTTGACACATTTCAATCTTTTCAATCAATTATGGCATGAATAAAAGTGAGATTGTATTTTCTGGAAATGTATTGCATATCAAATGATTGACACTGCTCTGCAACTAGTTTTTTCCCGGCCCCATTGCACTTAGTGCCAACAGCAGGCTTCATGTCAAGAGGCTGGCAAAAATGAGTGTATGTCACAACTAGCTAAACAATATGGAATTTTAATGAGAAATCTAAGCAGTGTCAGGCCACTTCTAATTGTCTGGTTTTTAATTTATTCATTTCACTTTCTCTATGGGCCTCTATGCTTTTTTTATCATTGAAAGTAAAAAAAAAAAAGGAAACTAACAATAATTCATGTGAATAGGGGCTAGTTGAGGAGAAATTTACAGGAAGACAGTGGAGAAACCGGGCTTATTCATTTCTTTGTTATTGCAGCTAAATATAATGCACAATACAGTCTGGTTTTCTTAAAATTCAGTAGGCATATGAAGGCTGCATTGAATGAGGGAATGCACTCTTTGACCATTATGTAAAAATGTCTAATTAATTTTCCTTTGTCGCTTTCAATATGTTTCTATTACATGCTTGGGACTATTGGGGTTCCCAACGGTGACTGAATTTTGCAGCTGCAAATTGCTGTCCTTAAGTAATTCTAAGTATTTTCTCACTGAAAACTCATAAGCGCACAGCAGTTGCCGGTTGTGGTCACACAAAGAAAAATCCTGCTTAGCTATACTTATTCATTTACATTGCCTTGAATGCCATTTGTTTATTTAGGATAATCACAAATTTTTGGAAAAGTCTTCTGGAATATTTTCCCCTACGGTATAATGTAGATGATATGGATGTTAATTTTCATAAATTAACGGTTCCCAAACTTTCTTCTCGTGGACCACCACGCAGTGGCAAGGTATCCCATGGACTGCATGCCGTAGGCAGAAATGAGCTCTGGGAGTATGTCCAGTTCATCCAGTTACCTGCTAGGTTACAGGTAGTGCAATGTAACAGGGCAAGTATGATGGACAGAAGGTGCCAGAACACGCTCCCTTCAGAGACCCCTGTGGATAGGGTCACCTGTATTATTTGCAGGGAAGCTACTGACTGATTAAGGAAGACTTCCACACCACTGGTAACCCACAGAATGCACTTAGCAATGACTGTCATCGTATTTGAAAATCAAAAATTACTACTGCAGGAGTCCCCAAATCAACGGAATTGTGCTGTAATGAAAGAGTAAATGAGGGCACTTGTATCAAAAGAAAACCCCAAAATGTATGTATTATTTTTGTTTCCTGTACTCCATTAGTGTGTTCAGAAAACTTTATTTCATAGAATTATAGAATAATTTCTTCGCTAGCTGCTCACAGCTCTGAATAGATAGTTCAAGTAAACACTTAATTAGCTGTTTTAGTTTCTGAGTAATTTTCTTTGTTCTCTTAAATATTCAGATGGCATTTATTATGCAAGAAATAACTGTAATCTTCCACAATGGACAATTGTGACAATTACGTTGTTAGTCACTATTACCTTTTTTCTCCTCTTATTTAATTTTTAGCACTTCTTGCAATATATTCAGTTTTATGGTTAGAGGAACAGCCTCAAAATTATGTTTGCAATTTCCATTAGAAATTTTCCAAAAAGAAGATCCACCAGATGGTGCCATTCTCCTAGCAGGATACACAATTTGGTCCATGAAAGCTCTCCAATTCTTATTCATAGTTTTTTTTTTAATAATCGATACCTGCTTGTTCACCATTTTATCTATGTCCTACGTATTTTCTCTAGTTAATGTAATAAATTTACACATTTAGACAAAAAAATAAGCATCTTTGTATAATGCCTGGTTTCAGTTTCTTCACAACTCTGGAACACCCTGTAAGCACAGTCCTCCAAGGAACCGAAGTGCCTCCTTTCTCAAAATGACTTTCCCATTTAAACTTGGAGTCTCTCGCACTTTACTCAGGACAACGCTAATGGATTTTGGCAGGACTCTCAGCTTTATAAGCGTGCTCTCTGCCTGATGTATTCTCAGAACACCTTAGCTTTTACTTCCTCACAACCATTTCTCAGTTTATTTGTTTTTCTATGGATTTTTCCTTAAATTAAATATCCTTTCTACAGACAAACGTAGTCAAACTTGCTTCCAGACTTAGACATCCTGCTTTTGCACATATACTTCCGCACATACGAATTGGGTTTGTGGCATGAATATAGTATATATATGTGTGTGTGTAAATAAGTACGTCTTTGGCTACAGAGCTGAGAATGTTAAATCTTGTCACATTTATCATTTGTAGGATTTTGCACTGTATCAAGTTTCTTGGTGTCTTGGGGTTTGTTGTTCTTTTTAAACCGATGGTGGTAATAACTGGCTTTCATATGCAAACTACGCAGTGTCAAGACTGTATAAGGTGAATTACACAATTGCCAGAAAAGCTTTCTGTAAGAGTTTCCCGGCTTTTTTAGGCTAATGAGTCCCTAGTCAGAAAAAGGAAGATTGATAATCACTCCAAATTTTAAATTAAAAAAAAAATAAAACTATTAAGAAAGATAAGTTGTGCTAGTTCTTTGGAATATGGGGATCAAGCCAAATCCCCTGAACCTGGCTAATTTTTTTCAGCCCAGTGCTAGTTTCTACAATGGATTGTATTAGTACACTTCTAGAACAACTCTTGTCTTCTGAAGTCAAACTAAAATGACAGGAGCCACAATGGTGTTGAAAAATCGATAGAGGTATCATGGCACTAATCCAAAATTTGACAGAATCTGACTTCTACCTCCAGCACGGTTGCTCTTATTGACTGTGGGTCTTCTCCATATCTCAGATTGTGGGAAGTATGAATGCAGTCAAAGAATATTTTTTCTTTTTTAAATTTGCCTTCAGTGGAATTAGTTGCTGCTCCTAGACTGTGATGCAAGGGCTGACTTATGTATGCGTTATTCCTCCTTTTCACTGGGGGAATGCATTTAATTAAAGAACAGTAGCAGTGCAAGAAAGGTTAAGCAGGAGCACACTTGAAGTAAGTCCTTTGTCAACATAGAAGGAATGAAAGATGTCAGATAGCTTGACTTAAAGCATTATGGTCATTGATACTCCGAACCCAACTGTAACTTTGGGAAATACTTCATTTTATGTATACTGATGCCCTTGTGTCAAGATAACCAGCTATTTATTCAGAGTTCCTTAAATAAGCAAAAGAAAATTCTGTGGTTTAGACCAAAATAAAGCCAACAAAGTTACCTATTTTTGCCTTTTTTCAACTGCGTAAGTGTTATTGGCTATGATTAATGAGTGATGTTTATAGGGATTGTGGCACAAACCACCAAGGAATTCTCCTGACAGCACACTACATACACTAAGGACTCCAGACAGACGTTACTGATGATCTGGGGCACCACTCACTTACTTAATGGGATACAACCTTCAACAGCATTGCAAGTAGATATCTGAAATGGTATGTTTATTTAATGTCTTTTTTTCCAGTATTTGTACACTTTATGTTCTTACTTAGCTTCAACAATGCACGGCCATTTGAATGACATCATTCTAATGATGTCTTATTTTTCATCCCTTTCACTTCCCGATATTAATATGCTAAAAGAAGCATTTGTAATCCTATCATTACAAGGAAATATTGAAATAAGTATGGAATAATTTCTCCTTTTTGTTCTCTCATCCCCTTGTAACAAGAAATTTCTGCCTTTCTGTATAAGAAGCTACAGAAAAGATTAAATTATCCCCTTTTTGGTATAGCAAGCAAGAAAGCTATGTCACAGTAGGACAGACTTCCTAATGTGCAAGCTCGTGAAAGGAAAGAACTGAAAATTACAGGTGTGTTCTCATTATTACTTGGTAAGTCATATGCTAGCTGGAAAAACACTTATAATCAGAACTGAGCCTTAGTTTGAAAATAGAAGCATGAAATGACGAGCTTTCAAAATCCCTGGTCCCTTATATATGAAACATAGCGCACTGTACTATTTATTAATCCACATAGGGCTGTTCACCATTAGTTTTTCACAAGATAAAAAAATTACAAATACCACTGCTCAGAGGCAGCAACGCCAAGGAAAGAAGGTCTTGCTCCAACATAAATCCTGTAAAGCACACTGTCACCTTTGTGAATGCAGTGCACTCCATCCATATCTGCACAAAGCTAATTTAATTGTATGTTAATAAAACAAGCAACTTAAAAGATTTCTTTCTTCTGATACAGTCAAGTTTTTTGTACAGAAGAAATTCCTCTTCACCAAACATGAAGTCAGAGGTTCTGTTCTAGATAATTTATTGTAGTTTCTCTGGGCTGAGGGTTTGGTCAAGCCAAAGCTTATGCAACTGTCTCCACAACTGATTGTTGGCACATTTGCTTGATTTCGCTTGGTGCACAGAAGAGAAAGCTATTTAGTTATCTTTGGCAAGCTACTGGTATGCCACCATATGGCATATCAGAAAGACTTACGAAATCACACCTTGGTGTAAGTATATTTAACGACACACGTCCATCTCTTTTTACCACAGGAAAAAGAAAAGCCTCTGTAAGAGATACCAGGACTGCAGAAAGGCTGGGAAGCCTTTTGTCCCTCTCTTCAGCATGTACCTAGATCTAATTCCCAATTACTCCCGTTCACTTCCCAGGGATGAAGCTTTGGGACTGCTGACAGGCAGCTATTAGCACCTTATTACAGAGCCACTCTGGGGACAGAAAAATAGACGGCAGGACAAGAGAGCACAAGGAGCGACAAAGAGACATGGTCTGCAACCTGCTGCACCCCCCGCAGTTGCCGTCCTCTGCTGTTTCTGGGTGTGCTTTATCGGGTGACACCCGCGCTGGGCTCCCGAGCAACACAGGAATTCAACCTGCAGGCTCTGTAAAGCAGCTGGCTACCTGCAAAACAGCTAACTAAATCAAGTCTCCTCAGATGTTATGCAGGAACTAAATGGGCAGGTCTTTTCTTTTTTTCCCAGCCCTCTGCAGTCACTAACCAATACAGTTAGTACTGTACAACTTAAACGTTGCATTAAAAATAGTTACATGATGAATGTGTTAGAAGGTTTAATTTAAAAAGAACAAAGCAATTATAGGCGTATAAGCCTAATTTTATATTAAATTTAAAGATACTTCTCTTCGCTCCTGCACTTGACTTTATTTTTACTCTTTAATCTGTGCATATCTGGATTTTATCAAATTAAAAGTAAATATGAATGGACAATCTACCAAACGTGACATGTGCTGTGCCCCTTTCTCCACTTACTTCACGTGCTGAGAAAGGATTTTGTTCCAGAAAGCTTGCTTTCACTTCCTTGGGTTTTTAGGTCATTATATTAAAAACCATACACCACTTCAGTTTCCTTTTATTATTACACATTTGATTTTAAGAATTCTTTAGGCAAAATTCTGTTCTCAGTTACACAGATGCAGCCCCACTGAAGTCACTAATTACCATTTAATCAGATAAATAACTTATTCTTAGGGAAAAAAGATAAGAATGAGAGCAAGGGCCGCAAAAGAAAGGACTCAGAGCACAAAATAATAGACAGACTAGCAGAGATAATTTAATAATATAGACATAATTGAGGCTGAATGTGAAAATTCTCTTCTCCTTCCTCTGATTTTGTGAGTTAACATTCATTTAAGATCAGTGACGTGTACACGTTTTGTCAGTTTCATTTAAAATACAAAGGGAAAATTGTGTTTAGTTATAATTACATTTATAAAGACTACGCTGGCTTTCCAGTTTTCACTACTGCTATTTGTGGGAGGTACTAAATACTCTCAGAGCAGAGGGATGGAAGGTCAGTTAAAACACCAAAGAGGCCCAAACTCCATACCCTAGGATTATAGTGCCCACCAACGGCAGAAGTAACAGTGGAAGCAGCGATGCAGACAGATTATGTGCTTTGCTCCCACCGCCTCCTCTCCCCCTGAACTAACTTATCTAAAATTACCCAGCTAGGTCTATACAGCTTGATGTCATGCTGCGTTGAGATGAACGAGAGCTTGGCTACGATGTAAAAACAAAAAAGCCACACTGCCAACATAAACTACCGCAGGCAGAGAGCACGCTGCTTTGGTTAAACTACTTTTAATGGCCAAACCAGTTTCTCAGGGTTGTCTTATACCCCAGCCAAACCACCGCCGCAGCACCCTGCAGCCGCTCACTAGCAGGGTGAACAGCAGCTACAAGGCGAACGGCGCGGGCCGCACAGCTGTGCCCCTGCTCTGGCACCCTGTCACCAGGAGACGCAGCGCCTTTAGCTGCTCCCACCCATGGACTTCCATCCCCCCATTTATCACTTTCTCCAGGTCCGACCTGGCGCAGCCGAGTTGCCAGAACGTTGGCCGCGAGCTCCCTGCACCTGAACCCAGCGCGATGTTCTCCAGCCTCGCCTGAGCAGCCTCCAGGAGATGCTCGAGCCAAGACGGATGATTCGCCCCTAAAACAGACGAGGAGTGCTCGTGTCGTTCTTTCTGCTTGCTCAAACGTGGGGATGGCACTTCTGAAGGCACAGCAACGTTTTAAATTACCATAATTATTTTTGCACAAATTGCCTGATTATGGCCTTTAAAAAAAAATTCAGAAAATGCTATCAGAAGCACAACTGCATTGGCTGTCCAGAATATATTAAAACACTGCCAATTTACATGAAGTTTACTAAACCGTATTTTCAGTGGTTAACATCACACACCTGGCTTTAGTGGACATTAAGACTAAAAACTTTAAAAGCTTTTTGCCATACATTCTGTAACTGTGTATAATAATACATTTTCACTAGTCATGGGTGAATTTCAAGAATTTCAGAGTTCTGATTTCAATCAGATAAAGGCTTGGGAGTCTGAAAGTTAATCCAAACTTTTTTCTAGATCTGTTGAGTGCGTAAAATTCAATTTGAAAAGCTGTGAGAGGAAATTCTTTCAAGTGGGTTTCTAATACTCTGCATGCAATTGGCCAGGAAAAACTGCAAAACACTTTTGCTTATGATTTCTCAGAATTTTTGACACCACTCTCCATTAGAAAATGAGGTGAAGATACACATGAAAATGATCAAGCAATGGAAAATAAAGATTAATTACAGAACATCTTTGAATTTTTAAACTCAGACTGATTCTAGAAATACTTTGGAAGAATGCTTATTCTTCACTGAATAGGTCTGTCTTTACCTAATTTTAAAGTATATCTAAATACAACATAGTAACTGATAAAATTGCTTTCAAAGTGGCTGCATGTATCTTGTCAGGTGGTCTCAACAATTCTGTAATGGTCAAATGATGAAAAAGTGGAAACGGTTCTCCTCATTTAGCTTATAAAATCTAACACTCGCAAATGATTCCGTGGGGTTTGGGGTTTTTGTTTGGTTTTTTTCTTCTTTCTTCTTTAAAGCATGAGATATAAATAGCATTTCCCTGCCATAGACCGCTGTTATTTCCTTGCTTTTCAGCCGGCTGCAGCATGACTAAGCAGAAGCTTAGTGGACGTCCTACATATTCACCAATTAACAATCAGTATAATTCTCTCTCATACAAGGTATTTGAAGATAGCACAGTTGGAAAGACTTCCTTTCAAGGAATGCCAAAAGAGAGCAGTGTACAAGAAGGAACACAGTAAGCCTCACGTGGATTGCAAAAATCTATTACCATTCAAGCATCACACAAATAATGACTTAATCATGTTTTAGTTCTGTTTCTTGTTAGTAAGGTTGTGAAGATGTATTCAAAATCTCCTCAAGAAAAGCATTTTGATTCACAAAGGCTGCCTTCAAAGTTTCAAATTTATCTTCAGTTCCCAAGTTATATACTTTACAACTTCTTACATCATACACTAGTAAGTCTGGCGCACAGCCATTTTGGGAACATTGATTTTAAATAAATTTAATCATTGTATTAAAAAAATGACAATACAGTAGAAAGATAATACCTGAAGATCAACTTTGTTAAATCTCTTGAAACATAGGTGATTACTGCAAATCCAAGAGGTTTCACATGAGGTTTGATTATATATTTTTTTTAATTCTGTGTGAGATCAGGCTTAGAAAGGTGGAGAAATAATAAGAGAACTTTTTAATTAAAATTGTCGTCTTGAATGCTGTGAAAATACATCAACATTTATGGCAAATGAAGCATGGAACACAGCACTCTGAACAGGATGGTTGAGTTGCTGGGTAAGTAAGAATTCTGCCTCAAAATCTTTTCAGTGTCAGATGTGGCTAAACATTTAAAGTAGGGTTCTACTGTGAAAAGTATCTGTCAGAAAATAAGTGTTTCTTACTCTGGAGATCTGCTTCGTGTGACTGAAAACATCAGACTCTATTCCAGCTAGTTATGTTCGTTTGATGCGCAAGGCTGGCTACATAGACATGATTGAGTGTGCTTACTTATGTCTCTGGCAGCATGAACATAATTGTTAATTAGTTTCCAAGAACAAAATCTTAATTGCTGATAAAGATTCCGTATCAAAGCACAAGTGAGCAGTTTTGTTCATGACAGCATTTGGGGAACACGAGTTCGATATGTTTCGGCTTCAGACTACACCAAGCACTGTGAATGTTTAGTACCTTAGATTAGAGCCGCACTCAAAATTAGAGTGCTTGAGTTTGCTTCATATTTTAGAAATTGTGAACAAACATGTCAAATGCTCTCCGCGAAGAAAAATCGAGAAAAAACATTAGAAAGACAAACTATGGGGAACCGAAAGAAAACTTTCTTCCATATCCCCCCCAAGCTGGCAGGACATCTGCTCCGTGCCCACCATCTGGGTGTGTCTAATTAGAGACTACCTGGAAGAGGCTCCCAGAGAGCTATTACAGAACCAGCTCCGCAGCAGATGCAGCTTCAGTCCCTAAGGGCTGAAAGATAAGGCTGCAAGAACAAGGGGACCACTGAGCAATGGGAATATCGTATCGCCTCGTGTGGTAGTTCTGTACAGCGAAATGCTTCCAGAAGAGCTAAATATTGCTTGCACTGGGAATTTACATGAAATCCAACAGGGAGTGATGATTACACAGACCAGCGAGTACAAAGACAGTGAAACAACACACCGAGACATAATAAACACATGCACTCCCATACTGATACTTCTGATGCATCACAGTTTAGACTGATGTGGCATGGATTTCTTTTTTTTTTTTTTTTTTCTTTTTCCTGGAGGGGGACCTTTTTTTTGTATTTTTAAACTATTATTTTTAGGTTTTAATACCCCTCTATTTCCAATCATATTCAGCTAAAATTTAACACAGAACTTACCTGTTCAGTTTCCTACACTCCGGCCAAAATATCCTCTTAAAGATAATTTTCAGAGGTTAAACAAGTGACAGTGCAGCATCGGGGGGGGGGGGGGGGAAGTTATTTTTCTCTTTTTCTAGCTTATCTTTCCCACAAAAGTATCACGCTTGCCTAGCAGAGCACTCAGTGCTTTCCACAGACTGAAACACAACACTCTGCATCTTTAGATAAGTCATACTGGTGAAAACCAGCAGCAACTTCCGTTTTACTGGAGATGCACCCATGTAAAACTGCTGTATGTGAGAGAGCTTAATTCCTTTTTTACTTTTTGATATTGCTACTGATCCTAAAACTCCTTCACTTTGCAGAGCTTGCAACAGGGAGGAAAGAGCTGGGGTCTGGTGGGGTCCGTCTGAGCCCGCCGCGTACATGGCACGGGTTGGCTCGTGCCTTACGGCGCAGTGCCAGCCGCAGAGCTGTCTGGTCACCTTCGCCGCCGTCCTCACAAGAGCCCCCACCAACCCTGCCAGCTTGTTAAAATACGGCCACTCTTTTAACAACACAAACCGTAACAGGTATGACGTGCCACAAAGTTTACACCTGCTCTCTGAGCTACTGCGGTTACGTTCTGCCTACAAAATACCTGCCATTGCCTGGGTCTTCCAGGCCGTCTCGGGCGCCTCGGGTTCCTCGCTCTGGCTCGTCTCCGCTTCGCAGAGCGGAGGGAACAGCGCCCGAAGGGAGCTGGCCGCGAGCTCCTCCGCAGCCCGGCTCCCAAAAACGTCTGCGCTTTGGCCTCCACAACAGCCTGCCTAGCGCCTGGAGCCGGCTGTGGGTTCCAGACACCCACCTTTCGGGCTGCCCCCAGATGTGGACAGCTCAATAAGGTCCTCTGTGAACATCTGGAGGAGCTATGGCCAGTTGCAGTTCCCTTGGCCACAGAATCGCTCACTTCATTTTACCTGAACCTTTTGCAGTCAAGCTTTATCATTTTTGTGCATAAGAGGCGATTTGAATACCATGTAATATAATCCATTATAGAATTGTAAATATTAATGATGTTTCTACATACAGCAATGGCAATATTAACTATTTCCTTAGGAAGAAAAATATATTCCTCCTTCAGGATAGGCTAATTTCAATTAGAATTCAACGCAGCTTCTCAGTATTATCACCTGCCTTTTACAGGCTCAGTGGGGTTTTCAAGCATAGAAAGGTGATTTTTCAGGTTCTTACTGGTAGCTTAAGAAAATTGTGAATTAGTGAAAGCCACTGTAGTGAGTATATTTGAAGATGGTTGGAGATCAGTAGCCTCAGCTTTGACCGTACAGTGCATCCACCCAATGTCATCAGGGTGATGAGAGCTCAGCAGTCTAATGACAAGTACAGGAATGCATTAAGCCGGTTGGGACCGGAGGCATAAAGATGAAATAGTGAGTGGCTTGCAAACCACTTAGTTATGCTTGTACTTTTAAAATACCCAAGGCGCGTGGAAAAAAAGGGTGTAATTCCAAGCTTCTTCTAGAGGAAAAGAAACCCTACTTTCTCTGCTGATATTTGTCACGTGAAAGGGGATAAAAATACTGGAGATGTCTATGCATCCCCCCCCTCCACCCCCAATCCTAGAAATATTTAACTATGTTTACAGATCTGCAATTACATACCTCTTGCACACTAACATCTGGGATAAAAGGCTGTTTACACTTTTGATGGGAACTCTACTGTTAAAAACATCTTGATATGCACAACAGGTATCATGCAATCTCCAAGTCAATCTCAGGTTTAGTTCTTAGCATGCAACAGAGTCTACACAGAAATTTGCAATAGCCGTGTTGCAAAAGAGATGCGACCTTCAGCTAAGATTTTCATTATAAACGTTTCAAATGTTAAGCAGTCTTTACAAGGCTTTGCAATGGTTTTTGACCTTGGGAACACAATCCTAAGCACTATTTGAATTTTGGAGGGTAGAAAAATCACTGAAAAACTGAGGTTCAGCTTAATCAAAGGTATTTCTAAACTTGTGCTGAACAGCTTCACCACAAACTTCTCTGAAATAATACTTAGAAAGGTGAGAGCACTTTGTTTTGAAACCTTCATGCTTTGATTCCAAAATAAGTAATTTTTTTAGGTGACTCTAATCTTCCAGGTCAGAGAACTAAGAAAAAACCTTTACTTGTACAGGCCTACTTGTATGTCATAACTCTTTTTATTTGCATGTCACAAAAAGAAATATTAAAAGAAAGGTATATAGTTTTTACATACATCTCTGACTCCCCAATAAGATTAGGTCCTGATGACTCTCCAGGGCAACAGTGTATGTATTTCAAAATAAAAGCATAGTTTTGTGAAACAAGAAAATACAATGTCACAGAGTGCTCCCCAGATGAAAAATGGACAAAAAAGGAAAATGAAATTTCTGCTCGCAAGTTAAAGAACTGCTTTAGGAAAGGGACCAGTGGCAAAAGTGAATATATTGTACGTTACCAAGGTGTGGCATGCCATTTTGTATTGTACAAATGTAAAAGAAAGGTACAGTGAGCATCTTCTTAAAAAAACAAGTGTATGAAAAAAGGTATCTTTAAAGGTCATCAGCCTTTCCTATGCCCTGTGGTCAAAAAAAAAAAGAACAACACTGAATGTTGTATGTCACCATAATGCGTAATTTAAAATTGCATTGTACTAAAATACAGGTGAGAAAATATCCCTTAAGACAAAGAGCTCCGACAGCAAATGCCTGACATGCTTATATTTTTTCCCTCTTACCTTAAACACTACTAGCAGAATTTTCCTCAGCATTCTTAGTTTAATAAGCATGTAATCAATGTGTCATCTGCTATTTGACATATAGTATGGATATTTTAGACAAGCAGTAGTTTAAAATTAAAAGCTGCATGCTTTAAATCTATTTTAAAGAAGTATTTCAATATGCTTGAAATTAATGTTAAGGTTAAGCAACACATTGCTTTGCAGACCTGGGGCATAAGATCTGTAGGAATACTTGGGCATTTGCTGAAATGTAGAACTAATTCACAAAGACAGTGGAAAAATATTCAGAACTGATGTGAACATCTGTAAAAATAGAAGTTTGTGGGAATTCATTCAGCCTAGTGGAAGGTATGCTCTTGGTAACTTTTCCAATTGTATTTTCAGAATATACTGCTACATGCAGTACTCCTCTTGGTTTTACAACAGCTAGTCTCACAAAATTCTCTGGGTTGGAGGAATCCTGTTCCTTCTAAAAATATGGTGAGTGTTTTCAGAAAATGGGATTCTTTTGTTTTCTATAGGTAAATAAAAAAAAAGTATATTTACTAATGTACACAGACAAGATCATATGCCTCATGTAGAATTGGTAAATATGGAACAGCAAACAAAATAAATAATCAAAATTAATATGGGCCTGAGAGTTCTGGCTAGACTCCATTTCTCATATTACAGTACTACTTCATTGTCAGAAGGGAGTCCCTAAATGCAGATGGGAGATTAGGGGGAAAAACAGCCAAGGAAAAGAATGAGGTTCTGAGTTGCTCAGACTCATGAATCTATACAAGAGCTTGAGTTTATCTATTTCTGCAGGTGGGACTACCGTTGCAGCTCTGTAACTCTGACGTTGTTTCACCTTAAAACTGAAATCCTGTCAGATTCTGTTTTGAACGAAAAATTTGAAAATTGCCATGGAAAATATTAGTTCATCACAGTAGACTTTCAGTAGATAATATCTGGTGTTCTGCAAATTGGAATACGGTATCAGACTGTGTGCAGCTCAGGTATCTATGAAAAAAATGAAAAAAAAAAAATCAAACAACTAGGAGCCCCATTTTTTTCCCCCAGATGTCAGAAAGCAAACACATATCCAGGTATCAAAGACTTAAGATTAAATATTGGTACCAAGAGAAATAATTCAATATGGCTTTTTATTTGTCTAGTTTGGATGAGACAGAGTACAGTATAGATGAGCATATATTACAGATCGGATTTTAAAGGCATGCCTATGGTTTATCTTCCTGATGATAAAAATGAAGGTATTTCTAACAGTCAAACCAGTATTTGTTATTTTCTATCAGATAAACTTTATGACAGGGATTAAGTATTTGCTAGCGCAATGTGTGAAGGGAAAAAACAAGTGTGCGTGACCTGTGAAACTTATGGCAGTCACCAAGGAGGGCTGCCACGCTCCTGTACGTACACCTGCCTGTTACCGCTCGAGAGCGCTGAAATGTGCTGAGACAGATGTGTGTGTAATATCGGAAACATAGGGGCACATCAGCTCTAGGTTATGCCCAAGAAAACACACAAATTTGTGAGTTTTTTCCTTATCGTCTGAGCATTTAAAAGCTAATGTTGAAAAGCTGAAAGCCCATGGGATATTCTCACTTCACATCTACATGGTCCTCACGAACGTGGCATCCCAGCCATTCTGGTACAGAAATGGGAGATATCCAAACCGTCTCACTTCCCCAGATGCTTTGTCAGAAGACATCTGAGCAGTTTCGGCAGGAGATCTGCACCGAACCTGACCTGCACGAGGGCTTGAGGGTGTCTTTTTTCTGGGACTTCCTTCGGCTTCTTCCTCCCAGTCCTGAGCTCCCCCCGGCACCCAGGATGGCTCTCCATCCCTCCTTCCCTGCCACTCGCGTGTTGGCAAAAGCTTAGAAGTTATTCCCTCTCCATGGAGAGTTATCCTTGGATAAAACAATGAGTAACAGGCCAGGTCAGGATTTCCACTCATGAATCCTATTAGCTGCTCCACGGCCCAAATATTTTGGGTAAGCACAGCCTTGGATCCATGCAAAATATGAATGAAAGCCTGGCGTCAAGCAAAACCTTTAATAACCTAACTACTTAGCAAAGCATTTAGGTATCTGGTTAATCTAAAGAACTCTTTTAAAAGTACTGAAGCCGAAGAGACCAAATAATTATACATCAGAGAAGGTAATTGGGGTCTATGATTGGAGTGACTGAAGGATATATGGTCGTATAGTAGGTAGTTTCATTTCCTTTATGCATGGTCATTCCTTCATCATGTTCTTCTGTTCTGTATCCGTAACCAAAAATTTAGGGGCATAACTGGTAGCCAGAAAGCTCTGAGGAAAAATCTAAGCTGCAACACAGTAACCTTCCTTACCTGCTCATTTTCCCAGCTGTAAAATGTAAGCTGAAAACAGTCTTTTTGCCTTCCCCCGCTGTCACTGCACTATGGACAGACAAACCTTTATTACAACATTTAAAACAATTCTTCTTTGAGAATAATTTCTCTTATTTGGGAATTCTTTGGCATCACCCCACTTAGTAAGTTAACACCAGTGACTACAACACAGCCTTCTCCTGATCTCAGTCAAGGTGTACATGGCTATATATATACAATTTCCAAATGTTTCACTTGTAATCTGTTTTTTAAAATAAACACATTGAAAAATGATTACTTCCTTAACTAAAATACCTGAACTTTGGAAAAAAAGAGTAAAATCAGACACTGATGACAAATTCTCTCTCTAGCAAGGCTGCAGCATTCTTTTTTTAATTTTAATTTTAAGCTCTTGTAGCTTATTCAAGGGCTTCTTTAATACTTCAATTATATTGCAAAGCATTATGTTCTTTAAACAAGACAGAAGACAAAAAAAGACCAGTACAACATGCGAATGAATTGTGACCATACATACATGCATAAATACAGGTATTTTAATACTTGTATGGCACAGCTATGATACAGAAAATTCTAGTTAAGGATGGTACAAAATGCCTAACTCTGTACTTCATGCTCTTGAAATGATCAAGGTAGAAACTCCACTATTTTTACCAGATAGGAGTTTGAATCATTTACTCATTAGAGTTATTCTGAGCCTGCTCTGGGATTTTTTTCCCCTGATTTGCATTCCTCTCTCTATTTTGATGATCAAAATCACTTGTCTCTGGAGACCAGATAAAAAG
The DNA here is from genome assembly GCA_027564655.1 of Leptodon cayanensis. Taxonomy (NCBI): domain Eukaryota; kingdom Metazoa; phylum Chordata; class Aves; order Accipitriformes; family Accipitridae; genus Leptodon; species Leptodon cayanensis. The sequence continues at coordinate 7,248,082 of JANXJC010000029.1, forward strand.
CAATGCTTTACTTGGCACCACTGGCCAAAAAAAAAAAAATAAAAAAAAATAAAAAACAGACTAAGGAAAGATAAAATTCAAATGGAAAAGACAGACTGTATTTGACTGTTGTTCAGGCTGAAGTAAAGTTTCACCCTTCATCGAATCTAGTGAGGATTCTGTTCTAGAAATTTGCCTTTCTGTGCCAGCCCCCCCCCAAATTCTTTATGTTTATTCATAAATTCTAAAACCTGTGAGATAAGCAAGCCTTGATGAACATAAAATTCTGAACTTGTGAAATATCAAAGTTAAATTAAATACACCTAAATATGGCCTAGATATCTTGCAACTTACTGCTTAGCTCATATAGAAAGGAGTTTTACATTTCTTAGGAAAAAATTTGCTTAAGATTTGTTGTGCTATTGTTTTACAGATGAATCTACGTCTGTTAAAATCCACATCCAGGCCTACATATCAACTGTCTAAAATTTGAAAGTATTCAGTATTCAAGGACTCTTGTCTTCCCCCCCTGAAATTTCTAAATAATTTACAATCCAAGGTACTGATTCCGCCCAAAGATCAAGACTGGTAAGATCTGCAAAACAAAATTCTATCCTAATCCCAAAGAAAAGAAAAGAAAAGAAAAGAAAAAGAAAAAGAAAAAAGAAAAGAAAAAG
>JANXJC010000029.1:7248837-7322011 GCA_027564655.1 Leptodon cayanensis
AAAGAAAAAGAAAAAGAAAAAGAAAAAGAAAAAGAAAAAGAAAAAGAAAAAGAAAAAGAAAAAGAAAAAAAGAAAAAAGAGAAAAGAAAGATGTGGGCTATAAATTCGTTATCAGACAGCTGGACCTTCATTTTAATCACTGAAATGAACTAGAGTCTTTTCACAGCTGGAAGTGGAATCACACCACTGGAATTCTACCTATAGTTGCTCAAACTATTCCATCTTCAACCCTGTTTCAAAATTAAAATGAAACAAAATACTGGAACACATTATATTGCTGGCTTTCTATAACTTGATTATTTCCTGACTGGTTGCTCAGGACAAAGCTACAGGACTACAGGAAACAAGTATGCAATTTTTCCCGCAAAATGTCAGTAAGATAACAACAACAACAACGACAAATAATAAATAAATAAATATGATCATAATAAACCCCCAGACCCTAAATGCCACTTCTTTTGACACACATACACATAATTAAGAGTAGGAGGAGATTTTCCAACTATCGCAGTCCGTCAGGCTTTCAGTACTCCACCAGTTGGAGGCTGGGTACAGATCACTATTTACTGGACGACAATGAGGCACTTTTCAGCCGTTGTAATTTAGGTCTGGGAATCAGACAGTGAACAACTACACAGCTATGAAGGTTTGTTAAAAGAGCTGTTAAGTGGATTTTAATAATCTATGCACAGTCCTTCCCACATAGATAAAGACAGACAACATGGTTATCGTCTTAACTCATTAAACTAATCATGCTTAGAATTTTTAATGAGCATTGAACTCTTATCCTGTTATTCACCTATGAGCTGCTTCCTAGCTTTCTATTTCATACTTCTTCTATTCTTCACTTTAATTTTTCTCCTGACTCCTTCATAAACATATTAAAAAAGACAGACTATTTTTTAAGGTGAATTTCCCTCAGTTCCCTTGCACACACACTCTCATATGTGGTTTTTCAGTTCTGGTAACATATCTGCATTAAGAAACAAGCTCTGCAATGAATATTCCTTCTCAGTTTTCACCATCTTCAAGACTACGCCTACAAAACAGAGAAGTAACATTACACGGTGCTTTTACACCCAACAACTACAGCGCAGAGATACTGAGGGCATGAATCATAAAGAGAGCTGCTGCAAAACGCAATAAACCCAGATGCAGGTTTTTTCTACCTGGTGTTATTTAGATGCCTAACAGTAAGATCCATACAAGCGAGTTTATTAGTGAAAAGGTGCTGTAGCCTGTAAGAAACACCAGTGAGAAAAGTTGTATCCTAGATACCTTCTTTCTCAGTAATCCTTTACTGGGGAAAAACCATTTTGAACCCTTTTCTCTATTAACAGCTTAAACCAATCTTATTCTGACAAAATGCAGAAGCAGATGATGTTCCCTCCTGAATGCCCAGTGGATGCATGAGATACAGATTATTTTAAGTCACTCTTCTGTTATATGGTGGTTGAATGCTTATTTCCTACCTCTTAAGTGAATGCTTAGACCACCACTCTCTTGCAAAAGGAGGAAGCTGATCTGTTTTATATAGGATCATTAAACATTCATCAGGCCAAAAAAAGGGATAAGGCAGAAAGACTAAGAAGGGCTCTCTGGCCTCTGGTGATTAAAACACAAGGAGGGGGGATTCAAAAAAGGAAAGGATTAAAGCTGCATCTGAAACATCTTTTGTGACTTTTCTACCTACTTCACTGCAAAATCAGAAACATGTAACCTCTCCTCCAGCCACATTTTGCATGGGATGTAACTCTGAACTCTGAAAATGTCACTGACTGGCTTCCGAAAAAGAATTAAGTATATCTACTTTATGATTTCTGACAGTGCTTAGGCATTAATTGGCATCTAGCTGCTCAGCAGTGTAAAGTTCAGATGGTTCTGTGTGCAAGCAGATTGGGGACAGGCTTAGGTGACATTTTAGGCACTGATGGAACAATTTTATAGAAATTTACTTTTTTCCAGGTTCAGGCAGGTACTAAGATACTTCATTTGGAATGAGACAAATAAAGCCATGTGGACATCTAACCCTGCATGGCATACCCCAAATCACCTACTGCAGTAGTGCTGAATTTGATCTTTGTCTGATCTGGTTGGGCTGCGGAGACATTGCTCCAACTACCTAGTGAAATTTCCAGAACATTTTGGTTCACATTTATAATGTATGCCAGCAAAATTTAGGTGCCTATACATTAGGGATGCTCAGCATTGCTTCAGGAACTTGGTGGTACAGCTCAAGCTATTAAAAGCTATTTGGGAGTCTAAAGACTGACTAGAGTTTTCAAAACCATTTACATGCCCTGCACTTAGTGATATCAAGAAAAAAAAACCCCACACAATGCTTATAAAACTCTTTCAGTGCCAGGTTACCCTTACAAATCTGGCCTGAGAATGTGCTGATGAAAAACATTCACTAACGAGACCTTACTACAAGTCTAAAACCTCTACTGTTGGTAAGAGCGGTACTGACACGATGCACACTGTGTCCATAAGTAAGTCAACACTCAAATCATAAAACACATTTGCAGTGTGGGCAGGGACGCTCACGTGGGCTTTAATGTAGGCAGTCTGGGTAAAAGCAGCACTGGAAGTGTACCAGTAGGACATCCCTGCAAGGTAGCTGGTGAGTTAGTATCCCGAAGTCCCTTGTACTACGCTGCCATAAAACCTATCCTGTCGTCACTGTTACTGTCCCCTTGTGCTACCCAAAGTAAATTGATAAAGGTGGCTAAAATATAAAGCATCCAGATTGCAGTATAGGTATTACTGAACTGCCACAACTTCAGCTCTACAGTAAATCAGTAAGATATACTGGTGCAGTTTTTATCCCGTATCTTTCCTTTAAATCAGCAGTTCAGAGATCTCTTATTGCTGTGCAGTGGCCCAAAGAAAGGATTCCTTCTTTACAACTTGCCAGTTCAATTACCAGCTTCATACGGATTTTGGAATTTAAGGGGCTGATGCTTTGCTGCCATCTTTTGATTCGGGCAGGCAGTCTGACATTGTGGCACCTTTCAGGTCATTTATGAAAGATTTTCTTCAGAAGGAAAGGCAAGAATTTGGTTTTGTTTATTTGTTACAAAGAAAACCTGATGCAGGAACTGATTATCCAACATTTTATGTTGGAGCGATTCCTAGTACACCAGTGTTTGAATCTGGGTTGTGGAAAACAGAAGCAGCAATTTACATATGTTCAGCCACTGCCTCCCCCTCCACAAATGTTAACAGTTCCCCTCCTTATTCCCCCACCAGTATTGCAAATAAAACTATCAAACATAGTTCTTTAATATATCATAGTAAAGCCATTTTTTCTACTCAACCAGGGGAAGATTCCTCCCCCAACCCTGCTGTATTAGCAACTGGATGATCTTTTGAAGGCACACAGGATCATCCACTGTTTGAACAGCAAGGCGCTATGTCTCACTGGATTATGCTCAGTGATTAATATTGGTTTAGGTTTTAAAATCTGTGAACAGAGGATTCATTCAGAATCACATGCAAGAGCCATGAAAGAATCCCAGGACTATCAACCATCTGCTGAAAACTGTCTGACAGGGTTCGGTTTGTGTTCAGGCATGAGGTGATATGGAGTGAAAGCAGGAAGAAAAAGTGGATGAATTTGGAGCTACCGAACCAGACAAGTAGCAAGTGGGGCTGATAATTTGAGCATCTGTGTCTGTATCATCTCTTGCAAGACCATAAATTTCAGGCCTGAGCACTTGAACCTGCCCTTCAGGCATCTTTCGCATCTGAATTCTCTCAAGACTGTTGAAAATATTGATTACCATTGCCCTATCACTAAAAGCACAGCAGAAATAAAGGGGGCTCAGAGGCAAGCAGTGAAAGTGATTGAGACATGAAAAGTTTTCCACATAGAACTTTAAAGATTTCATCTGTTTAATTTAGAAATGAGACAAAGAGTGGCATGATAGAGATGTATACAGTAGTTAGGACTATACCAAAGCTAAATCATCTGTTCCTATTCATCTTTTATCTTCCAGACCTAAAGCCAAAAATGTTAAAAATGGGAAAAGGAAATGCTTTGTAGAATGACATGATCAATTCAGGGAAGGTGCAGTCACTAGACCTAACAAAATGGGGATTAGAAAAGTATTTGACATGCATGTGAACCCAAACAACAATCCTTTTTAACAGTTAGAAAATAAATAAGTAAATTGTGCTTGGATAAAACCTACTCCCAAATTGACTACTGTCGTGGTTTAAGCCCAGATAGTAACAAAGCACCATGAAGCTGCATGCTCACTCCTCCCCTGGCCACAGTGGGATGAGGAGAAAATATAAAGGCAGGCTTGTGGGTCGAGACAAGGACAGGGAGGGATCACTCCTCACTTATGGTCATGGGCAAAAGACAACCTCAACTTGGGGAATAAACAAAATCAGTTTAATTTACTACCAATCAAAACAAAACAAGGATATTAGGAAGTAAACCCCAACCTTAGAACCCCTTCCCCCCAGCCCTCTCTCCTTCCCGCCTCAACCCCACTCCTGGTTCTCTCGCCCTCCTCCCCCCGGCGGCGCAGGGGGACAGGGAATGGGGGTTGGGGTCGGCTCCCCACACCTTGTCTCTGCTGCTCCTTCCTCCTCAGGGGGAGGAGAACTCCTCACTCGTCCCCTGCTCCACTGTGGGGTCCCTCCCACAGGAGACAGTCCTCTATGAACTTCTCCAACGTGGGTCCTTCCCACAGGCTGCAGTTCTTCATGAACTGCTCCAGTGTGGGCCTCTTCCCCAGGCTGCAGTCCTTCAGGCACAGACTGCTCCAGTGTGGGTCCCCCACAGGGTCACAAGTCCTGCCAGCAAACCTGCTCCAGCATGGGCTCCTCTCCTCACGGGGCCACAGGTCCTGCCAGAAGCCTGCTCCAGCTGCAGGGGGACAGCCTGCCGTCTCACACGGGCTGCGGGGGCACCCCCTCCTCCCCCACTCCTCCTCCTCGTCCTTCCTCACTGACCTCAGTATCTGCACAGGGGGTTCTCTCTCACATTCCCATCCCACTACTCACTACCGGTTCCCCTTCTGAAATCTGTTCTCCCAGAGGCGCTACCACCATCACTGACGGGCTCGGCCTGGCCCAGAGGCGGGTCTGACTCGGAGCCGGGGAAGCTTCTAGCACCTTCTCACAGGAGCTGTCCCTGTGGCCCCTCCCCCGCTACCAAAACCCCACCACACAAACCCAAACCAGCTATGACATGATAATCTGCTTAAATGTATGTTTAACTTTCTCCTAGCCTCTACTTCTGGCCTTTTACAGAGGCTGGAGGATAGATAAGCTTCTAAGGTGATGTTCCTACAATATGGGAGTGCTAGCTATGTAATTATCTCATGTTTCAGATAACTTAGAATACTCCTTTAGATCACAACAAATGCTAAAATTGATGCTTGCTGTACTAAGAGCAACAAACACAGATGGAAGATGAAGGATATGATTGAAGAGATACTCTCCAGCTGTAGATTTCCTGACCTGGTTATTGGATTGGCTGTTGGGTTTCATACTATCCTTTACCAGTTAGAATCTCTATCCCCAAAACACCATGCCAACCTCAGTGGAATGACTAGCAGTCAACAAACTATTTCCAGTGAAAATCATCAGTTGTGAACAATTGTGTACCAAGATGCAAATGGGTAGTTGAAATTACACCTCTGAGAGTATCTGCAAAAGCATTCTCTGTCAACGACTGGTGCGGATTGGTGTCAGGCAGTCCTTGCTGGAGGGCCCCTTGCCTGCCGCATGCTGTTTCCCTGCTCCCTCGAGACTGCTCCAGAGGAATACTCATACCTTGAGTGTCATGTATTTATGCATTAATATGCTTTAAGCTTCTTATGAAAATAAAAGGATGGTCCTGAGGTTTGTTACCAGAAACAATAGCAGTGTCTTTAGCAGTGCCAATCTGAATCAAGTCCAAGGCAGTATTAAAGGTGTTACATTTCTCTCCAGTAGCTCCTGAAATGAAATCCAAACAGTCTGTAAAGCTTTTCCTCTTCCTCTGCCTTCATTCTCTACTTTCACACCCGCCTGAAATCAGCACCCACTCGATTTCCAGTCTTTGCCTCTCTAACCCTCAGTGATTTCACTTTTACTGCTGACTTCTGCACAAAAGGTCCCCGGACATAATTGGCAAGTAAGGATGTCTGGACAGTGGAATTTTGCTTTACTGGGATATTTCAGATAGTTTTGGCCTTTCACTTCATCCCGCTTCACTCCAGAAAAAAATTATTTGCACACTCCAGGAAACAATATTGGCACCACTGAGTTTTTGGCAAAGAGGACAGTTTGTTTCATTTCCATTGGTCTTCTTCCTACTTAGTTATGACCTGTTTAGCTTGCAGGCTGACTATCTTGTCTGGGAAGCATGGCAACCTGCCCTGTCATCAACTGCATGGCACAGAAATCAGGGAACAGACAGACCCGCCAGGTTCCCAGCTCCCGAGAAGACTGCCTGGCCTACGGGTTCCCAGTCAGCCAGTGCTTGGCTTGTCAAGTTGACATAAAGAATGCTTCTCTACTAATTTGGGAACCACCTGTTTAATTTGCCAGTCACTAGCTAACCTGGGGGATGACTCACCAGGCAGCCATCTGGTTTTTCGTAAAAAGTTTTGACAGAATTACATGTTTGCATCTTTCAGTTCTACAGAAACTTAGCAAAAACGGCTCTTGTGGAAATGTTTCAACCAGCTCTGTCAGGACCCTTGTTGATCAAAGGCTGGAGGGATGTCAGGCTCATGTTCCCATAAGATCTTTAATGGTTCCTTAGTTAGGAAAAACCTACAGTGTGTGGGATAGACATTGGGCTGGATTGCCCATCTATGCTGTTCCTTACTACAAATACGGAGAAACGTTAAGTATCTAAGATTCATTAAATCCAAGGTCGACAGACAGCTACACCTACTAATTGGCTGACATGCCATGCCATTTAAAGATTCTCTAGTATGTGCTGTTCCTCATTCTGCAGATATTTTTAGACCTCTGTTTTATGTAGATTTTCTCTTCCTAAGGTATTATTTTTATCTGCAGTTTCTTTGCTGTAGACTTTAAGCCTTATGGGATTCTCTAAACAGAGAATAATTTGTCCTTAACAGAATATTTGTGATCAGTGATTTTTTTCTCTTAGCTCTTGTTAAGCCAGATTCTCACGAGCACTTTTCTTACCACTCCAGGCCTTCCTAGGATTACATCTAATTTGCCACATGGAGTTATTTCTGCACACAGAATTAAAGCCCTTAATCATATTTGGTTTAGTGACTCCCATTTGCTTAGCAATCTTGAGACTATTTCGCCTTCTGTTTTGTCCTCCTCTAGGGCTGATGATGACTTGATTGATTCACACAATCCATCAGTGACTGATTTCTTAGACCAGTTACCTTAGTACAGAATATCACTCATGTCTGTTTTTCTTATTTTCGTTTACTGCAGAGTTATACACAAAAATGGGGGAGAAGAACACCAGATATGCACACACTGTCCATGCAAAATATCCATAAAAATCCATTCCAATTTTGGCTCGTTCTCATTACCTGCAGTATCTTTATGAGAAGACGGCTAGGACATGATCACTTGTCATAAATGAAGAGCTGCTTTGTGCCAGTGAAACCTTGCACTTGTTTCTTCTGTGAAAAATTATAAATAGAACTGAGCTTATAAGAAAAAAAATAGCTTAGTCCTGGAATGCAACTTTAAAGAAAAATGATGTTCATAGCCATGCAGGCAGAAGCTTGAAAAGCAGCTTTTATAAAACATATTTAATGTTTACAGTCACTCAGTGGCTGAGAGCAGTAATACTTTTAAAATATGTTTAATGTTTAAAACCACTTGGTGGCCAAAAGAACAGCTCTTGCTGAAAAGATATTTAATGTTCAGAGTCATTTTGTGGTAAGGAAAAAGCAGCTTCTTGTTAATTTTTAACATTTACAGCTGATCAGTGGCTACTAAAACAACTATCAATACAACATGTTTTATGTTTAGAGATGTTATGTGCCTGTATAAAAACAATTCCTACATGTCTCAATACTACGCTAAAACATGCCAATACCTTTCCCTCAGTAATAGTACCATTGACAAAAAAATAACACATAATCCCAACAACTCTAATGCAATATATCTTGAACCTAAAGATGATTATGCAAACCACAAGAGTGTACCAATAATTACAAAGCTTCTCCTTATATACTAAAAGAACTAATACTCAGCACCATTAAAATGACCAACACACACATTTAGAGCAAAACCCAATAGCTTCATTTTAATAATGAAAGTATTGGTTGGTTAACCTATCAGAGGGGTCCGCATCAGAAGTCTTGGGTGTGATGAAATAAAAAACGTTATTTGATTTACACTACTGAGCTGGAGTAACATCAGTATGTGGATAGGAACATAATGGCTTTATCTGCTGTGACACGAGTTTTTAACTTTGCCCACTTTCAGTTAAACACAATAAAGTAGGCCTGGATATACATGAAGCAAGACACAAATGCTTTGCATGAATTTGGCACTAATACTGACATTTGGGGACTGTGAAACCAGCTAGCAGAAAACTTTCATCCAGCATCTCACCTTTTCAACAGCAAAAGCTTCTCAAGACATTTTGCTGTGTGCGTGTTTGTAGGGTCCTGTCTGTCACAGCTTTCATTTTACATAGATTCTCCCAGCTAACAGTATTTGCCAAATCTCCTTGTTTTGCTGACAATTTCCAACAGACAGGGTGTATGAAATGAAATTCACAGTGAGTATGACAACAGCCACAATCTTTTAACCAAGCAAGCCTTGATTCTCTGCATTGTTTTCTTCCTCCCTTTTGATCTAAAAGGGTTTTGTCTGTAAGGCTTTTCACAGTAGTTGAAGCTGCCCAGGTTGCCTAGTGATCTATCATAATGTCAAGAAACACTTTTGTTTCAAAAGCTTTTACTGTCTACTTGTAATTTCCTCTCAACAACTCAGTGGTTTTTTTTTTTTATTTTTGTTTCGGCTTGTATTTTTGTGCAATGCCCCTTACACATGGGAAAAAACCCTTTGACAAAAGGCTAAGTGGCCATAACCTGCCTTTCCTTCTGCTCCTTCCTTAAAACTCACCTTTCTCTACAGTGGCTATAAAACAGTCTGATGTTCAGTGCAGTAGCTGTTTCTTTTCACAATTAAAAAAATGAATCAAAAAGACAAGATCGGTAATTAAGAAAGCAGTTCTAAATGAGAAACCACTGAAACATCAGCTGTGATGGATAAACTGCCATCTGACATAGCCCCAGGACGGAGAACTGAAGACAGTGATGGGACATGAGTTTTTCTGAACAGGTACAACCTACAGCACCAGGTCTGACCCAGGTGATGGACAAATTTGTACGTTCTGTAATAAAGTACCAAATTACAGGACGTGTGGCTATGATCCTGTAAGGGGGGGGGGGGCAGTCAGTATAGTTTTGTGAAGGGAATCCACTCTTCACAAAATCTGTTAAAAACTACTGGGTGAATCAGTGAGTATATAGCTCTAGATTACTTGCATAGATAAACGGTATCTAAATTTCCAAAAAGCTTTCAGCAAGGTTCCTAACCAAAGGGTCTTGGGGAAAAAGAAAAAAAAAAAAAAAAGTTAGATTAAGAGAGAACAGCCTTTTCTAAGATAATATCCAAATAAAAATAGAAATAAAATGGTAGGAATAAATTGCCAGTCTTTATATGAGAGGGGGGGTTGCCACTGGCATCTCACTTGGATCTGAACTCATAGGTTGCCAGTAAAAGAGAATATATAAGCAGGTGACAGCTTGAAGAAATGAAAGCTTGACTGCAAAGTATTACAGGGAAATCTCAATGTAACAAGTAACTGAGGATAGGGGATTTCACACTGAGAAATACAAAGTAAGATGCATGGGAAAAAAGTAACTTATCATTAGTTTCACAGAAGTGGGTTGTAGCTCGGTTACCTATTAACTCTTGATCTTGGGATCACTGGGGAGAATCCTCCAAAGTTTTCATGTCAATGATCAACAGTGGACAAAGAAGGGAAAATGACTGATGGGAATATTAGACAAGGAAATGAGAACAAATAAGAGAATAACCAAGAGTACTCAAGATATTTGTATCTTGAATATGACATCCAATTCCCATCATGGCCTCTAAGGACTCAATAACACCAGAAAAAACCCTGGAGACCGGGGTGGAGCTGGAGGGGCTGCAGACAGGGACTGACAGATTATACTGCCAGTTATCTCTCCAGGAGTGTGTGTCATACCATTCAAAAATATCTCTGGCCTCTACAGATTCCCAAAGTAATATCTTCTGCAACAGCCTGGGTACGCTTCTGGAAGTCCTTAAAAAAATATTGCCAGAATCAAGGGAAGGATCGTCCAGTATTTGCTCCGATGCCTTATAGTCCTTCCTTCCCCAGCCTCTGCTCAGTGTAAGCTTCAGGCTAAACTGGGGCACACGGTACTAAGCCATGCCCAACCAGAGGGCAGCTTCCTACCCACCAGTTCATCAGCTTAGTTTTCTACACGTTGTAATTCTTTCACAGGAAACTACATAGATGGATATATTAAACATATGCTCCATTTGTGAATGTATATATAAGTCTTTGTCAATGTTTAAATATAAGCCAATGCTTAAATATAAGCCAATTAAGTATTCACTTCAGAAGGAAAACTGCCAGAAAATTTATAGAGACTATTTTTAGGCTTTCAGTACCATAGGAAGCAAATCCATTACACTCTTCAAGTAGCTGCCTTGCACCACGGAGAATACCCAGTAAAAATAATCCAGTAAAAATAACCTGATACCAACTTTCTAGTATCATCGACTATTTTAGTGTTACAATGTAGTGTTACAACTGAGGCAGTTTCAAATAGAATATTCAAGCAAGCCTAATCAGTAATACAGCTATTTAACGTGAACATATTCCATTACTCAATAATTAATAACCAAAAAGGCAGAATAATTGCCACGGTGATCTGGAGTTTGTAGACCCCCCCCCAAGCAATAAAGAGTTAATCTAGTGGAAAGGTATGAAATTAAATTGCCTAGGAGAGAACATATGGAATCTATACGTTATGGAATTGATGGGTTTAGTACAGCCCTAGCTGGTCTGTGTATAAGCATAGAGGAATAATGGAAAGACCTTAGAAAACAATTAGGACACTGTGATAGCAGAAGTTATAAATTTGCCATGTGTAATACATATGATCAATTAAAATCAGCATAGTCAGTGAAGGAAATGCATGAGAAATGCAGATGCATTTCTGTGCATATTTTTACGTATAAATATATAAAAATATATCATAAGATCTTTCCCTGAATGTGTGTTTAACGCTGGTATGCCCCGACTCTCAGTCATCTGGACTGATAGCTTTAATAAGGGGATAACCTTGGTTTAAACTCACCATGTATTTGCATGCTTATATGAGCTATATTGCAACAGAAGCTGGCACAGCTGCCAGAAGCAACAACACAGTTGATTAAACTATACTTAAGGACAACATATTTTGCTAATACTAACTTAAAAACGGGGAAATTGCAGCCCGCTTTTCAGTCCTCATACATACATTTCCATTTCTGGTTTCTTCCATATTTTAGAACTCTTATTAAATCAAGACAGTATTTTCAAATAAAGATATTGATAAGACCAATCCAAGATCAGAGAAAATACATTAGGAGTCCAGCCCTTAAGCTTTTATAAGTCTCTTATTAGGCATAGGATAACGGCATAGCAATCTCTGTTCTTAAAATACTAGTTCCGCGTTGTAAGCTGACTCCATCTGCTGAGTTTCTCTACAGGGAATTTCACATCATTGTCCTTCCCAAAATAAATTCTTCACCATAAATTATTCTGCACCCCATTTATTATGTGAGCAATACACTGTCAACTTCGGAGGTACCAATATCCTTCTGGAACAATACAGAAATTATGCACACTTAGAAAGTATCAGAAATAATGGAAGTCATAGATGGGTACAGTAGCCTGCATGTTACACCAGTTGGTAACCAAGGGGCTCTTCAAGAGAAGATCTTTTTTCTTTACATCTGTGATTGACTGTCCTTTCCATCACACATGAGCAGATTACAGTGCATGTATGGAAAGAGTGAGGCTAGCTGGCATAAAACAGGTAGGCGTCCTATGTGGGCTTGAATTATAGTTTTAAAACACAGTAAACATGCTGCTAACATTTTCTTTCTTAGTAAAAAGCATATGAAGGAATTTAGCTCCCAGTAAGGAATGCACCACTAAGTCAAAATGGAAATCCTAAAATTATCTCTTCTTCAGAAAAAGCTAAAAGATATGCATTACTATAATCTTTTTTAAGGAGTGGTATTGATTAGAGGGAAAAACAGACAAACCCCAGTGTACAGAAACTGTAGAAGAAACTTCAATATAGCCTCAAACCAAACTTGAAGGGAAAAAATAAATTTCCACCTAAAACATGCACGGAAAATAATACGACAAAGTTCTTAGAAAATCTACTAGGAAAAACTTAGATAAGACAGATATATCTAAATCATATCTACGTGCAAAAAAACAGATATTGAGGATCCTATGAATTTCCATCTTTTTGTACGTTTTTGAGTAAAAAATCACCAAGGTCCAGGGTAAAGTTGACACACAATTTTATTATAACTCTGTGACTGGAACTCTGAATCCGGGGATGAATGGTACAGCATTTTTTCAGCCACCAAAGGTTCAGCAACAGCGATTAGTACGAGGGCCAGAGATGTTACAAAAATGAGAACAGTGCAGCCATGAACATTTCTAAAATGTGTGTAATGGGTCTGAAGGACGCTTTTCTTCTCAAGACTTCCCAGCCCCATGCAATCCTCTCTTATGGCTGCAGACTGTGGTGCCTCAAGGGTGTTCTATACAATTAACTTTATTTCGCTGTCCAAATGGAATATGTACTGCGTGTTTACATTGGGTGTTAAGTCTGGAGGATTTTATTAGCTGCTTCTCTGCCCCTCTGTTCGCCTTTCAACATGAACTCTGGCATCCATATTTTGCTCCTTATTACCAATAACCTTAGGCTAAACTACCAAACTGAGTAAACCTTTGCATGAGAGTGTCATGCAAAAACAAAAGACAGCAAGTCACTAGTCACAAAAGCTTGTCAGGCTCATAGAAATAACTGTTAAGGGGGAAAAAAAGGCATGTTGCAATGCATTTCCCACAATGGAAACAGTGTGCATGAGTGCAGTTCATAACAACTATTGTTGCAAAAATATAGTAAGTGAAGTTTAGGACATTTGGGAATTGAAAACTGCCAACTAGAAAATGAAAATGTAAAAAAACAGATGACAGGAAGAGTTTATCAGGGTTTTTGCCTAAGCCAAGACAACCATATGCTGCACCAGCTAAAAAATCAAAGTGATTTTCAATGTCAGCCTCAGGCAGTGGTAGGTCTAGGCATCTCTATAGGTGCAACTAAATGGTACTGATGATAGGGAGCAGTAGTTTTAGATCCTCTGAGAAATCTATGCTCACATAAGGTAGCAAAAGCATAGATAAGAGAGAGCAAGAGAGTGGAGAGACCTACATCGGAGAAGGCAGAATCTCCTGGCACATCACAGGCAACAGAAGGCATTTCTGGATATTTTTGCTGCAAGACAACCCAACAGCAAAAATGATCTGCTTTAGTAACCACTAATTGCAGTTTAGGCCTCCATTTAGGGCAATATTTCCTTGCCTTGACTTTTCTGATCAATTTTCATCCATCTTTTATTTTTCTTATAGAGAAAAATAAAAACTGTTATGAATAAATATTCTAGAGGTAGTGAATGTGACTGAATAAAGTGAAGATCAAAAGGATACATTTTTTGTCATGGCATCTAATGCTGTTTTTCCAAAGGAGAATAAATTGAAGAGCATTTCTTTTAAAACGCTGTCTGCATGACACAGCATATTCAGTTGCATCTAATTTAGTCATGCAACTCCCAGTCAATGTAAAAGCCACAATGCATGGCACACCTTGAAGAGAGTTTCCCATAAATTAAAACCACTGTTAGCATTTTGTCTGCTACTGCACACACCTATTTAAGAAAATAAGAAAGGAAGATGGGAGGGAGAGCAACAGAGTCAGAGAATGAATGCATGCACTGCATTCCACTGTGTAAATAGCATTATTCATTATTATTTTGCTCATTTCTCTCTGATCAAGTCTTTAAAAAAAATGTAACAACTAACCATATATTCCCTGGTAAGAAAATTTCATTCTGAACTTGCCACGGAAATAGACTTCAAAATATAAAAAAATCTTTTCCACCTATAAATAATATAACTGTAAGTAATATTACTGGGCATCTCTATAGGGGCAACAACAATAGTGCACCTATACAGTGAATCTACAGATGCACCTCTAAGGGTGACCATCGTGAACTCGTCCCTACACTTGCATGAGATTAACGTGACCATCTCTACATGTCTATTCATACCACATTTTATCCCATTCTACCACTCTTTATCACAAAATTTAAACTAGTACCTCATTAATTCCATATAGCAACTTGTATAGATAGCTAGTTGCCTCCCGGATAGTCTTTCAAAACATCACCATCTGAGCTGCAGAGCTGAAGGGGCAACAGGATCCCTCTGCACATTTCACAGTCAGAAAACTTCCAAAACTGTTAGCGACTACAGGGAGTATTAAACGACTACACTGGCTTGTGAAGCACTGGGAAAAGACAGCTTAGGAGAGAAAACGGCAATAAGCTGAAACTAGTACTGGGAAGTTAAAGGCCTCCCAGCCCAGAATGACTTAATTTCTGGTGCCCGCAGGGAAGCCCGAAGTGCCGTCTGGCAGCAGGACACAAGCAGTGTGCTTGTGTTGCAAACGCACTGCTCAGGACCACTGCAGAATCAGCCATCAGGCAGAGACCCCAAGGGCCCATTTAGTCTATTCTCCTGCTCCAAAGCAGGATCAATGCTCTTTACGTCCTCCCCGGCAAATGCCTATCGTGTTGTGAAAATCCTTCGAGCAAAAACCTATTCCAGTGCTTCAGTATCCTTATCGCAGTCCACCTTTCTCTGGACAGAAAATGAGTCTCTCCTCCCCTGTACACCAACTTTTTGAAAACTTACCATGTTTCCAGTCAGTCTCATCTTTTTTTGACTTAAGAATCCAATGCATTTGATATTTTCTTGGACATAAGGTTTTTGAGACCTTAAGCTAGTCTTGCTGAGCCTCTCTGACTCCCGTTCTTGCACTGTGGTGAGCCAGGGGAGGGCAATCGCTACTTTCAGCACCCACGGTGTAGCAGGACTTGGATAAAGAATTGTCCCCTAATTCATAATTAGTGGATCATGCAAGTGCTGTAGGAGTTTAACAGCCACAAAGACAAGAACAGTAAGTGGCAAGATGCTGTTGCACCATCTAATTCTGTACAGCAAAAAGTCAACATAAACTAGGAAGAAAGGGGAACACACTTCATCATGTGAAATAACAGGTTTGGGGATGCACAGAACCCCTGGACCTTAGCAGACCTGCCTTGAATATATATTTTTTTTCCTTCTCCTGTCTTCGGAGACTTACAGCCACAGGCACTCATTTTGCACGAGAATGAGTTTCTAAATAAGCAAATAAAGCTAAAACAAAACTGTAATTTGTACATTTCTAAGCAGAGAGAGAGACATTTCTAATAATAAGGTTTAGAAGTTATATTTTCATTTCAGCCTTCTCTATCTTTCCTCAGCAGGAAATGCACATTGAGACAATTAAGTAATATGCAATTAGTTAACAAGTGTTTAAAGCATCTTACTCACCCACTGGAGACATTTCTGGGACACTGGCAACATAAGGCCCATCCAGGAACTTTGGCTCATTATCATTAATGTCCTGCACTTTGATGATGAACTCTGATTCAGGCTCTAGTGGTTTCTTGGTGTCAACATCCACAGCCTGAGCCCGGAGCGTGTAGAAAGGTTTTTCTTCTCGATCTAGGCTCCTTATGGCATGAATGTCTCCTGTGGTCTCATCAATGGTAAAAACCGTGCCAGCACCGTCTCCTGAAAGGGTGTATTTAACAGTGCCCACTCCCTTGTCCAAGTCAGAATGAAGCTTGAGAACAAAAAGAAAAAAAAAAAAGGAGGAAAAGGACATTAATGGCTTTTTCTAGGCTGGAAGGCAATTATTATTTTTACTTTTTTTCTCTTATGTAATAAAAGGCATTAGAGAAACCAATTTCATAAGTCCTTAAGTGCCCTTAAGTGCATGCAAAAAATGTAGGTAGCATGTTATCTAATATTTTTGCTCCCATCTAGTACCCGGCACAGAGAGCATTTCAAAATTCTACGTGCTTTCTCCCACGAATGCTGTTCACTACTAAAACTGCAATGAAGTAGGACTTCGGATTTGTTATAAACTGAAATTTAAGACCAAGGATGGAAAACCACCAATAACCATGTCAAACAAACATGATGACATAAGATGACATGAGAGAGTGTCAAAAGCTTTCAGAGGCATTTGGCTTTCAGAGAAGTAGAAGGGAAGTATCTAATTTTCATTTCACACACGAGAGCTTGACGGAATCCTAAACTCAAACTCAAAGTCAAACCTGGTTTAAAAAAGACAATATACACCTTTTAATTACAGTAAGTGCTAAATGGAACTAAAAATACTACCTTTTACACAAATACCTGATTGTTTGTTTCTGTCCTTTCTGAGATAGATAGTCACAATGCTGACAGTGTGAAGTTGGGAGTTCTCTTGCTCATTGGAAGAATACAGAACTCAATCATTTCTGCCTTAACTCAATTATTTCTGCCTTAAATACCATTATACACATTTTCCAGGCTATTAGTACGTTAAATCTCTATTTCTAATTTGAAAAAATATTTGAATACAAGTTCTTGGACGTTTTCGGCCATTTGATCAGTGTCTATACTACTATAATGTGGCCTTAAACACTATTTCAAATGCAGTAATTTTTGAAATTGAAATACAGGATGATGAAGTTCTTTCTCAGATCTCTTTATCTGTTTCATGCTCATCTTTTAAATACATCTAAGTTTTGAATAGGTACTCAAGGTTACATCACTGATGCTGAAATAGCTTGTAAAATATTTGCCACTTGTCCCATCTAATGAGGACTAAAGAGATCTACTATAATGGACACAGGTTGGAATGGAGTTTTCAAGACTGAATTCCCTTAAGCAGTATAGTAAAGCGATTATGGATATAGGCTTTATTTACATGATGTACTGCCCAAGGTGAAACACAATAGAGGAAACATGGGACATGAAAGGAGATTATGTAGAAAATGAATTACTGAGAAACTAAATGGTTTTGGTAATGGGGCAAGAAGCTAAGCTACAGAGAAAGAGGTAAAGGCAATTATTAACATTTATAGCTATTGCCTTGAAATTGAAAATAGGTCCTTGTGACTGTGGAAGAGGTCATGGTTTGTGGGACAGAGCGAACATGAACATAGTCTCTTCTTTGTCTACTTTTTCATCTCATCATTCCTGCTCGGTGAATATACTGGATTCTGATCTTTCATCTAGCTGCCCCCTGCATGCAATTTTAAATTATCTCTCCAGTCCGAAGTAAAGCATTTTGCTTCTGAGGTGTTAAATATTTCCTTGCTTGCAAAATGAAACGATAATGCAGCCTGAGATAATTAATGTCTATTTCTTCCTCATCATTTTAATTTAAGTGGCTCACAAGCTTCCTGCTGTTCCATTATACCTTGCTCAGTTAAAACTTAGTATTTTCCTTCCATTATCATATAGAGGCTTACGGACACACATGGAGTGAAAAAAAAACCTACAAAAAGATGATGAGAAAGTTGAAAGAAAAAATGTTAGAACTTTATAGAGGGAACTACATCATTTTCTTGCTTGTGTCGCTGTATTAAATAAAATTTGTCTGGGCTTTATTGTGAAGTCTACCTTGTTCCATACTCCTGGAAGTAAGAATATCACAGAGCAAAAGAATGTGGTTTTGAAGCAGGGATTTGTAAACAGGGAAGCGTGCCAAGAATGTTGTCTCTACTTCCATCTCCTGTCATCAGATTTGGCACTAAAGCTGCGATGGTTGAGTGTCTTTCTGATGGCCAGCTGAAGGGTTTATGTTCCACTAGTAACTAATCAGGCTGCACTGCACGCGTTACCGCAGCACTTGGATTATACTAGAGAGGAATAATTACAGTTGCTTCCCCTAGTTGGGGAAAAAGGTAAAAAGTATAACGTGAAAAAAGCAAAGCGAGGGCTCCTAAGAGAAAGGAAAAGTGAAAAACAAAGACAAGCACAAGCATAGCTTTATTCAAATGTATTGGAGAAAAAAAAAGCTTTATAAGTGGTAGCATTAGCAATTCTACAGTTATAGATGTGTTTACTGTGCTTCACAAATATCAATCAGCTAGTATAACCTAGGAATCATTCCGCTGATTTAAGCAGAGCTGTATTGCTTTGCATTAGCTGGGATCTGTCACATTGTATTTATTCATCAAATCATGCTAATCTGCCGATTTCAATATAGGCTTCTTAGATGCCATTGCTGGACAACGGGCAAATGCATGCTTATTTGTAACCCACATTGAGCTATGCAATTTCTGGGGCAATTCAACATAACAAAGTGTCTAATTACTGTAGGGGAATAGCTGACCGATTTAATTTAAAATGAACTAAATTCTCCAACAGTAGAAGGCATGCAATACTGAGATTCAGATGCAAGGACGGAGAGAGAGGAACTAGTATTGGTTGGACTTGCACAACACTGGAAAATAATCCTGACTTTCAATGCCTGAAATTTTCCAGAAAGCAGTTTAGGCTAAAGAATAAGTGCTTGCTAGTGTGTCTCTGATTTATACGTTACAAGCTGTATTGCACTGGAAGAAAAGACATTTATTTTTTGTGCTGAAAAACATACAGAAGATTTGTGAGACTAGTTCTTCTGACACTGTGTCCAGCAGTAGTTTTGAGTCTGTATCCCATTTCTTCTTCTTGCTTGTACTTACTTTCTAATTCTTGCTCTTCCGCTGTTTGAGCAAAACTACAGGGCAAGGGAACAAGTGCTCAAATCTTACCTACCCTCCCCCGCAATGTGTTTACATTTCAGAATTAACTTGAATTTACTGCAACAGGGTGGTACAAATGATTGTACTCACATGCATTTTTCCTCCTGTTACATTTTCTCCGTAAATCCTGAATATTAAAAAAGCCACAAAGGTTTGCAAATGCGAGGTATTAACTTCTACTTTTGCTCAGATCTGTGCTGTTAGACTCACTACCTAAGCAACACAGAGTTTAGTGTCAGATCTTTGGGCAAATCTGCCACAAGTGTAAAATTAATGATTTTTTGCAGCAAAGTTTGTTGGTGCAGAAAATCATGAATATTTTTCTGTGATGGCAGATAAAGACATATCATCCCATAATTCTTGGTAATGTGTGCAAACAATTACACATATGGCAAAGGAAATGACTGATAAAAAAATCACGTATGAATAATAAGATGGACATTATTGTGAAATACATTGCATAAATCTATGCAGAAACTATGACAGTGTTCTTGAATCATATCCAATACCAGATGCCAGACTGAGTCAGTCTACAACTCCATGTGATCTAGCAATCTGCTTCAGCCTATAACTAGCTGAAAGCTAGTTTGCTTAAGAGAGGATGAAAAAGTTGGTAGCAACTTGCTACAAGCACACCTGGGAGAAATTATTTATTCAGTTCGTCAGGCAGTTATGTCCAATTCCTAACAAGCAGTATGATTATTCGTATTTTAGCAATAAATTAAGACCTTACTGCTTCAATAACTCAGTGTCATAAAGTCTGTGTCACTTCAAGAATTCATACACCTGCACAAATGATTTGATGTTACATATGAAACTACATGAAAGATCACAAAATGCATTAGCTAACGTACTTCAAGAACAGCTGTATACTCCTACCTAAATTCAACATGGCAGTAGTACGGATCAGAAGTATTTGTTCCTTGGTGCTCACTTGCTTGTCAGTATCCTATGCATCTGATGCTCAACTGTTCATCTTCTCTTTTATTAAACGCTTCAATGACTTGCATCAGTAAACTTACAATTATTTGGAAAGTCAAATTTGTAAATTCACAGACATAGGTAAAGAAATCAGAAGCAAAAGAAACTTAACAAATTGCAAAATAGTCCAGCCTTAAAATGAAGTAATCACAGAGGATGCAAGAACAAGGGCTATGACATTCACTAGGATTGCTGTGATCTTAGTTTCACAGCAATACAGACATCGCAAAGTTGTTTTATGAATTGACTGGTTCCCTTTCTGAATCTCCCATCCATATACAATAAAAAAAAAGGTAGAGAAAGAAAAGAGGAGGAAGCAAAAAAGTTTTAAATGTCAAGGAATGTTTAACATGCCTAAATTGATACATTCACCCTGTGATATGGTCTAAGATTCTAGGTCTTATTCCATTGCCAATTTCACGGGCTGAAAAAGTATCTCGATTTGCTCTGTAGCTACCAGCTCCTTCCCCTGCCCTTTCTTGGGTAAGATGCGCAATGAAAACTGTTCAAGAAGTCAAAATAGCCTGTCAGCTCCAGTATTACCTAAGACTGCAAATGACGTTCTGAACTGAGGAAAGGAAAAAAGGTCATTGTTGTATGGAAATCGCAGACGCAAGCAGAGCTGTTTTGGCAATGCTCTACCACAAAAGTCTGTGCATTGGAACAGGGCTGCCCACTACAGGAGAGGTGGGCATAAATGAGCCTAGAGAAACCTTTGATACTAACCACCTAGGAAGCCTTTTTATTTGGAACATTGCCCTTTTAAAAGATACTTACTCTATGCATATTTTCTATTGGCAAGAACTCTATGGTCTACACAGATTGCACAGTTCCTTTTAAAAACTGGTAACTAGATTCTAATGTACTGCTTTTATACAAACATCTTTTTTTTTCTTCCATCTAAAAATATATAAAAGTTGAAAATTTTCCTGAGATAAAAGGGGAGGCGAGGGGTTGTCAGAGACTTTAATTCAGGAAATTGAGTAATAAAAACAACAATGCAATTGCTGCTAATAAAATCCAAACAAATATTTTTTCTTTCCTCCCCTCCCCATCACCCACCCATGCCCCCCACCCCCCACAGGACATTTGGGGACCAGGCGAAATCTGCTCACAACACACTCAGTGCAAATGTTTCTTGATCCTAAAAATTGGGATTACCTAGGGCATCTTCTGAATAGCCAGTTAACACCCATTAATCAGGCAAGACTGCAGACTAAAGCTTGTGTTGGGAGGAGTTTGGACAGTACTACAAAATGGGTCAGAGGAAGAACAATCTGCAAAATAGGAGTACGGAAAGAAGTAGCAACTGAAATCATAGAATCATTTAGGTTGGAAAAGACCTTTAAGATCATCGAGTCCAACCGCAAAATGATGAGGTAAAAGAAAGATGGACAAAAAAAAGAATGATGTTTTTTTAAAGGTCATTTGTACAAGATGGTTTTGTCTCCTTTTAAGACTGAAAATTGTTCGCAGTAGAAAGGGGTGTCTTTGGACTAGCTTTGTACAGGGCTGTTACAAGAGACCCCCATGCATGACTACGCTTTCTTACTGCTATGAGAATTTAAAGAATAATTAAAAATGTCAATTAAAGGATGCATATATATATATAAATATATTTATATTAAAAAATATACCAAGGATAAAAAAATAATTATTTGAAGTAGCAAGCTGTGCATCTTTTATCACCATGACTAATTTTCTTAGGGATGTATTGCTATGGCTTCTCTTCTGATGTTTAGTAAAATATCTACTTCCAAGAATTGGCATTCTTCTGTCTAGTTTTTATAAAAATGGTAATAGACATCATGGTTCTGAAGTCTCTTTTGTACACTGCCCAAATTAGATTAGAATACTTTCTTATTCAAGAGGAATTAAATAAAAACGTTTTCTACTCTTTTTCTAATGAGTCCTGTTTGGCAAATAAAGCTGAGCTTTATTTAAATTAAAACAGCGATTATCCAATTAAATAAAACATTATCTCCTTCTGTCACAGGGATTTAGTTTAAGCATACTAAGTCAGACCAGACTTTTCCAATAATGAGTGTAGTAATGATGGCAAATAAGTCATTAGCAAGGAATAAAAACAGTACCTGACCTGGTCAGTTCAAATGAATCCTCATTCCTATCAACATCACTGACTTGAGGGGTCAGGGATTGTTATTTTTCTAATTCTGCTCTACAAGAATATTTTTGTTGCACCATGTGGAATTCAATAATAACAATTGCAAAAGCACATTCCAAAATAAATATATTTTTCTGTCATGAAATGCAATTGCCCATAGACAGAAAAAAATTGCTAAATTAAAAAAATTATGTACTAGTAAAATATTGAAAGAATAAAAATCTATCAATAATATCTCATTGTAACTTGATTATACAAGTAATTATATATCTAAGCTATGAGTTGCATATATTTCTGATGATGACATTTACATGACCACTTCAGCTGGAGCTGATGCATATAGAAACACTGTGTCCTGGTCCTCCCTCTTAAACTTTAATGTAAGAATATTGGAAGTCTTTTTTTATTACATTATTCTCATTGAACTCGTATAACCCCATATTGCAATGTGCTCTGTGTATGTATGTTGAGAGGTTTAAGTCCACAGTTATGCTGAATTCCATTTGAGAGAAATGTTCTGCAGAACGGTAACAGCCGATGGGACCGTGAATCTGCTGAGGCGTCTAGGTATTACCAGGGTAAAGTAAGAACGTAACCACAGGTTCCACAACAAATTCCCGTACTGGGCATTAGACAACAACAGAAGACAAAATTTGAGGAAATTTATCAACTTCCAATTTCTTCTTTCTCCAGTGCAATTTTATACATCCTGCTGAAGTAATATCAGCTACAATGAAGCATGCAGCTGCTACTGACAGCTCAGTGGAAAATGATTTCACCATCTCATTAAATTTTTATAATTTCAGAATTTTTCAAAGTATTTAACAGGAACAGAGCAGGGGATTGAATCTGAAACCCTCTCAGTCCAAAGACCTTAATGCATCATATGGAAAAGGTGAGGTTGTGCCATGCATCCTCATGAACAGATGGGGCCTTTTCCTTTGTTTTCACTACTGTGCACTTGAAATCTATGGTAAACTATCTTGTGGTTCAAAGGAGCCCGTACAAGACATCACCTGTTACAACCGAATGCGTTTCAGTTGGCACCAGTGGAGCCAGTTTGATTTACACCTGTGAAAGCACTGGCGCTCCCTCTGTACCAGTGCCTGGCTAGAGTCCCAGTGGCTAAGTGGGAGCATAACATTGATGCCTGAAACTGAGAAATGAGGGAAGGGAATTTGCCACAAACAGGGGTCTGGGGAAAAAAAAATTATCCCAGCTTTCAGCAGCAGATACTTGTATTCCTTTTCAAGGCAATACTTATTTTTTTTAATTTTGAAAACTAAATGAAGAAAAGACAACATTACAATCAAATTCTACGTTCTTGCTATCTAATGGTGCAAGATCTGCAAACCACCCAATGGCATTGCTGTAATTAATTAAAATGGTAAGTATAGAGGGGTGGTGCTCTTTTTAGGTAGTATATAAGATTGTAGTATTTCCTTTGTGAAACAGGAATCGCTGTAAGAATATCAAAAGACCTGCATCTCTCTGGATGCCACATACTGAGAGTAATACATTATTTTGCATTATGTTCCCTGCTGTATTCCTTCTACAACATATATAAAAGATCAATGCATGAAAATATGAATTATGCTGGATGAATAAATATAATAAAAATAGATACTAGAGACTTAGGAAGCCTTTACATGAAACATGCTACATCTGTAAAAACATTTGTAAGACATCTATTAGAGGAGAGTTTATACTTTCTAATGACTGCCTAATTATATTTATGAAGATAGTCTCTCTGAAGATCACCAGATAACCACTGTTCAAAAAGTTGAGAACAAGCAGGAACTTTATATTGCAAACTGTCACTGAAATTAGGCTGTTGGCAAGGTTAGATATTTTCAGTCTAAAATGAGGTGTTTATGCTTGTGAAGTGAAATGACAAAATCTATTTTCTTTCAAGGGTGTGTGAATGTGATCCATCTTCTGTAGAATTACACTCTATAGATGTCTTAAGCTACAAGGCATAAAATGGTGGTTTATTTTCTTTATTCCTTACGTATCAACTACTTGGGCTTTACATGGAAAATACCATTAGCATCAGAGTATTCCACGTGCTTGAATACCAATTCCAACATGATCAATGTATGAGACTCCTCATCTCATCTAATGAGGGATCATGACATCATGGACATTTTTTCCTTGAGATTTAATTTCCCATGGAAGCTATAGCTACAGCTGCTCAGTTGCATGACCTTTTTTTTCTCTCACAGGAATTGCCCTACTGATGCCAGTGGGAACACCTTTGTGTAGGCTGTAGTATTAGCTATGAATATGTCATAGGGAAGACAGTGTACCGTATGCCATTCTGCTTCTGAGGTGACAGACAAAGAGACAGCTGCCTGTTGACGGCCGCCACGGCAAATAGGGGCTATGGAATGACATCCACTGCTGGAAGACATCATGGCTCTGAGCAGCTTCCCACTCCTTCCCTTGGTGGCCTTCACTTCTCCACCCCAAATGCCTGGAGCTAATTGAATTCCCTTGAACTTCTTTATATCATACTGTCCCATCGAGTTAAAGCAGTTGAATAGCTGGCTTTGGTAAGCCTGGCTCTTCTGAAATTATTTATGGAAAACTCAAACTTTCTGCTGGAGTTGCTCTTCTGAGGAGGCAGCAACCTGTATGAGGGACAGTAGCTGTGGAGCAGCACACATTTCCCCATCCCAACTGCAACTAGAAAAAGATATATCTCCAACTACCTAGTCATAACCATCCAAAGGCATAGTAGTCATGAAGCCAGTTGTCTTCTACTGTTAATCAGTCTCTAAGACAGAAACGGTGGTTAGGGGTTAGCTGACCTCCACCGTTGTAGAAGCGGTGGACCTGACCACACACAAAGTGATTCCCGAGCCTGACCCCGGCTCCCTGACTCAGCTCTGCAAAATATCCAGCGATAGCTTCTCCAGAAGGTCAAAGGCTCTGTATAGCTCCTAGAAGCATACCCTCCGTAAGACTCCCTAAACTAGGTTTACCCTACTTTAGGAAGCCACAGTTCCCTGACATGCAGAGACGTGAGAGGACACAGATCACCACACAGACTCCTGCTGCGTTACCCAGTGGTCTACCTATGCTGAAATCTTTTCTGTGTGTATATCCCAAAGATGATAATGATAATAAAGAATAAATTTTAAAAAATCACTGATCAGTAAACAACTTCTAAGTACTTTTGATAGGAGCTCTGTCATAAATCAAAAAGAACAGGTTCCTGTAGCCAGAACATGAAAAGAAAAACTAGAGCTATAGGGTGTCCTCCTTTTTGAGTAAACACATAGTTGGAAACATATGCTGAAGGAGTATCAGTTTAAGTCCATTGCATTTGGAGAGGTCAAAGATTCTAAACCGATTATAAAAGCTTAAGCTTAATTTGACATTGATTGGAACTTTAAGTAGCAAATAAATCTTCTGCTATTTCATTTTTTATTTATATCAGTATGCTCTTCAATTCCAGTCTGATCTCAGGGGGTTTTAGAGCAAAGGCCTATTAAATTCTGTTGGTGCTGATTAAACTTTCTTCATTTTGATCTTTCCCTTAATACATTTTTTTTCATTATTTCAAATACTTTTCTTCACTGACTGCATTGCAAATGAATATAAAAACTCTCTTCTTCATGTATTTAAATTTAATGTTATGTTAAATACAAAAAACTTGTTCTGTAAATCACACTTGCTGTAAAGCACTGTCAGTTAAGGTGTCTCTTTTTGTTTGATAATGACACACTAGAACAGGTAGGGAATGACAGAGTAGAAAGATTCTGCCTCAACCTGTCTATCACTGTGACAAGGCATAAACTATTTGACCACTTCTCTCCTCCAAATAGGAAAAAAAAAAAAATCTTAGTTTTTATCACAGAGGTGAAAAAATATTAATTTCAACACATATATTAGAGGGATAATTTTAAGGCATTTACAGGCACAGAATTTTATGAGTGAAACAGAATAACTTCTGAATTTTTAATCTTTGTGTTAAGTGGGCCCCAAAATCCCAGGCAAACAAGCACACCACACCACAAAATAAAATGCAAAATAATCCAGCAGTCATGAATCAATAATGCTTAATGTGTATGAGATATAGGAATAGAAAGCAGAGCAGAGAAGCTGAAAGACTTCTTCTCTACCCAGATGTCTCAATTCCAAGAAAGCGCAATTGCGTGAATCATGTTCCAGTTGCAAGATTTCCTCAGAACAATATTTTTAAAGGCTATATTAATGAAATTGCCTTTTCACACAGCAACTGCTGATTTTCCTCAGGTTCCAGAAGAAGCAGAGGAAGGGTTGCGTTGTACCTACTTCTTTCATTTTGCTGAAACATTCAAAATAGTCTGAGGTTAAATATTCTTTGGGTACGAAACTGTAACTTGCCGTGCATTTGCTACAGTGTGGAGACAAACTTCCTGCAATACTGACTGAGGTCTAGGTATGATTCAAACAATAATGCAATAAATAGCAGTCCCTCCACTTTCTAAAACTACTTGCTGAAGCTGGTTTCTGGTCTGATCAACTCACATTCTTTGTCTCAAGGACCAACGAGAAATTGGTAAGAGACAAGCAGTGACTACTTAACAGCAGAGTAGCAACTTAGGAAATTTTTGTGGCCTCAATGTAAGTAGGTTCAACAAATTAAAAAGAGAATGAGCTGAATGAAGAGCTACTACAGAAAGAGGAGCAGAAACATGATTTTGAGGTGGCTGAGTAAATGTGGTCGCTCTGGAAGAAAAGGAATCAAAGTGCTCGAGGAGCGTACCCCTTGCAGGGCTGCTTGCGCATCACCTCCTGCATCACGGTGTCCGTACTGCAACACCACACCGTTATATATTCAGAATGACAACTAAAATCACTGGTGGAAGCTGGGGCATACTGGCAGAGGGATAAGGCCTACTTGAGAAAAAGGTTGTATTACTTTCAAGCTCCCTTAGAAACAGAAGAACTTTATTGATACAGCTGGCAGGGACATGAACTTTATTTCCAATTTCAGAGATTTAGAAATAATAATGAAGGGGTTACATCTATAATTTTTCACTCGACTGAACATAATTAGGGTATTCAGGAATAGTACCAGTCATTTCAAGAGAATGTATATGAGGTGCCATTCATGATATTAAAACTTAGTAAGTTAGAGAATATAATAAATAAAACAAGAAAATCGGTACAACACAGATTAGTGACACACTGCATAGTTTGCATTTTCTTCTGACTTGACTTACAGAAATTTTTTTGGCAGTTTTGCAAGTCAGAAAATTCCTTTTTCAGTGGGGTCTTTTAATTAATCAAACTCTGGGTAGGAGGAAAGTATGTTCTTAAGACACAGGTAGACTGTCAGAATTTGTTCTTCAGGCTTGGATTATTTAAAACAAGCAGCATTTATATGGCACTATGCAGAACTGAATCAAACCACAGAAATCCCGTATATATTGTAAGTTATGGATACATTCGTATTTCACATATCATTAAGCTGCACTGTGTGAGAATATTGGTATGCCTTCTTTTTAATAAAAACGTCACACCTATGTACTAACAAGCAAGAGAAAAATATCCTCCACAGCTCAAGCCTAAATCATTTCTGCTCAAATGGAGCAGTTTAATTATAAATCTGAATGGTGATTGTCTCTGCTGGATTGTCCCAACGCAATTTTTTTAAAAATGTGTTGAGTTTACATGAATTTATATTCTAGCTATAGCTTTTACTTGCAAGATTTACTCATGTTTTTAACGGATAAAGAAAAGTGTTCTCAGGAATCAGCGGAGAATACAGTGTAACAGATAAAGAAATTAAAGAGCTTTATAATTTGAAACAGGAAAGACTGTACAGCTGCGGTAAGATCTCTGTTTTCTATAGCTGTGGCTCTACTTATGTTTTATACTGACGAGACGATGAAAGAACAGTCACCTCTGCTGCTGCTATTCGGGATGGCAAAGGAAGAGAAGAGCATAGAGTCATTTTACCCTAGAGACAGAGGGCAGCAGGGTTATTGCTGCAGAGACCTTGGAAGAGGGAAGACGCGGGGAGCAAGGTAGAAGAGCTGTGTCTGGGTGAGTTTATATTCCATCCCTTTTCTGCTAGAGCTGCTCAATGAAACAACAGAGGTGTTAATTTGTTCCTAATCCTTCTGCAGATGGTTCTTCCAGAAGTCCTGGGGAAAATAATTTACAAGGGCAAAATCTCTCCAGGCTCCAGGGAAGCCTAATTGTGTCCATAAAGCTTAAATCTTGGCCTCGAGAAAGCCAATGGCAAAACTCCCATCGTCTCCAATTCTATTCAGTAATACTCAGGGTCTTACAAGTACTAGCAGGGTACTCTCCTGCAGAGTGAGAGTAAACATTTTCTTTTGTTTAAATTCACACACTTAGGTAAATTTTCTTTCCACTTTTAAGTTTTAACAAACTGAAGATCTCAAAATGGAAACAACAAAAGTATTTTCTTTTCTTGTGTGGAAATCATTCACCACCTGACTCCCTCTGTCCCTCCCTCCATCCCTCATTCTCTCTCTCTCTGATTTTCCAGAACCTCAAATAATATTATTTGATTGCTTCAAGATTCAAGGGACGGGATAAACTTGATCAAGTAATGCTTTTTGCAATTTTAACAATAAACCTTCAGTTGGACAGAAATTACTGTGAGATCCTTTCACTGGTGCAGGAGTTACTTGCCATGTGACAAGCTTTTTATCCATTTATTAATGTTCAAAGAAGTAAGGCTCCTTAACTGACAAATGCTGCAGCTATTGATAGCTAAGTTCACCTAATTTGCAGTAGCTGCTAATTATGATAAAGGAAGTCATATTCACAAAGGGAAGCATTTTTTAGCAATTTTCCTAAAAAATAATCCTTTGGTGTGATAGGTGATTTGCACATGCCCTTTTTGAACACAAGAACAGACTTAGCTGTTAAATAATAATAAATCCATTGGCTGGAGACCTTCTAAGCATCTAACATCATCTATTTCTTTAGCTGTCTGCCTTGAAGTTTTCATGGATTTACGACACAGTTCTCAAATTGATCATCTTATGACACTTCCTCCAGATACAGAAACAAGGATTGAGAAACATGCTTGTGCCTCTCTAAAAAGACAATTTAAACATGACTCGTGATAAAGAACAAATTTCTACTTTGTTCTGACAAATATTTTTACCCACTGAATAATAGAGAATCTCTGCTGTGAATAAGGCACCTTAAGAAAACATACAATCTGGTGACAGATTAATTTTAACTATACCTGAAAGACATATATATAGAAACTATGTATTTGTTAATGAGATCACAGAACACTGGTACCTATTTAGAATTAGATCAGTTAATTCTAAACTAATTAGCATCTGTTTGTTAATGAAAGTCTTACTCTAGGAATAGTTGCACCATGAATTGAACTAAATTTAACAATAAAGGATAATGTAGTCTAATTTACATAGGACAATAAGTCAATTACTGCAAGAAACCTATTCATTCAGGAAGGTAATATATCAACAGAGTGCTTTTGCTTAAACCAAATCAAAGAACGAACAGGTAATTACACTTATTGACTAATGAATTTGCAAAAATGAGTAAGCCAGAAAACAGTAGTTACTTCTGTTGCTCATCTTTTTTGAGAGGAAAATACCCTAGATCTACAGATTACTGAATGTGTGGAAAGCTAGTGTTTCTAATTCTAGTAACAAATTGATTATTAAAATATTTCTTTTCGGTGTAAAGTTGTTTGTTAGAAAATCTCATTTCTTTCAAGGGTATCCGACGGTGATTTATCTTCTGCAGAATTGTATTGTACAGATTTAATGCAATGAAAACTGCCTTACAAGAATATTCTCTTGTAAGTATTGCTTACGGTAATCGAAGAGCATCGCTCTCCAGGATTGAGGCAAGCTATATCTTCCAATCTCCTTCAGGAGGCGAGATCTACCTCCTGGCCAGTGACGACAGTGTGTGACTCTCTGAACATAGCAGGTGCAGCCTCTGAAAACACAGTGTGCAAGGCACCCGCGGAAAGACATGCAAAGCTGTACTCCATAGTACTGCCCTTTATTTACGCATAGGGAATAACACGTAACTGCCAAAGCCCACATCCACAGCAAGGCACAGGTCTATTTGTACCAGCCACGTGCCCCATAGAGCTTGTTCTATTAAAGGAACGATGGGGAGTCTGACTCAATAAGGACAGAAAAAGAAAAAGGCTTTACACACAGAGCTTCCCACTCCTACCCTCACCTTCCACACCTGCACAGGGAAATAGCCATTCTTGGTGAGCTGCTATGAGATCCAATTT
The DNA here is from genome assembly GCA_027564655.1 of Leptodon cayanensis. Classification (NCBI taxonomy): domain Eukaryota; kingdom Metazoa; phylum Chordata; class Aves; order Accipitriformes; family Accipitridae; genus Leptodon; species Leptodon cayanensis. The sequence continues at coordinate 7,279,206 of JANXJC010000029.1, forward strand.
AGAGCTCCATCCTTTACTCTAAACCTAAGTCTTTTGAGAGGCTGGCTTAGGGGTAGGAAAAGAATAGAGCATTCACTTGTAGTGGGCCTTTTTAAGCTTTCAGAATAGATTCATCTCTTGCTGGCATCCAGCTGGCCTTGTTTTGAGTGCTGCAAAATATGCTTTGAAAAATCATCTAGCACAGACAAAAGAAAATATTTAAGCAAAAACAAGCTTTTGATTTACTATACGTGTGCCTTAAAAGTGCATATTTTTCATTTTAACGATACATTTACAGGAAGCATGAATTGGTGTTGTGGGATGCCGAACACCTGTCACAATGAAATTTCCTGCCATGAAATCATGAATAAACTATGTCCCAGCACACTTACGGGATGATGTTCTTCTGTAAGAATTCAACTGAATACTAAATTTTCTATAAATATTCTTTTAAAATGGATGAAATTAGTGCAACACTCCTGCTAAAGATTTTGAAATTCATAAATACATCAAGATTTCTTTGCTAATTTGTTCATTAACTTAATGACCTAGTTAGACTGGGCTTAGCCAGCATGATTAACAAGCCATTATAACACCAATCTCCCATAAGATAAAAGTAATCTTAAAATTAGTTTGTTTTAAACAGTACTCCCAAGTAGTGGAGTTTTCATTATTGGAACAGCTGGTACCTGGAGCAACAGTAATTTACTTTCTTCCTAATTTGATATACCAGCTGCAGCTAGTAGGAGTGTAGCATTTCTGACTTCCCGAAGCATCTCTTTTGTAGTGTTAGTACTGCGCAGCCCTGGCGACAATTCTGGGGCTTGTGTGACTCCTTTAGTATCAACACCACAGAACTGACCATGGAATATGGGATTCCTTGGGATTTTTCTTCTTCAGTAAAAACTCTCGTCCTTACCCTTGTAAAGATAAACCTACACAAATTCATTCTTAAGCGTGAGCTGAATGTGAAATGGAATCTGTATTTTAGAAGAGAAAACAATGGGAGAATCTGAAGACCTCCCTTCATTCCACAAATAAAAAATCGTTCTGTTCATACACATGAGGGAACCTCAAAAATGCTGATTAACCTCCCCCTCAAAAAAATTTTGATACATGCCCTCTCTACTGCAGCAAGTTTGCCCTCGAAAGGCGCTCTTTTCATTTTTAAGAAAGAGCAACAAGAAAAATTTTTGGAAGATGGAAAAAAATTATACAGAGTGGCTCTCCAACTTGCCCGTGAGCTGTGAATGTCATGACTTTGATAGAGAGATGAATAGGTGTTTCAGCCCGGCTGGGCTGTACATAGCTCAGCTAAGAAGAGATACATGCCTGACTACAAAGAGGTTCTAAAGGAGCGGTTACGTATCTCAGCTGGAGGATATTTCTCGCCGTGACCGCCGTGCAGCGTTCTAACATCCATCCCTCCTCGGCACGGCAACGCAGGCGCCCCAGAACCACTGAGGGAAGGCCCTAAGGTGCTTCCAGATGACCTCCCAAAAGCGCAAATAAACCTTTGTTCTCCCAGCACTACTGACTACGTTTTGTGGGCTGATCCTGCTGCTGCACCCACCTCTCTCCCACAGGAGAAGTGCTGCGCCAGGGCAGCAGATACCGGCTCCTTCCCTACCTAGTCCACAAGGGCTCCTACATTTCCTTGCTGAGCAGTCCTGCCTGCTGTGAAAGGGATGGAAAAGCACTTTTCCCCGTGGACAGGCAAAGTAATAAACTACTCATGGCAACAGCAAATTAGCAGCACATATCAGCACTGTGGGGTGTATAGAGGATTTGAGTAGCAACACACTGCCGAAGTCCTGGGGGTATTACGGACTTTGACACGGGAAAGTTAATGATGTTCAGGTTCTACAAACCCCCATTCGTATAAGAGCTGCAGATGATAACTGTACATCAATTTACAGAGGGCATCATCAACTCTACTTAGAGGAAGGGAAACAGACAAAGAAATAGAAGGGTACAAAGTAGCTCAATGGTACCATTTGTAAACAGAATTCAGTGAAAATGTAGTGACTTTAATGGCAGTGCTCTATCTTTTAGCTGCCTTCCAGCACAATAGCAGCTGTAGATGAGCATTAAGTTTGCTTTTCATTCAAGCCACAGAACCCCAAACAAAGATCAGAGAAATGATGCAGAATAATCTAACTTTATACAGCTTCAGCTGGGAACACCTAAGAAATGATCAATCCCAGTAACTCCAGCTGATTCAGAAGAGCAGAGATGATGATCTCGACAGAGGACACCAACTAAAGCAAACTTGTCCTCTTTCCATATGAAACTAGATCAGTTCAATGAACGTTTAAGGATTAAAACAGTAAAGGTCAAGACAGTGGAACCAGAGGGCCTATGAGAAGAAAATTTGGATCATTTACCAGAACAAAAGTAAATAATCAAATGAAGTTTCCCCAGCTGCTGGTTTTACACATGCAAACATACACCCACATGTTTTCCGTATGCTTGTTTTAGACTAGTTCTTTTCTTGTTGAGACATAGAAGTGGAAAAAAGAGAAAAGAAGAAAAAAAAAGATCAAACATGTGTAAATCATATGCATTACTAATGGATGTTGCAAAACAGCTAGCAAATGTTTCCAAAAGAAAGGGCAAATGAATTTTACATAGCCAAGTATTTTAAAAATATGCATTTTATGAGAATCTTAAAGGAAAAAACAGATGGCATTTTAGACTGCATTCTACATACAAGACTTCTCTATCACAGATTGTGAATAATGTATGCATCCTTTCTCATCTCTTTCATATATAAAAAGTTTTGAAATATTAATTTTTGTAGTTTAGAAAAAATTACAGTGAATATTTTCATGAGCATGTATTCAGAAGTACCGGCCTTCACAGGAATAAATATACTGTTAAGCGCATAAACCAATATTTAGAAAATGACTTCTGTTCTTCGTAACTCCCTCTATCCTTTTTTCACACCAAAATTTTTCTCTTCAAAAATTCATTTTTGTGTTGGACTATTTTAATTATCTTTGCATTAAAAAAAAAATTGACTAGACTTCATGCTATCTTTCATTATTGCAGTGAAAAAATCTATTTAAATAGACCATATTTCCTAAACCAAATACACCAACAAATAATTTTTCATTTCTCTGTCAAGATTCTTATAACTTTGCATTGCCCGTTTCATGCTTCGTCTTATCAATCAATTAGGATAAAGACCAAATTTATTAAAATGGAAATCTCTCAGTGACTTCAACATAAATTTGATCTGTCCCATCATTTTCAGTGTTCTTTCTACCTTTTTTTCACATTGAGAAAACTAATGGCTAAACATGTTCTAACACAAATAAGAGAGAGAATTAACCAAAAAAGAAGGTGTATGGGCACATTTTTACTCAGGCTTTATTTTGTACTTGTATTCCCCCTGTAGACCTCACATGCAGATCACAGACATTTTTGCGAATATGTACATGTACACATACACACACACATATATATAAATATACTAGACCCCATGAATATACATGACTCCATGAATTTGGGGGTTATTTGTTTAAAAAGTGATTCAACAGCACAGCAGGATATATGCACGAGCAAGCAATGGCAATTTTTGCTCAGGCACCTCTCTTGCCTCTGCACCTTGGAAGTTCATTTCTTCCAACTCAATAGCCTGTCTTTGTTCTGATTTTGTGCAAACCACAGAAAGACTTATTTTCTAGTACCTAGACTTTTCAAGGATTGTAGACTATGAGATGTGTACACGACAAGCATAAAAACATGACAAATTTATGCATATAAATTGTATAAATATAAATCTTAATATAAATATCACAAAGAGCTACTCCAAAACTGAGATCATACTCTCCTACTTTATACTACTCTTCTGCATAATTTCTTATTCACCTTTGGACACTTGACTGTATAAATCACTTCTGCTCAGTAGCTCCTCTTAAAAGGACTGCAAAATTTAACTAAAATTTAGGGAAAGTGGGCTGACTAAACATGCCAGCACTCACCTAGCCTTGGGTAGTTTCTCCGTATCTATTTTTTATTAGACACAAGCTGTACCTATGTTAGCAAGTAATGTGAACCGATAAGAGTGGATCTGTAGAATGAAGCAGCTGATGCTGAGGAATGATGCCCATAATAAATGCACTTCAGGGTTTTTTTTTGCTGTGGACAAGATCTTATCTGGTTCGATGGACTAAGTGCCAATTCATGTAGTGCATCCTCTTGGCTTATTTTTATCCAGAAGTGATCTCGTTTGTACTCTCCAAGACCTCTCCTGATGCGAACACACATACAGTAAGTCTGAACAATCAAGGGATTTGCCTCAAAAGTGCACTTTAGACCAGAACGAAAACGTTCATGGAGATTTGCCAGTTATCAGGTAAGGTGCAAATGCCACGATTCTGAAACATGGTCAGGACTTCAGTATTTAAGAAGGATAATATCCACTTTTTTATTTTGAGAGAATCAAAAAGAATTTTTTAGGAAAGGTCCAATCTATTTTTTGGACACAGCTCAAAATGGAAGTGGGCTTTAGTTTATGTTTGTATTGTAAACCAAGGTGATTTCTCTTTAAGTGAAGATATGCAGCTCTCATCAGCTGGTTCTAAAATGAGTGGTAGCATAATGTGAACTGCAATTTAACAGGAAGAAATGAAAATTTACTTTAAAATCCTGAATCTGAAGACCAATTTTCTGAAAAGGATTTGTGTTAATAAAGTCTGTCAAAATGTGTGGGCTATTGGCAGCTTTTAGACAAATGTCACCATCATCTTTTGTTGTAGGCATTGTTTCAGGCCCTTGTTCATCTTGTCCTTTAGTTTACAACACCCATGAATATTAAGACTATAAATGACTTTCAGCTATTTAAATACATGATCATGATACAATATCAATGGCTTTGCAAAGTCCTTGCACAATTTTGCCTGTATTTATCTTTGTAACTTACTTTTTTCCTGACATTTGAGCTACATTATTGGAAAGTAACACTGGAGATAAACTACTGAAGCAAATAACTTCTGAATATTTATGTAACTCATAGCATACCAACTGTCCATCACTAACAAACATGGCAATAGAGCCCACACCAACACACAGAATGAAAGAACCTTTTGTTCCTGTCTTGTGGATACTGGGCAGAGGGGTTGCAGGCTTTTTTTCCCCCCAAATAATACCATTTCATGTTTTCCCTAGTAATACAAAATTATCTGTATAATGCATAAAATGTGATCAAATTCAGTACACATTTCTTATTATCTTGTATAGCCTATAGGAAAAGTAATGCCAATAGGCTAATTACTTAGACCATTATTTTTTACAAGTTTTTAACCACTGATACTTGGAGATAATTAAAGAAAACGAACAGCCTGTCAGAATTATTTAATACACTGAGGAAGCCATTACTTCAGAATCAGTCTCTGGGGCTGGGCTCCCCAAAGAAACATGTCAACAATCTATTCCAAGGAACACAAGTGAAGAAGCATAAAGCATAATGCAGACAGATTATTATGAGCACAATACTTCCGATTGCCTGTTTTCTCTGTTATTTTAATAATTTTGTCATCTAGTCTCCTGTTCCATGAATAGAGTAGGCTAGCGAGGAATTGACAACACCGCCCTTTTCTCCCCTCCCGTCTTTCTTTTGAGCTTACTTCACCTTGCAGTTACAAATTTGACTTTATTAATGTCAAGACTAGGAATGGGCTTGGAAGCTAACTATTCAATCTAAAGAGCATTGCAGTGGCTGGATGTAGAGAAATTTAATCAGTAGTCCTTTATTTCATTTCCAGGTAGGCAGATCTGCCCAGCTCTCTCAGTCACTGTGTTGTTCAGCATAGACAGAACTCCCTACTTGTCAATTCAGACAATATAAAACTGTAGACCACTATTTATATATAAAAAACCACATGTAAAAATAATAAAAAACCCCAGAAGGATGGACTTTCTAGTCTCCAGGGTTTCAATATAATTTTGATAATTACTCTGACAAGTAATTCAGTCTTTCCTGTGCTTCAGCTCCCTACTTACGGGAGAGAGCTAATACTTTCCTGCCTCACAGAGCCACTGCAAGGATAATCATTGCAATGTTCAGATGCCTTAGTAATGAGGCCCATAAAAGCACCTCTCTGAATCACAGTACTTTATAGATATGGTAATAAGTGTAGAGGACAGAACAATTTTTTTTTTTGTAGGATCAATTACAATTTCTTAAAAAAAACCCCAACAGTTCCTCCAAAACAAAAGAATAGGTTACACATTTATTTATTTATTTATTTATTGACAATATATCTGACTTTACTACCCTGGGTAGTAAAATTATGCTGTAGTTTCTACCAGGCTCATCTGACAGAATTTTACACCCAGCTTGCTGAAGAAGGAATGATGTAGTAAGTGCAATTCAGAACCAGGCCTCACAATAGCTTTCAGACATGGCAAATGAAGTACTGCAATGAACATGTCAAAATGGTAAATAAAGTAAACCAATCTTTTTTGTATCCCACGTGAAAGAAGAACTTATCTTTGGTTCTGTTTTGCTACATAACAAAGCCAAAATTATTGTTTCTAACATAGGTAACAAGTGTGTTATTGCCCTTCAACGTTTTGATAATACCAAATTAGTCTATCAGCATAGAAATGACTCAAAAGAAGTAAATACTGTACTTTTTTAAAATGCCACAGTAACACATACCTTTCCTGAAAAGAAGTTCTCAGTAAAACTCGTCAGTGTTTGAAGTTTTCAGCATCTTTATTACAGTTCTTAATTGGCACAAATGCTGTCTGCCAGAATTCATTAGGCTTACGTGGGAATCTCATGATTCCACAAACACTCACTGAGTTTTTTCTTGGACTCTGCTACTGGCATCAATTAGGGTTAAACTAGAAGCAGTTACCTGCTGTTGGGCTGATACAGCTGGATTTGACAAGCAGAAGCTATTAACTGGCTCATATGATAGTGCTGAAAAAATGCTCTCAGGTTCTAGAAGATATATATTGCACTAACAACTTCAATGAGATGTTTTTTCTTGGCTTGCTCTTTGACAGTTCATGCTTCAGTTCTCACAATAAGGAAAAACATATTGTTAGAGCAATGAGACTGCCCTGCACCACTTTTTAAACTGTAATCCTTAATTCACATAAGCCATAACACATAAATATTTATGGGCTGATGTTTTTTGACACAACAACTCTTACTAACTACCCAAATCTGTATTTTGACACCCCAGAGAAAATGTCTTTGGTTCCTGTGACTTGAAACACTAAAAAACTGTACTCTCTTCAACATAGCAATTCTACATCAACACTAAGATACAAAGAAAAAAAAAAAAAAGACTCACATCAGCTGTGATCAACAGCTTACTCGGACATCACTGCTGAAAAGCACCACCAGAAAATTTTGACTAGAACAAGCCCTGCTGAGTGGCATAGTGTCATCGCCAGGGACTATGATTTACTCACTGCCCTAGTCATGGGGACAAAAGGCTTTACTAATTAAAACACATTGACATTATCCTCTAAGATATTAGAACAGAAAATTCTCTCTCATTTTGCCTCACCTTAAGCTTCTTTAAAGGGCAAGTGGAACTGAGCACCAGAAAAGCACCGAGAAGTAAAGAAAAATCAAAAGGCTAGTGTACACATTCCTGACAGGCCTAAATTCTTATTCAGCCACCACATAAAACACCTACTCTCCTTCAATTTATGTGGCACTCATTTCGTGTATAAAGAGTGTATGCAAACATATAAAAACTCTGAAGTTTTTTGAGTTTGCAAGACAAACAAGGACTTCTTCCACACAAGTAAAGCAGAAGGTGTAACAAAAGCCTCCTTTCCTTTACTTCTTGCTTTTCACCTTATCAGGCAGTCAAACTAACACAACGTGATTTCAACTCTTACCCACTTTAAAAGGTCATTTTAGTCTCATGAAGCAGATTGCAAAGTACGATTTAAGTGACCTATTGCGTTTTCTAAGAATGGCGTTAAGATTTGCATAAAAAGATAAAAACATCCCAGCAAGGAGACATATGGGAATACCTGCGCCGGTCCCCTCTCGCCTGGAGGCAGAGGGAGAATCACGCCGGCAGCACAGAAACCCGCGCGCGCCGGCCGCAGCCCGAGCTCAGTCCCTCGGCTATGAAGGAATCCTCCGAGGGACCTGCAGCGGGCCTGAGCAGGCTCAGCCCTTTTTAAGGATCTTCTTAAGGAAGATCCTCTGCCAGCTGCCTGGACTAGAAAACTCGAGAAACGGTTAGTGCGAAATGGTAGGTAGTATGGAAAGCATGAGTATTTGCAATGATATCACAAACCTCTCGCTAACTGGGCGTTTTTTCTCAACATTACAGGAGGATGCTGACCTGCGCTACTCACTTAAATCCTTTCAATCTGATATTATTACTCATATAGCCGCGTTCACTAAACAACTTGTACATTGTTACACGAAGTACTGCAGATGTTTGCGTTTTACATATAAAGAGTAATGCTTATGTTTTCACTAGGAGAATTAATATTTAAGGAAACATATTTTTCTATTTAGAACTGAATTGCTCCTTGATCAGATTCCTGCCCAACTTCCAACAAACTTAAATGAGTCACTTTGGGGGACAGGACCAATATAAACACTTCTCGTTATTTTCTCCTAGGTGGAGAACGCCTGTTGCTGTCAGCGGTCCCCACCGAAGAACCGTGTGCCGCGCTGCGTGCCAGCGGCCTCCAGCCCAGAACCCTGTCTCTGGCAAAGGCCAAAAGCGCGTACCTGGAGAAAACCATAAGGTTAGAGAAAGCCCAGTTCGCCACACAACTTCCAAGCCACCAGGAATCTGTGGGGACATTGGTGGTGACTCTGCAGTTACTAGCCTTAAGCAGACTGATTTTTCATTAACTTCTTCGCTCCCTTCTCACACACGTGAAAAATTCTATATATCCACAGCACCCTGTAGCACGGAGCTACCTAGTCTGGATTTATACATTTTGTGAAGAATCACTTTCTTTTCTTTGCTCTGAATGTGCCGCCTGTTGGCTTCATTTGATGCCCTCACCTTGCATCGGTGAAGGAAGGATTCCTTCCCCTTTAGCTTCACCACTCTGTTCTAGATCTTATGGAGACCTATCATATCTCCTTCTCTGTGTCTCTTTTCCAGGCTAAGGAAACCCATCTTACTCAGTCATTCCTCACCAAGGAGCCAGTCCAAAGGTACTTACTGCTTTTGTATCCTTCTCTGTACTTTTCCCAGTTCTTTGGGACACATGTCCTCTTTGAGACCAGAGATAAATAATTCACACAGTGTGGAAGATGCAGGCTCACCAGAAATTTAGATACAAAGCTGTATTAATGACATTTATTTTCTTCTGCCGCTGCGAAGAATTTTTAACATCCCATTTGCTTTTTTGGCACTCGCCGCACACTGAGCAAATGTGCATACAGCTTTATACAGTATTATAAAACAAGATCTCATTTGAGAGAGATTATGGTTTCTTCAGAGCACGACATTTTATTAATGAAGTTAGAATTATTTCCCTCCTTCCCCAGGACGTATCACTTTATTTCAAATTTCATCCCTGATTTTAATCCTGTTTCATAAGGCCCTTTTCCCATTTTTCCCATTCAGCCTTTGTATTTACTAACTTGAATAGCTTAATATGAACAGCAACCACTGTCACCTGGATATTCACACACTTTCCCAGATCATTTATGATCATGTTAAACAACATAGGCCCCAGCCTAAATCCTTACTGACACTGACTGTCCAGGATGTCCAGGATGAAACATAGTAATAGTTTTTTCAGTGATCAGTTAAGTATTTTCATGACACTAGGAGTGAATAATCCACCTGTTACTAAAAATCTATTTTTTTAGCAAGCAGCAGCAAGGTTGTAATGGCACTAGTTCAACAGTGTCAATAATAACTCTAGCTTACATGTTCAGGGACTGACAGTTAAAATAAATACAATGTACATAAGGAAATAATCTCTGTAATTAAAGCTGGTGCAAGAAGACAGGAGGTTTTTTTCAAGCTTGGCTTTGTTCTCTACACGCACTTCTTTCTCTTGTTGTAAATACAAGAACAACTTCTGCACACAGCTGTTTAGACAAAACCCATTGTACTTCTGAAGCATTTTTTACTATTTAAGTTGACACTGCCACGGCTCCATCCATGACATTTTGGCTACCATCGCTGGAGCCAATAATTTCAGAATACAACGAAGTGCAGGTATGTGAACCTAGAGGAAGAAAAATACCATCGTTTAACTAGCTGATGGAAAACGTGAGTGCAGCGACAGAACAGCTTACGTACTGTAATGTCATGTACGGGGCATGCCTTTGCAATCCCACTTTCCAGCTGCAGTGGCCACAGTCCCGCCAGTTCTAAAAGGACCGGGATCTCGACTGCCTCCATTACTGTCTGCCTGCACCTTTATTGCTACAATTTCTGGATTTGTAGAAAACTGCTCTCTCTTGCTATCTTACTTCTTGAGTATTTCTCTAAATCTTACTCCATCTATTCTATTTTAACCTGGTTTTCCTCCTGCCCTTTTAATATTTTGTAGCGCAGCAAGAATCAACTGGGTGTTTTTTTTTTTTTTTCTTATATGTATTTATGAAACAAAACCTTCCTCAGAAGAAAATTAAATTTAAGCTAGTAACTAATAATTAAAACTATATTAGGTTTACTTTCAGCCTGCATCAATGCTGGTGGAGATTTTCTTCACTAATTACTATGTCTTTCAGCTTTTCTCCTCCCTTTGTCACCATCCATGAGCTATCAGCCCCTGGGCTGTGTGGGGGAGAGAAATGCCATCCAGCAGTGTCGACTTCAGCGCCTTTCTCCTTAGTCACCTTCTCTTGCCTACATAGCACTATCACGTATACATCACTGCCATGCAGAGGTCACAGAACACATGCTTCTGGTACCACACAGTGAACTAAACCAAGGAATTTATCAGAGTTTAAAATTAATCCTGGGAAAAAAAAGGACAATTTTCAACCAGATTGTCTTTATGCTTGACATAATTTTCTGCCTGTAGAAACAGCACAATCTCTCATTTGTAAATGACTCTACTTGGACTATTTGGGATTTTATAATCTATATTTAGATTGTGTAAATGTTCAGGAGCAAGTGGCAACAGAGAGGGAACTACGCAGTAGTGTTCCTATAACAAAAATATTTTCCACTACTGGAACATCTGAATAATATTTGTTTATTTTTATGTAATGTTACTTCCTCAGTTTTAGTCTCGTCACATTGCACTTTTCTGTGTTAAGACCTTTTTTGACTTTTCATTCGTGTTGGGGTTTTTGCATGGTTTTTTTCCCGGTGGAAAAAAATGTAATCTAACCTGATTTACATATAAATTATGACGTAGCAAACACAAGGATCGTTTATGAAAGCAGATCCTTTCATTAGACTTCCACCAACACGTGGAAAATGTAAGCAAGCTTTGGGGTACGCGAGGTCTATTTCATATCAGAAGAGAAGCTGTGGAGTTCAAATTTAACTATAAGCTGGGTTCATTGCTCAGGATTTAATTGGATATGTACCAGACCCTCTGGGAGGAGTAAGGTAACTGTAGCTCTTGCAGCAGAGCGGATGTCAGGTACAGCGAGGCAGAAAGAAGGCTTAGGGGATGGTTATCTCCAGAGGGAGAAGCGAGACGCGGCTTCTACAGCCGGCGGGACGCGGAGGTGGGTGAGGGAGAGGGAAACGGTACGTGCCATAAACCCAATACCTGCTCCGAGGCCGTTGCTCTCCGTGGCAGGTAGGAGTTACTAACTCCGGTTTGATATACACACTTCAGCGGCACAGGGGGGGTCGCACCTGAGGACGTCTGCCGCGAAAAGACCCTCAGGGCCCAGACGCGTGATCCGTGCTAGATGGAACTGCGGCACCTGACGGGACTGCCAGTCCCAATCCGCTTCATTTCTCTTTATGACTGGCGTACAAGGATATTAACTGCAGTGGCAGAAAATGGGACAATCTTCTATACTCTTTAGCTTCTCCTATAGGTTGGTGCCAGACATCTGATTGGAAAATTTTCTTTCTTTTTCTTGAAGAGCATGCTTAATTAATAATTCATTGAGTCTTGCTAGGAAAATGTTTTTCTTTCAGGATTTGTAGCACTTTATTTGAAAAAAAAAAAAAGTTTGAATTTTGTTAATAAATTTTATTTTATACTCATACTTTTTTTGAATTTCAGTGTTGATTTTTCATACTGTTTTCATAAAATGTAAATAATTCTGTGTATTTTATTAAAACAATGAATTTAAATGAAGTATTCACATTTTAACATCTATTTTTTAAAATTTAAGTGGAATTATGAAACAAATTTTATAAATTTAAATTTTTGAAACTTGCTGCTCTAAATTTTTTTTCCAAATAGTGTTTCTACACCAAATCAACATCCCTCCAAAATGAGCAAAAGAAACAAAAAAGTCCACATTTTGAAAAAAAAACCTGTCTCATACATATGAAATCCTGAGCTTTAAACTAGTCTCCCACCATTTAGCAACTCTTTCATTAATATTTCTATAATTTGACTTTTCCTACTGAGGATTTATATTTTTGCAGAAAAATATTTGGGTGAGGTGTTATGCTATCCCGTTGTTTTTTAACACCTCACATGTTTCAGCAATCATAACTTTTATTCCATTTCTGAACCTCCTTGGTACTTTGTTTTACATATTGTTACCCAGATACAGGAATGGCTACAGGTATTTAAGACCTCTCCACATTTTGCTATCTGGCAAATTCTATTTAATTTCTTCGTTGGCATTCTGATGCTCCTCCAGAAAGGAGAGCTCATCATCTCAACTAGTTTCTCTTTCAGTTCAATTGTAATTGATGATCTAAGGTTTCGCTAGTTATAAATTCAGTTTTGAGCTGCTGACATACATAATACATGCCTGCGTCTGATCTGAGTATCGGAAACGTGATGTCCAAGGCTGCCAAGTGAGTCAGCAATTCTCAGCCAAACTCCGGATTTAGATTAAACAAATTGAAAATGATCAAATTCACTTGGATTAAAAGAGGAGACTATGTTTTGGTTTGTCCATCTGCCCTAAGTACTTCGAAACATTTTATAAATCTTTTTTTTAAAATATCTTTTCACATACGTCCTGGTTCAAATGAACTTCCTGCCCAGATGAAGCCATTTATACAAAATCATTCCAAATAAAACTACAATAGATACAAGGCTTGTCCTTAGCAGTTCAATTTCTACAAGCTCCTCTGTATTTCTCCATCTGTGTTGACAACATAAACTTCAGACACAGGCTAGCAGTCCAGAACAACGACCACAACCTTTTACATCCCCTAAAATGTGGGTTACAGCTCAAGCGGTTGACCCTGCCTTTTTATTTTGATCTCTCTTCGTCCTGAACTCACTCCTTCTCCTCTCTCATGCAATGAATGAAAACATAGTTCTCATCTTTGTTTCATCTCCAAATACCTCATATAATTTTCATGAAAGCAAGGACCACAGGCAAAAGGTGTTGCTGCTATCAGTATTTTGCTTCTAATTTTCCTGCTATGAGCTACCTAGGTAAATCAATAGAAAAGCGAAGCCACTAGATCAATAGGAAGCGTTCTGTTGTAAGTTGCTCACCTCTGCCCCACGTGATGATAAAACTAGGTCTTTACACGACTTGTAAAAAGAGAAGCTGGCAAAAGTAAACACCGAATGCCAAGTCTGACTTGCTCACAGGGGTTTTGTGTTTCCATGGTTCCATTTCCTTCTCACACTTTCAGGTGCAGCTGTCAAAATTGCTTTGTGTCTCACGTACTTTATGCAATATATAGGATGCAAAGCTTTCGAAGTAACCACTTTTTTCACCAGTCAGACATAAATGAGAGAGACAAAGGTCTCAGCTCAACACAGCAAGATAAGAAGTCTGGAGTTCTGCCCCCAGTTCTGATTGCTCTTCCACTTTTTCTTACTACTTCATTTCTCCTCATCAATTTTCTTATCTCTAATAAATTGTGAAAATATTTTTACTTGAAAATGTGCTGGTATAAATTCAGTCAGTCAGCTTAGTAAGCCAGGCTAACATGATCATGCCTGATCACGTTTTAAATTATCGTCTAAGGATCACTAAGGCCCAACAAGAATTTCACTGTGATGTCTGCCGTCGGAGGTGGGTATAGGGATTCCTGTGGGTTACAGATTTCCTGAACAAGCTCATTCTTATAAATACTTTTTGGAAGATCTTTCATATTAAAATCATCCAGAAATGAGCAACTGTGATGTCCTGCACCATGGGAGTCAATTAACACATTACTAGCAGCAGTCCCTGAAACAACTCTCATCTCCTTGAAGATGGCACTGAGCAAATGTCTAATGGAAATGATACACAGGTCTCTGTCTAAAATTGTTACTTCAGTTGTGGGCATAGAATCTGATAAGCTAGGAGAAACCCTTATAACACCTTTAAATTAAATATTATTGTGACCCTCTTAGCAGAAATCCAGTAGAAATATAATTTTTTAAAAAAAGTCAGATTAATCAGGTTACAGTTATGAACAGAGACTTAAGGTTTGGGGTTTTTTTTCCTTCAAAGGGCAGTAGCTTTCAAATTCACTGCATGTATTTCTTTTCCTTTAATTTTATTTTTTTCTTCAAGTTAAATCAGTACTTGTGAATAACACCAAAAGGATAGCCACAGCACTGTAAATTGTTTGTCTGAGAACAGATTCTGCACAAGCAGTGCAAAATTTCCTTCACAGACTGCCCTGTCATCCAGACACTCACCCAAGCGGGAAAATAACTGTAAAATCTGAGTGTGCATTCAGAAAGAGGTGTTGATTTAAGCCTGATGGAAGGTGGTCAACATTAATTTCCTTATATTAAAAACTATCCACTATAAAATGCATAAATGAATTCTACGCTCATATCTCAGATGCGGAGGATAAATTACTAGGTTTCAGAAAAGCACTGTGTTCTGGTCACAGATACAAAGCTCTGCTTCCTCTAAATCCGCACTGTTTCTGCCTTGATGTATGGCGAAGCCTCTGAAGATGATGAGGATTTCTCAGGACTGAGTCAGATGAAAAATACCATATTGTTACGTGCACCCTGTGGGGCAGACATGACTATCACATTTTTCAGCTGGTGGGGATCATAACAAAAAAATATCTGTAGTAGTTTGTATGTGAGCATCTATAATGTAATGGAGGCTTAAAGAACAAAAAGTTGTGAAACATAGAGGTTCTTCGTTATCAAGATAATATTTGGCAGGCTAAGAATATTTCGGGTTTTGCACACTGGAAAACAGAAGAGAAATGGCCATTACCTCGAAGGGGACTTTGCAACCTTCTCCTATGCGCCCAGCCTGCGTTCATTACAAGCTGCCACATGCCCCTCTCTGCAAGTTTGGGGACAACCCGCAAAAATCCTTACCAAGAGCAACTGTGCAGGGCTACAACACAAGAAAGGTGTGATGCATTTACACACTAGGAACGCAAAGACTAACTTACCTAAAAGGAAGAATGCTACACGTGTAACGGCTAAAAACTTTTGTTAGTGTTATCTTGCTAATGAAGAACCTATGCTGTTCTTGTCTATTTTGTTCTCTTGAACTTTCATTTTATTATGCTGCCTCTGCATGTCACCATTGAAACACGACAATGAAGAAAGGTTATGGCAAGATTTATAATGTTCTGCTGGGCTTGCACCCCCTCGAGCCAGCCCTGCGTAAGGGCAATTAAAACTGCTGCCTTGTTAGCGGTTATAAACTGTGTTGGGACACGGCCATGCTCGAGGATCTGATCCTGTCAGATTTTTGTGATGATTTCTGTCACCACTCGGTGAGGACTGAGCTTTGGCACAAAAAAAGAATCATGAACTTTTTTATCTTCATCCACACATGTGCTGTTTTGCCCGGCCTTCTGGAGCTTCACAGTACCAGGAAAACGCATAAAGCACAGCAAAGTACATGAGCCAGCCTTATTTTACAGCAAGCCTTCCAGCATCCCTTCAATTTTCACGGGTCACATGGCAACACCATATTCCCATTTTGCTTTTTAGTCTGGCTCCGCTTACATGGATCTCTACTAAAGGGGGCTGACTTTTGTTTGGTAATCTGACGGATTTTTATGGCTCTTCCATATTACGCAAGCAGAGGATTTCCAAACTTTGAGTTAATATTCAGGTTAAATGCTTTCAATGTGTCACCATGAAGCACTATTTCAACATCTCTAACTGTGACCTAGACTAATCCCCAGCAGCTTCTAAACTATATTTTGATTTGCAACCTGATGCTTCTTGAGACAGTCTTTTAAAAACAGACATAACAGGAATTAAGTGCATTGGCTGATAACAGCTGACATTATTGCTGTAAATCTGTGTTCTCTTACAGGTGGCTTCCAAAATTAACCAGTCACCCCTAACTGTTTAGTGAAATTGTCAGTTGATTTAACAGACACATTAAACTCCTACTTATAAATGACTGTGACATTATTAGTGCAGCAGTTCTATAATAAGGAATATAAATGCCAATGCACATGTCACTGTATTGTGTCTGGCTATCATGGCTGGAAGAAGAAGATAAAAACCCTGTGACTTTAGGTCACATGAAATAGCCTGCACTTTATCATACACTTAATATCGCTTTAAAGTATAGCACAGTAGTATTACAAAAAGAATTAGTTTGAGAATACATGATTCTGGAATAAAGCTAAATTATATATGCTAAATAATATATGCTAAATATAAACCCAATTTTTTTTCCGCAACCAATCAAGAACTCAATTGCATTTCACACCTTAAAAATTTTCTGTGATTTTTAAAAATTACATAAGATCTAAAGATACTGATTAGCCACTCTTGAGTGTATTTCAGTATGTTGACAATGCTTTGACTTTATATTGGCTTTCACTATCTGGATTTAAAAGCACAATTTCTCTAAAGAAATTCTCCCATGCAGTGCTCTACCTTCTTTGAGAGCTTTGTGGAAAATAAGGGGAAGATACTAACATCTCCATCTTGTTGGGTTTTGTTGTTGTTTTCTTTTTTAAAGAGATTAGGCAAAGAAGAGTTATCCAAAAACTGGCAGGTTCTATTTTCAGGTGTATTGAAGCAAATAGTTAATATAGATAAAATAAGTTGTATTAAACATCAAAAGGATGCTTAGCAGATAATAAACATTGTTGAAAAAAATGATCATCTGGAATGTCTTGCATTATTCTGGCAGCAGATTTTTGTACTTAATGGTACTGATTTACTAATTAAACATCCTCAATTATTTTGTGTTTCACCACCAAGATCCTTCCGGTTTTTATTTTATTTATTAGGTAACAGTGGTATATGATATCCTGTCAAGAAACATCACTGTTGAGTGTGCTACACTGCAATTAGGTCTTCTCTCATTTTTGAAAAGTGTCTTCTCTGCAACTTGTAAGAGTTCAAAAAAGTCTTAAGAGTTAAAAACATGCCAGGTAAATCTGTGATGTGATAAGTATTACTCCAAATGAAAATATGCCATTAGTTCTGAAGTTGCTTATAAGCTCAAATTCAAATGTATTGATAATAGTTAATTTTGTGCAAAATTAATATTATTTTGGCAGCTTAGAACTGTCCCTAAATGACTGCCTGGACTATCTTACATAAAGGAATAAAGACTAATGAATTACAGTGGTGCAGCAATAACATCTCTGTCTTCTGAGGTAAAAAGCACAGCAACCACGTTGCCTGTGCTACAGCATCGAATATGATTACAGTCCTCATTTGTATCTTTAGCGAGTGGCCGGAAGAAAGATATGTCTTAGAGAAAGTGTAATTTGTATCAACCGGGTGTCACAAAGGTGTAATTTTTCATTACGTGATCCCCCTCTCTTCAGACTGTAAAACAAACTCATTATCTTTGTGATATAAACATACTGCTTTGTAAATTGTTTTGACTAGTAAGTTTTAGTGCTTAACACTAATGCCTACATGTGTAATATCTAAGTACGTTTTTGGCTGGTTTGTCAAATCATCTAGCGAACAACATGTAGTCTTTTGCTGTTTTATTTATACATCCTCTACTCAGAAGAGTTTCCTGGAGGGCTAGGAAGGAAAATTAATTTTCTGTGAATTTTATTTATATTTAGAAAAAACCCACCACGTTCTCAGCTTTTACATTAAAAAAAGTTAAAGCATGGTATTAAAGTAAAAACCAAAGCGTGATGCCTCATTTTCATGGTAGGTGAATTTGAACCTCACCGTCTAGGGAAGCGGCATTTGGGGCCCAGGAAATGAATCCCAGACCTCTTATTTTCATTTGAGTAAGGGCCTTTACTTAAACTGGAAATCATACATAGCAACCAATTATATAATGTGCTACTATTTTTTTCAGGTCTCGTTTCAGCTTTTCTTTCTGAAAATTCTATTATCTAAATTCACCCCACACACCTCGAACAGTTGGCTATAAAATTACTTACGCCCTATTACAAAACCCATGTTCATATAATGAGAGACTTGCATAAATTCTCTGCATGTGTGAGTGTGCATGTCTGCACACAGGGTATAATAGCTATAATGCAAGAGTTTGAATTACGAAGCAATAAAACATATTCGAAATACTTGTAAACAATCTGAACCATCAGAAGTAAAAGCAAATGATACTGAGGCATAAGCTTACAGAGCAAATAGCAGGTATCTTCGTTAGCTGAAAACTGACCTGGAGTAAGCACACCAATCACAGAAATGACTGTGCATTCTGGGCTCGAGATTTCTGGTTTAAGCCTTATCTCTGATATCAGCCTGACGTTTGTTGCTACAAATCACGTATGCTATTACAGTAGATTCAATTAAAGTTAGTTGGGCACCACAAACTTATCTCAGAACTCACATTGGTTTTGTTTCACTCCAAAGCCAAGGATAAGGAAATAAGACAAACGCACAAAGACAGAAAGTAAATGTTATAAACTTGTGCACTAAAAATAATAGTAACGTCTATAGTGGCTCTATGAGAGGCTGAACGGTGAAGGGGATGAACAGAGGGAACTACTGTCAGTTGAAGATTTGCCCCGCCAGAAACGGGTATACATTTATAGCACATTTCACTATTTGTCTGTGTCATTTCAACTTTTAAAGAAAGAGGAAAAAATTACCTTTCCCACATACTGAGGTTCGGAGCCCATGTACTCCTCCAGCACAAAAAATTGATTCCACACCCAGCCTCGTTTGACTCGCTGGGCAGATGACCTCCTCCCTGGCACTGGGACAACATTTTCTCTTGGCTCTGCTTCTAAAGTCTGCTGCGGTTGTGGATGCAGTGGCGTTAGGAGACCTCCATCAAACAGGACCCAGAGAAGCAGGGATAAGCAGTTCCTTGTAAGCATTGGCAACGGCTTCCCTACAGCAAGTAATAAAAACTCCAGCACTTAATGCAGAGCAGAGGAATCCAGGTTTGAGGTGTCTGTGGCCTCCACCACTTAGCTTCTGATTTTATTGCAGAAATGCTAATGCAGGCATTAATCCTTCTGATGACAAGGTTTTTGCCGCATTAAATTCCATCTAAGGGGACCTATAAAAGAGATTTACATGGCAACATCAAATTACATAAAATTACATTGAAGCGTTCATCAAAATTCTCACACCTAGTTAGTTTCCAGAGACAGAGAAAAAGATTAGGAATCACAGTTTTAAAAGAGATTGCTATTTTGATTGTAGCACTGAGCTGCTCTAGAACATTGTACCGTTATTACAGGAACAGCTCATTCTTGCTCCGCTTAGCATTACCTTTGTGTCTGTCTGAGGACAGGCCCATAGCCTTTGCTTTATGACCCAGTTACCGGACAAAACCGTTGCCCGTCAGTGATGTCAAAAATATTCGCGCCGCATTTACACAGAAAATACTGGAGAAGAGCGCACCCGCTCTCGAATCCTACTGCCCAGAGCAGGAGTGCTTTGCTTGACTCTGCCAGAAGCATCCCCTTCTGTCCACGGGTGGACTTGGACAAAGTTTGTACTGAACCTTGGACTCTAGAGGATAGATTTGTATGATTTCCACGGGAAATAAAAAAATGGGAAATAGTGCCTATACAGCTAAATACCACAAAGCTACCAACACACAATATGAAGCCCATGACTGGCATTCTCTTCTCACAACAAGCCTTGTATCAAAATGACAGCTGTGTATCATTTTGATACAGGACTTCAGGACTTCTGTAAAGTACATTAAAAAATGCAGTCCTGGTATCTGGAGAAAATGGTAGAACTGCAGTCAGCGTAGAAAATGTGAAACAACACAGAAGCCAGTAAGATAAGGCAATGATAGTCATTTATACTGACAAATGCCAGGTACACAGATTAAAAATAAATCAGTGCTAACTAACTACAGGGCTGAGACAGAACTATCACATCAAGGTGACAATTAAAACTGTGGTGATCCTTGTAGCAGCCAAATGCCATCAGCAAAGAAGAAAAAAAAAACAAACCCTAAAGGAATTGTTATGCTCTCACATTGCTCTGTTTATACCAGCACAGACCATTTTAACAGAAAGACAGATAGGAAAATATACTGTGTTTTCTAGCCACAGTATAATTAACAGAGGTGCTTTCTTTTTGTATTTATGAAACGGTCTGATTCATTGTCTGCAATTAATAAGATGACAGCGCTAAAGGATGTAAATGTTTAAATATTGGGGATGTAAATATTTAAATATTATGGAATATGAAACAAGCTCAATAAAATGTAGCTCTAGCTGTCATTTGCAACTTTGCACCAAATCCAGCAGCAATAAAAACTGGTGAAAATGAGCACTCCCACCACCTAAAAATGCTGTGACCCAGCCCCCAGTAAAGACACCGTGAAGACTGCTAAAGCTATGGAATCCATGCTGAAACAAACGGAGCTATTCTAGAATTTAGAATTAGACAATAAACAACCACACAACATCTACATTCATCTTCAGGTGGGCAGCGGTAAGTACTGAGGCAACATGGAGACTTCAGTGTTTATTCTTCCCCACTCTTCCAAGCGATTGATCTTTCTTTTAATAGAGAGAATGGCTTAATGGCTTTCATGAAGCTACCCTTGCCTATGCTGGCCCTGATGCAGGTGCTAAAACTGAACCCTCACACTTTCCTAGGGCCCAGGACATCTGTTTAACAAATACACTGTCCCTTCCATGGCTCTTCTTCATTAGGGGTGGATGACTGGCGGGCTGCACGTTGCGCTAACTTGAATAGAAGGGGATAGAAGCTGCTTTCTGATAACTAACATTTCCATAAACCACAGTTCTATGCTAACAAATTTTAAATCCCACTGTGGATTGAAGACTTAAGAAGAAACTAATAATCTTGTCTCATTAAGACCTGCAACCTAGGAATGAAGTGCCAGCCTACTCTATGGTCTGCTGGTTGTCAGGTACAAGAAATACTGCTTGTGGGATTTAAGATGGATGCGTTTTACATTTTAAAAACAAAAACACGATTTGTATCACTATGGAATTCACCACTTTGTTAGAGCCATATTGTGTCATTGATTTTTAAGCAGAAGTTTCTACCAAATCAATAAAGAGTTCTACTTAAAAATCAATGACACGATATGGACCTCAGAAAAGAAGAAACAGTAAAGTACCTAACCACATATATATTTCATTTTCAAACACTGCCAAAGGTTATATTTTCCTTATGAATAATATTATTACTATCCATAACAATAAATAACATAGAAGTTCTTATTTGTTGGGTACATGCTGAAGTATCTAAATAGAAAGGATTTATAACTGGGAGCAGGAAAATCTAACAAGTTTTGAAGAGAAAAACCACCCTAGAAAAATAACTGCACTTCCCATTCTAAATTTAGGGCAAGATCTTCTGTTCTGATTAGAAAGGCTATGTTTTAGGTCTTAATAAAAAAGACAGTAAAAAATGTGGTGAAAAGGTATCTAGTGCAAGTGAGTGTTTTAATTCTACCTTCAGAAAGGATTAAAAATGAGAGAACTCCTACCTGTTCATGATCCTTAAAAAAATAGTTTTTCAAAGTTATGCTCAGGACATTTCAATTTTTTTCATCTAGGCCAAAATATTCTTAGGGACAATGGGCACAAACTTCCCACCTGCAGTATCATTTTTATTCTATGGATTTTATTCCAGCAAAGAAACTTTAAGACAGGACCCTACCACACTAGAGAACTGCACTCAATTTATTTGGCATGCATTTCTATTAACAGCTTGTTTTACTTAACAGTTCACATAACTTTTTGTGCTTCTCTCTTCAACGCATTCAACGGTATATAACATCAGGTTCAGACTGTGTTCATCCATAATTCAGTTCCAAGACTTCCAAACTCCTGTACTTCTCTTCACCCACAGTTGCAGGGTGCATGCCTAGTTTTTATGGCAAAATCATAGTAACCATGAAACATAGCAAAAAAAAAAAAAAAAAAAAATCAAACAAAGAACTCAAAGTATCCTTTTGAATTGCCCAGCCATAGATGGGAGCTGGAAATAAACAACATGAAAAAGTGGTGGGCTAGTCTGCACTGCTTCATAAACCCCCAACTCATGCTGTATTCAATTTAACTGCTATACCACTGCTCTTTGCTGAGGAGGCTCCGTACATTACAGTTCTCCCAGCAGAGCTCTGCCTCCGGCCATGTCTGTCAGTCAGGGAGCTTTTAAAACGTTATACAGCACCAAAAGTAATGCAAAGAGATTGAAGGACTTCAGTGAAAGCAGAACAATTCCCCCTTGGCTGGAAGGTTAGTAACCAAGTGCAAAACCCAGAGCACTTTAACCCCTTCTCTGTCGGTCTCCCGGACCGCCTTTCCGGAACGCACGCTGCAGAGTCAGGAAAGAGCAACGCCAGCGCTTGCTTCAGTCCCTACAGCTTCAAAAAGCCGACGAATGGGAGGGTCAGAGAAGAATGGGAGCCTAATAGGTGTTGCAGTACAGGATTGCAGCGCAGATGCCCTCATCCGCTGTACAGGTGTTCACCATGAAGAATTTTCTTTTTTTTTTAATTTAAAGCTCAGTAATTAGAAGGCCAGTGTTTGAGAGTCCAGTACTTCGGCATTCAAGAGAACCCCTCCAGTTCGCCGCTGCGTAACGCTTGAGCAGTAAGAAACTGAGGCAGAGGGTGTCCCCCCGCCACCTCCTCTTCCCCAGCATTCCATTGCTGGCTTTGGAGGAAGCCTGGTGGAAGTGGCCTGATAGAATACATTTACTAACACAGCTGGAACTTGTACAGCAATTCAAAGGCTGAGACTGATTTTCTTTTAGTTTGTGTTTATTGTATCGCATTTTCTTTTTAAGCTATGTGTTAGTCTTCCAGCCAGGATGCCTAAACCTGTCTTGGTGTTTTTATGTTGTCGTATGCTGGTTAGACATTTAAATCTTGCACCCTTATATAACTCTGCCTGGAAAACTGCTATGAGGGCTAGGAGGTAAGGATTTAGACATCCAGTCAGAACATTTAGCCATATTTCATAAATTTTTTAAGGAATTATTTCCTCTGATGCTCACAAAGAGACACTTAGAAAGTTGTGCATAGCCATGCACCCTCAATGCATCTCTTCCCCATACAATATGAAAGTACAGAAGGCCAGATTTTTCTCAGATCTTGCTGTTTTCAAGATTAGCTGTTGGTAGGCATTTCTTCAGACTATCTTATATGGATTTAAGTACCATTATGCGTGACTTAATTAACCCATAAAGAGAGCTACAGAGGGAGAGCCTGTATGAACCTACCCCCACGCATGCTTTTATACACTAAGATTACATTTATTCATTTCCCTAGTTTAAAAAAGCAAAGTGACCCAGCAGCAAGCATGGACAATCTGTTAAAACACAATAATTAAGAAATCTTGATCCTACTTGCTCTGTCCCCAAAACTGCAGGCTTAGAAACTCATGAAATGCAAACGATGAACTAAATATCACTACTAAGATTATTTATTGAGAATAACAAAATACAGTATAAATGGTGCTCCTGCAAGAATTTTGATACTGACCTGGATTATACTGCCATTAATCTGAACAGCCTGAGCAAAGGAATGTTTTCAGAATAGCAAAACTGATGCATGCCATTACTGCTGCAATAACCCTTAATCAAAGCGAGCCATGCCACTGTAGACACAAATCGCCTCATCAAGCTTGGCAAAGGTTATCCCTTATAAAGAGGAGAGCTGTACATCCCCTGCAATCACTTTTATGCACGTAAGGCCTGATTTAGAGGAGTCTTTGAAAGGAATCTCTAAATGATCTTTGATCTTGTCTTGGTTTAACCCCAGAAGGCAGCTCAGCCCCACCCAGCCACTCCCTCACTCCCCCGTGGGGCGGGACAGGGAGAAAATCGGAAGGGTAAAAGTGAGAAATGTCATGGGTTGAGAAAAAGACAGTTTAATAGGGAAAGCAAAAGCTGCATGTGTAAGGAAAGCAAGATAAGAAGTTCATTCACTACTTCCCATGGGCAGGCCATCTCCAAGAAAGCCGGGCTCCAGCACGCGTAGCAGTTACTTGGGAAGACAAACGCTATAACTCCCAACGTCCTTCCCCTCCTTCTTCTTCCCCCAGCTTTCTATGCTGAGCATGACGTCCTATGGTCTGGAATATCCCTTGGGTCAGTCGGGGTCAGCTGTCCCGGCTGTGTCCCCTCCCAACTCCTTGTGCCCCCCCAGCCTCCTCGCTGGTGGGGTGGGGGGAGAAGCAGAACAGCCCTTGGCTCTGGGTAAGCACTGCTCAGCAGTAACCAAAACATCCCTGTGTTATCAACACTGTTTCCAGCACAAATCCAAACCACAGCCCCATACCAGCTACTATGAAGAAGATTAAACTCTATCCCAGCCCAAACCAGTGCAGATCTGTATGAAGCATCTACTTGGATCAGACCGCAGCTGCGCTACTGTCACATGCAGACAAGCAAGAAACACCAAAGCTCCACGAAGCACTCAAAGCTGTCTTCAGTCCAGCTAAGCTGAGAATTGCACCCCCGTGAATGGAGGCAAATTGCTTACTGACAAGGCGTCCATTATGCACTAATGGTGGGAACATTTCTGCAGCCACCTTGATCATAAATCTATCAGTATAGAGAATGCTTTTGCTTATGTGAAACAACAGCTAATGTAGAGCAACCATCTTCTTACCCGTAAAGAGGTTTGAAAAAACTTGGCAGTGCTGTAAAATGGTTGATCCATGACAGATGGAACGCCAGCTAAGATCTATAACTGTTGATATGGTGTAATAGCTGACCGTCTAACCTCGCTTCTCTGCAATATCTTGAAATAAGAAAATACTACAACAGGAAAAAAAGTCTATGCTGTCAGTATCTATTAAAATTAACTGCTAAAGCATTTGAGATGATGTATCTTGTGGTTAAAGGAACAGTAAGAGGATATGGAAAACCTCAGTTCATCTCTCACCTTGATATGTTTTCTTTCTCCGACCTTAGGCAAATCAGTTAGCCTGATATTCTCAAAGGTATTTAGTTAAAGAATTCCCATTTGATTGGATTCTAGATGACCATATCTTTTTGTGAGTTTGAGTTTCTTGAGCTTCACAACCTATCTAGACACTTTGGAAATAACAGTAATTCTTCCTTTTTTCCACCTTGTCTTTTTTAGTTAGGGTAGGAACTACTTGCTAACATCAAAATGGGAGCTAGGAGGGAGATTACAAGCGAACAGATTAGAAACCTCAAACTACCAAGGAGAGTAATTCTCAATTTCTCCATCCTACAAGTCGGAAGAGTTTCAACAGAGTGATTGAGCACATCCCACCTCTGCAGCCACAAACCCCATTTGGCAAGTGTAACATCTGGAATCCATGCCAGGTAACTCTCATGGGGTGGAAAAAAAAATCAGTGTTTCCACTTCTTGTGCCCCCCCAGCCTCCTCACTGGTGGGGTGGGGTGAGAAGCAGAAAAGCCCTTGACTCCGGGTAAGCATCGCTCAGCGATAACCAAACCATTCCTGTGTTATCAACACTGTTTCCAGCACAAATCCAAACCACAGCCCCATACCAGCTACTATGAAGAAGATTAACTCTATCCCAGCCAAAACCAGCACAGAAACCTAGAATGGCTCTCTAGTTATATAGACTAATCCCTCGTGAAGTTGAACACCTGAATCTCACTCCCTACTTTAGTTGTTGTTAATATGAAGTTGATGATGAACAGGAGAAACAGAAACCCAATACCCTATGCCAACCCCAAATGTTCTGTAGCTTAGAGATGAGAGCACGCTGATAAAATGTGAGAAATATAGGTAGAAAATGCACAAATAGAAGATGAATCTTGGTATTTCTGGAAGGTATATGTCACCATCTGGAGGAGAACTGTACTGACTGAACTACTGGACAACAAGCAGATGACCGCCTTTCTCCTACAATAAGGTGACTTTAGCTCTCCTTTTGTTAAATTCTATTACAAAAGCCCCCAAATCCTAGTATTTCATGTCAAATATTTTGCTTGATATAAAGTTACTAATTATTCAACTTGGCAAGAAAAATATGAGTTTGATTAAGGCTATGATTTTTGGATTTGACTGCCAAAGACACCCCCTCTCTCTATTCAATGGTTATTTGCAGAGCTGATTTTCTATACTGAGTTAAGAGTTCAATTCTAGTGTCAGTTATGCCTATAGATATCAGGAGTGATACTAATATGGATCTGGAATACTCTATTGAGTTTTTACTGGCATAAAACCAAAATGAGATGAGAATGATGTCCCTGATCTTCGAGTATGACTGCCCTTGTAGCACATTCATAGGAAGGTTGCCACAAAGATATATTACAGCACAAAAAATATGTGATATACTACACCAGTGTCCAATAAACATATTTATGAAGTGCCTAACACTGGAGAGGAGTCTAATTATGTTTGGCATTTCTAAGCACTACAGTAATAAAAGTATTATAGCTACACAGACATGCTTTAATAATTGCCTTTCTAGCATATAAAAAAGTGATTACTTAAGAGAGTTTGGTAACATAACACAATCAAACGATACATGCTTCCAAAAAAGCATAGCTGTGCAATGCTGAGGGTTATAGAAAAAGTAATGACAAAAAGCAATACAAAAATATTCTTTGTGACTGCAAAACCATAAACTGGTTCTACATGCAACTATTTATATGTATTGTGTCAGCTTTGTCATCATTAGCAATACTTACAGGAGATCATTTATGACTAAATATAAGCCTCTGAGACATCATCCTCTACATGGGAAATTATCATGTCTAGCTCACAAACATGCATAAGAATATCAGGGAGATAATAGTTTTGTTTGGTTTATTTTTTAAAAAGACTGAATCTTTCATTATAAAAATCAGTCAATGTGAAAAGCTCCACAGTTCACTGAACTTTTGAAAGTTAACTCAGGTAAAATGAAATTTTCACTACAGATTAAAAATTAATTTTTAGTTTGGTGAGATTCAAATCCAGGCCAGTACTGCTCTGTAAATACACAATGCAGCTCTACAGTTTAATCATCGGTTAAAATTAAGAAACAAAATGGCTCAGAATAGCATAAAGTTTCCTTTACTTTAGGAAGATGGTCAGATGATGAAGTAACATCATCAGTTTTATTTTTATTCTGTCTTGTATCATGTTATCTTGGTCTTGTCTCAGAAGAGTACTATGGTGAATCTATACCTACTTTGTCAATGATCTAGAATCTTTATTTTTGATAAATTACAAACATTTTCATTTCTGGTAGGAATCTGTCAATGTCAATGCTAAAGCATGGACAGCCAGGAAACCATTCTTCATTCTACTGACTTTCTATGGGTTTTTTTTGAATGAATACCCTGAGATGGGGGAAAGGAGAGAAAGGCAAATGAATCAAAACCTTTCAACACGTTAGCAATATATGTAAGGGAAGAACTGACAAATCTCGGGCTGCAACTCAAATATCTTTATAATTTTTTAAGTAACACAGGATACTGAAATGAATGTGAGCACATTTTAATGTGCTTTATAACATACCATTTTGTTATTCCTTAAGGTATTTCTGGTTTTCCCAACCTGTCAAGAATTCTATCAATTACTTCAGATTGCAAACATACTTTAGTTAAGATCCCATTATTAAAAGACCTTCTGCTGTTGGTCAGACTCTGATTATAATAAATTTGATACAATCTGTTATGGTTTCTTGTGCTAGAAGGACTACATAAATATACTAAATTACAAAACTAACTTAAGGCAGATATTTTTAAATGAGTCCTTGCAGGCATTTGTTTGTATATTGTGTGTATAATGGCACAGTTATTGATTAATACAAACTCGGTGTATAACCTTAGATACTTAAAATTGAAAATACATCTCCTGTTCCCAATTATTGCAATTTGGATAAAATAAGTTTAAATGTCTCCCTCACCATAGTATTAAGAAGTATTTAATACTTAATATTCCTTTCCATAATAGATTATGGAAATCCATAGCTCAACTTTCAGCCCAACTGTTACATTTTTAGTCTTCTGAAAGGTTAATAGATTTGTGCTAACAGTACTGAATTATGTAATTTCAGAGGACGGTACCCTCCTCAGGAAAAAATGACAGGAGTTTTGCCCAGCAAGTTTCAAGCCATTAATCTGGTGAATATTAACAGGTAGTACCAGAGAACAGGACTGAGAGATAACCCATCAATTTTCTTAACTGTGAGAACATTCAGCTCAGCCCTCTCAATATTCTGGAATCACCTAGTTTACACTGGGCTTACTCCAATACTCAGTAACTCTTATGCTTAGTAATTTATCTCTTTTCACAACTTGTTTTGACTTGTTCTCACCCTACCTACATACAGGGTTAGGACCAGCAGTTGTAATGGGCCTATGTCTCTTTTGTGATCATTGGTGAACTAACAAAAAAAATCCTTCATGGGTTTTAAAACATCAGAAACAGTAACTCCAGAGCTTCTATTTCTATTCTTTAAAACAGTTTTCTTTGTTTTGCCCACCATTTCGGCACGGGAATATAAGGTCATCACAGCAACCGAGGCAGGCTCTCAGACCACCAACAGCTATTCTAACTGCAGAGTACAGCCGCCTATAAATAACTTCAGCCAAAGTAATCTTCACTTGTTTTTTGTTGTTCAGAACCAGACGTATTTCACGAAAACTCTCCAAATACCAGAGCTGTCTGTGAATAGCTAGTCTCTTCTCAAGAAACCTTTCACTCAAGTAAAACCTTCCACTCTCCAGTCAATGTGGAAGTGGTCCCAACCTAAGTCAGCGATTAAACTCAGAGATGTTAAAAGCAACCACAAGGCATTTTGCGTACAGTCTCTCAAAAAGATAAAATAATATTCTTGCCTGACTTTCATCTTTATAAATCCTCGTGTCTCTCGTGTGTGATTGTTCATTTCCCAGATTCAAGACTAATGAATTGACTAATTTTATAACAGATGCCTGCTGTGAATTTCAGTAATTATGGCCCAACGCAGACAATAGATGAGGTGGTGCAGGAGGAAATAGAGGGCTCATTTCAGTGACACTTAGTACTGCAGCCTTATCTGTCTTGTCCAGAGAAATAAATGCAAATCTTATTTGTGAAAATAATTTTCCTTTCAGATTCTTTCCTACCCTTCTAAATTTTAAATTTAAAGGACAAGAAAATAATATATTAGAAGAGCGACAGGTCTTGTCATCTGTATAACACTCACACTGAGCAGCATAAATTATTGGAGGCTTCCTCTCACTGACCCCTTTTTTCCCCATATGGTACACAAGTGGGCCTCTATTAACTGGTGTGAATATATTTTCATAATTTCAGTCATGTAAGTATCTGCTTTAATTTAATGAACAAAAGGCAAGTATTCTTTTGTCTCTGTTTTCTTTTTCGTACATGCATGCCTATCTCCCAGCATTACGAAAAATACAGGAAATAGACAACATTGTGAAATGCAAAATCTCATCAATCTTTGAAAGCTTATTTATAATTTCAAAACCACTTTTTTTTTTGGAAACAAAAATGTCCAAAAGAGTAATAAGCCACTTTCAGTTAGCACTAATTTAACTTAGAATAGAAACCATATCACTTTATTACGCTTTTCCCCTAACATCCTGCTTTGAATTATTTTAATACTCAGATAAAACAGTATTAACTAAAACAAAGCACATATTTACATATTTTCAAAAACTATTACACCCAATATCATCAATCTTCATAAAAGGCAGTGGTTTGTTTTTCTTTTGCATTTGTAATTTAGACAAAGTTTTTCCCCTACTTTTGCCTGAGCTCCCTCCACGCTACAGTAAAAACGCAACTGTATAGTGGATAGGTGGTTTATGATTTATATAACTTAGTTCAAGACATGTAATGAGCAGCTTGTTTATTGCATATATTTCTTCTATTTTTTTATAATAAGCATAAATTTGTCTAGTTACTGCAGTTTGCAAAACTGTGGTTTAGATAGGAAATCAATAATGCCTTTTTAAGGTTAAGCTCAGTGAAACAAAGTGCTGAAATAGTCCCTGATGAAATTGCACCTCAGCTGAACTCACAAAGAACAGCATTATGGAGAGAGGATAATGTCATACCTGCAGTATCATAGACTGCAGCCAGTCAATCAGATATATTGTAACCGCTAAGGGCACAGTCCTATTGTACTAAAAAAATACCTTTGGGCCTCAAGGTAAAAAGATTGACACATATAGTCTGAAGCAACCTAAATCAAATACTTCCCTAAAATAAGTGAATTAACCTTACTAGAGGACACAGCCCAAAGAGATACACATTTTGTCCAGGTAGAAATGGCGGCTAATACTCTGCACTAAGAAACCCCAGAGGGAGCTATTTGGCGGAAATAAACATATATTTCCCGCCGATGTAGCTTCTGATGTGTGGTCAAGTGTGACCCGCTGTGTGGTTCTGCTCATCATAGAATCACAGAAACACAGAATGGTTGAGGTTGGAAGGGACTTCTAGAGTCCATCTAGTCCAACCCCCAGCTTGGTCAGGGTCAGCTACAGCAGGTTGCCCAGGACCATGTCCAGTTGGGTTTTGAATTTCTCCACAGACGGAGACTCCACAACCTCTCTGGGCAACCTGTTCCAATGGCCTGGCCTTTCTGCAAGTTTTTGATCCACCTCACTGTCTGCTTATCTAATCTCCACTTCATCAGCTTTTCTATGAGGATGTTTGCCAGACAGTGTGAAAAGCCATTTTAATGTCAAGGTAAACAACATCCACTACTCTCCCCTCATCCACCACGCTAGTCACCTCATTATAGAAGGCTACCAGGTTGGTTTGGCATGATTTCTCCTTTGTAAATCCATACTGACTACTCTCAGCCACTTATCTTGTCCTTCATGGGTTTGGAAATGGTTTCCAGGGCTTCATTACTTTCCCAGGGACTTAGGTGAGGCTGACTGGCCTGTAGTTCCCCACATCTTCCTTCTTGCCTTTCTTGAAGATACAGGTGACATTTGATGTCTTCCAGTCCTCATGAGCCTCTCCTGATTGTCACGACCTTTCCAAGTTAACTGAGAGTGGCCTTGCAATGACATCAGCCAGCTCCCACAGCATTCAGAGATGCATCCCATCAGGCCCCATGGATTTGTGTATGTCCAGATTGTTAAAGTGCTCCCAACCTGGTCCCCCTCCACTGAAGTAAATCTTCCTTGCTCTATTCATTAGCAGCAGGTACTTTCTGGTTTTCTGGAGTTTCAAAGCCTCACCCACAAGCACTATGACCAAGTCTCTTCATGAAGTCAGCTTTTGTTGTTCACGCCAAGCCAGTAGGTGAGCCAAAATAAACTCTCTCATTTGTCAAACCCTCTTCTCTTCCTCCTACAAAAGGAGCCTTTGAAAGTCCCAAGGAATTTCAGAGATGGTTATAGTCCACTTTTCAATTAATTCCCCAATTCCTTCTTTATAAATGCATTAGCTTCTATTTATTATTACTAGTAATTGCATTTATTAACATGGGAGCCCAAAATATAGGTGTATGTTCTATGCTTCTAAATAAAGTAGTTTGATTTTTCAGAGCCAGTATAGACTTCAAGTGCCTGGTGAAATCCTTAGAATGCTTTCAAGGAACAAGATATGCTCTCTACTCTAAAGACTTACAAATTAATAGCAATAAACATGCAGATATTTAATAGATATTAAATGCACTAAATAAATGCTATTTGGAAGATAGCATTTTAATCTAGTGAACAAAAAGATTAGCTCACCTATGATACCTAAAATATTTACATGATTTTTTTTCATATAAAGCTCTAAATTTTAATGCTTTTGGGCCATACTATATTATAAACATAATAAACAACCTTTGTCTGGTGACACAATTGTTATCTGGATAATCTTCATATGTAAGTAAAGAAAGCTCAGTTTGCACAGAGAGCTTTATAAAAAAAATCTGTAAATTAATTCATTTTTGTCTCTAATATTCTTTAAAAAGGTACTCAGCTTCCTACTTTTCTCTAACAGAGACGGTAAAATTATTTCTCATCATTTTATGACAGATTATTCAGAAATACAAAGCAAACAATCAATTCACCATAAAATAAAGTATTTGCTTTGCTGCGTGTTAGGAAGGTGTTAAAAGCAACTGATGAAATGAAAGACAGTAAAAGCTTATCGCTTAGAGAAATTCCAACTGAACTGCTTTTATGACTTTGCCTCACTTTTGCTAAAATCTTCTCTGATGTTAGAGCTTTTGAAATTCCTGGGAGGTTTTTATCCCCAGGAAGAATCTTATTTTCCATTTCAAAAAGAAGTAAAACAATTCTTTGTTTTTACCCCTTTTGATACACATACACATTTTTATATGGTTTGTGGCATTAAAGAGCATTAAAACCCAAACCTTACAACTTAGAAATTGAATAAAGTTTTACTTTTGAGATGAAGTTGACCATTGTTGGCTTTACTACTCCTTTGGTTTTGCAGACAAAACACAATGCAACAAACTTACGTGATCAACGAGAATTTTTCACTGGTTCACCACTTGCAACCCTGCATACCTCAGCATCTGCTAAACTGTCAGAGGTGTTTCCACCTGTTTACCTGCTAGCTTCATCCAGACACAGAGACAGAAAAGAATTTCTGGTGAGGACCAAAGCACGAGCGAGACCAGCCAGGAGCCCAGCAGACACACCTCTCGCCTCACCCGTGTGAAACAGAGTCCCCGTTGAGCAGTTCAGAACCTCAACTGGCACTAAGTTCACCCACTCGAGAGCCTTAACTATATTTTGATAAAACTGGGGAAAGGGGCTATCCCTGTATTTTTCCTCTCTGTTTTGCCAAATGTTTGGAAAGTCCCATTTTTCACCTCAGCATGATTGAAATCTCGTATGTCTATGTATGAGTGTTTATCTTGATGTTTCTGCTATACTTGTATGCGTAATTACGGAAAGCTCAGAAATAATCTATTGTCACCACAGGAAACAAAAAGAAAAAACCAAGGTTCCAAGGTTCAGGTTTGCCAGTAACATGGAATAAGCAAGTCATCCTCCAGGATACGCACCCCCCAAACACAGAAAGTACCATGCCTTCTGAAGGCCCTTCCCAGCTCAGTAAAAAAAGCTCCACCTCTCTGTTACCTGTGTTAGCCATCATTATGGTATTCAAGCATCACTAATGATAATTAAATATTTAACTGGTTAGCATCTGGGGCAATAGTTGGCAGGGCAGTAGCTCCTGTGAGCAGCAGACAATCAGAGCAGAAAGAATTATTGTGATTATTTCTTAATAAGGTGGCTAAAATGGCTCTCAGCTAATCAATGAAAAAGACCTACCTACTCAGCCCTTGCTCAGAAACAACCTGCATAATAGTTATGCAAATAAGAGCTTCCAGCCAGATTACAGAGACTTTCATATTTTACTATTACTGAGAAATAACCACGCCACAATTATGTAAGTGAACCTGCAGACGAGGTGCGGGGAATTGCTAATTGCCCCATAAATACGCAGATGAGTGTCGGCAACTGTGCGGCAGCCCAGTTGGCTAACTGGCTCAAGTTGCATAAACGAAGAATAAAACACAGCACCAGCGCTCCAGCTTGTCAACACATTGATCACCTCACCCCTTTACTGCTCACTCCTTAATCGCCTTCCCTATCTCCCTCTCTTATCTGCCATAGGAAATTTCAGAACTAGCATTTAGAGGAGGGCAAAGGCACAAGAGAGGACATGGGGCTGTCTCGTTTATTAAAATGCAACAGCTAACACACGAGAGATTAAGTTCATAGCAAGACACCTGAATTAAAGAGGTCTGCTTCAGAGGTTGTGTGTGCGGAGTACTTCGGAAAATCAGGACGAGATTTTAGATACGTATTAGCATAGAGGAAAATATCTCTTTTCACGATCAGTTTGTACAGGAGGCTGGACCATATGCCATGTTAAAACTTAAGGTTTGTTTACTTGTATAAGTACTGGAAAAATTTACAGCATCCTCAATGATGCTTTAGTTCACACGCTTGCTGTCTGAAGGGATCTTTGAAACAGAGAGACCAAACTGTGACCAATCCGATTCTGAGGAACACTAGGGTCTTTTCAAGTATTTGCAGGAAAACTAAGACTTTTTTTTTTAATTGACTTTCAGACTTGATGTCTCTTTCAGCCTAAGGGAGGTAGCAAAGTTTCACCTCCCAGATGTCCCTTTTGTTCTGCAAAGATTAAGCATTCCATCTCCCACAGAAAAAAAAGAAAATGTTTATTTTTCTCAGAGCAAAGCCAAAGCCAAGTATTACAAATTCTCCTACCAAGCTCTTATTGATTTTTTTTTTCTCCTAGGAAATCAAGGAAAAACCCTCAGGTCTCTAATTTTCTTCAACTTATTTCAAAAATCAAATAATTCTCAATCATTCATATGATACAATCTCCCCACTAAGTGGGACAAAGCTTTCATGACAACTACATTTGCTTTGGTCTTTAGGCCAGAAATTTCAGGACAACAAATTTGCCTTTATTTTGTGCTGTTTCTATGTGTATATTTATACATAAATATTGACACACACACACATATATACACAAATATCTGTATATATGCCTCATAAGAAAAATAAAAGTGTATTCCTTACAGGCATGCCTAAGAGTGGTAAATTGTCAGAAAAACCACCAAATATATTGACTGCTGACTAACATAACTTAACCTTCACAATACAGCATAAAAATCCTTTCTGCTTCCAAATTTATACAAAGGGTAAGCATTTCTGAAGGACACTACCAATGATATGACTTCCTCAGAGTTTTTGAAGGTGCAAGTTTCCCTTCCCATACAATATACACTCCAGAAAAGACTCTCAACAATAGACTTGCTGTTCTCCAGTGAGACAAAACCCCAACAAAGTAACCACTTACTACATCTCCCACTTTACACAAAGTGCAGCGGTCCAGTGCCTAGATGTGGAAATAAGAAAATGAAGTGTATTCTTCCACTGAAAAAAACCCTGAATATAATGCATTATCCCAAAGAATATCATCTTTCCGTACAAAACTCATATGCACTTTTCTACAATTTTGACTGTGTGCCAGTAACATTTATTTTGAAACTTAAAGCGCTTACTGTAGCACTGTTACATTCCATGTTTCATTTTTAAACTTTCTCTTGTCAAAACTGGAACTATAGATTTAATTTTGACACAGAAAAGAAATAAAATGAATCCTAATATGGCCCAGAAGCTTCTTGAGGCTGCAGAGGCGGATGCAGGAGGAATAATGTGATGGAAAGTTAAGACTGAATGGATAAACTGCAAACACTCACAACAGATGCTAATACACATTTTGCATTCTTGCAAAGTCAGTCATTAATGGAAGAAATAGTCCTTGTTTATCAAATTCTTACTGTGGTACTCAAAAAGTACAGCACAAGTAAGAAGGCCAGAAAAATTTAAAGCTGCGAAAAGTAGAACTGGATGCTTACTGAGATTTAAAGAAGATAAGAATTTCAAAAGAAAACATGGCAGAAGTAGAAAAGATGAGTAACAATTTTAAATGGCCAATCTTTTCATACACTCTTCCATGACATTTTCTCTTTTCTTCTGATAGTGCTTTAGTAAGGCTCTTATATTACAGCAATGAGAAATAAAATAAACAACCTACCACTTTTAAAGGCAAGTTTGGTATAACTCCTTCATCGTACCAGAATGAGATGAAATTTCTCTTTTAACACCCAAGTGGTGACGCAGTAGAGACTATTACTTTCATTAGCCATACGGATGCGTTAGATAGCTGCTGCTGCGTGCCAGGAGATGCACGTCTGCTCTTTCTGCAAACAGGAGCTGGCCAGAAGGTCCAAGAGCTGTCACAAGCCAATGTGCCTCCTCAAGTCAGAAACCTTCTGCCCATAAAAAATCTCAGCCCTGAAAAGAGCCCATCAGCCTCTATGGTGGGGTCAGCCTGGCTTTCAGAAGATGGTTATTCCCGGGGAAATTTTAGCAGTAGAACTGCTGCTTTGATTTCTGGTCACAGCAGAGAAGCTTAAGGCTAACCACTGTGGGGGACTCTCAGTTAACCCAGTGGAAGTCCTCTTACATGTAAACTTTAACCACTAGCATCAGGATCGCAGGGCAGGGGGTGGGGGAACGTACCTCCCACACAACACTGCGTCTTACTGATAGTGTATATTCTTACTGTGGGATTCGGGGACTCACTGGAAGAGTTAATCAGATAGGTCTTCACAGGAAAATCCCCAAATGCAACTTTAAAAAGTTCTTCCTTTTTAGTTTGTAGAAAATGGAGGCAAAGACAGAAAAGAGGCATGCATACACGAGCAAAAATAATGAAATTAGATGTAATTAGATGTAACGTATAATATACTCTACTACAATTATATGAAGTAGGAAACATCATAAGGTAGAAAGCTCTCTGGTTTTGACCTTCTAGATCTGAACTGGCCTTCAACTGTTTGTTGAAAAGTAAATATGACTTGACAATTTATGTGAAAAGCTTCCTATCAGAAATAGGATTGTTGGTTAAACTAAGTTAAACCGCATAAAACTGAAGAAAAATAATTTTAGAAACAAAATGAGGAAGTATTTTTAAAAATGCTGTTCCCTTTCAGAGTTTTTCAAAACAGATTTTTTTTCAGACATAAAATACCTTTTCAAAACCAAAACATTTCGAAATGAAAATAATCAACATTGGAAAAAAAGTCTACTGACCTCAAAACTCACAAACTAAAAAAAAATTCACATTTTCATTTCATGTAGGATTTTGAAATTTTATCTTTTCTGTGTAAATTGTGCTTTATTCCTAAAAAAAAAAAAAAAGAAAAAGAAAAAAAAGATTCCTTCCCTTTTAGGATATCAGCTTTTTAGATCAACCCTAAGTTGAAACCAAGAACATCTGTAAAACAAAGTTTGCTTTCAAAGGGATTTTTAAACAGAAAAACCCCCATATTTTTTAATACAATAAAGTATTCTAGGGTAAGGTTTCTCGTAAAACCAGTATGATATAGTGTTATATAACAATTGTTTTCCATACTCTTTTAATAGCAGAAACTTTGCAAACCTTTATGAACAAAAACACCAGCAAAAAAAGTGAAAAACTAAGTACACCAGTAGCCCTGTATCCTGGAGTCACTGCTATCATAAATTAAATGGAGTACAGTCCAATTGGAGTCATCAGTTGTGGGAGGTGAAAGCAAAAGAGGAAGAGAGATTACAAGATGCCATCCGACAAAGCAAAGGCAGAAAACGATAGAAGTAATTTTCAATATAGAACACAAGCTGGAAGTCTGCCCACATGGTTTAACACATCCTATTAGCAGAGAGGCAAAATCTATGTCCCAATGATGGGCAATGGCCTTACAAATTGGAGACTCCAGAAATTCGGCAGCTACGTGCACGGAAGCCTCAGAAACGGAAAGAGTTACACAAAGGAGGCTACAGCATTCCGAGAACCTGGCAGGAAGATCAAGGACTCGGAGGGAAAGATTTTGAAGCCAGCCTGTACTTATGTTCACATGATTGAATTCTGTAACACAGCAGCTCTAAATATTTCTCTCCATAAAATGACAGTTTAATTTTATAAAATCAGCATAATTTTCGTGTACCAAATGCTGCGTTGTGACATGAAACGCTTATTTGCATGAATTTCCATCATGCTGTCAACACAAAGTTGCTTGGCAAACCTGTACGCTTGCACCTGCTGTAGCTATCGAGGCTAGCAAACCAACCTGCCTGGGCCCCACGGGCCTGGCTTTCCTCTCCTCATCCACTTTGTCACTTGTGTTCTCCTCTCACCTTTCCCCATTGCCTCCAGTAACAGAAAGTCCTTGCTTTGAGTCAAAGGCCGGTAAGTCAATTAAGATCTGTCTTACAAAATCACTGCCACCCAAAACCTGCTGCTTCTGATTTAAGAAAGGGAAACAATAAAGATAATTGCGTTAAACAGATTACACTCCATTCTGTACCAAAAAACAGTGAAACATGCTTAACAGAATTTAATCTTTACTGCGTTTGACCTTGGTTTGGGGTTTTTTCAATAAATATTTTACCCACATGCTTTTTTTTCCAATTGTCTGAATTAGGAATATCATTCTATATTTCATTCTTTATCTGCCAAGGTAGTAAGTGATTACATTAATTAAAAAATGTGCAGAGCTGAAAAGTGTCAATTTCCAACGTCAGTTTTGTGATGCAAGGAAAATTAGTCATGTTATTCTGCATTTAATATAGCCTTAGTGGAGATTAGAATCTGGCTCTACATTCTTATTGCATATTTTAATTATATTCTGTAGTCATTCACAAAACTTTTGAAGACTAAATATAACCTCCACAGTCCCACAGCTACTAACCAACAACTTGGAAGAATAATGAATAAAGTGCTAACTTCATATACCAAAACCATTTAGTTCAAGTACTCGTGGAGTTGTACAAAATTACGTTAGCTTTTTATAATGTTAAATGAATTCTGAATTTGGCCCCTAATATTTATTTACCAGCTATCAATTTTATAATGAAATAGATTCTTGTGAAGAAAACTATTAGTAGTTTTGAAAGAAACAAGGGAAGAAGAGAGATTTTGTATGTAAATGATTAACTCAAATGGCTGAAAAGATTTTAAAGTCCATTATGCCTATTCATATAATTTTGTAATTGTTCTTTACAATATGGTGATGCAGGCAAGTTTTAAACATTAACTGAGTTAGCCGATTGCTTTCTACTTCGATCAAGAGACAATCCGCAAGTTCACAGATCCCATTATGTCCCTATATTTTCCTTTTTCTTCAGTTAACCATTATCTGTTTGCAGACATGGCATCTCTTAAGATAAGGATCTGGTTGCCTGTTTCAGACTTGAAGATTTTACACTGGAATGGATAAAAGAGACTGATGCAGAACACAGTACGTGCAAATAGTACAGGGATGATTTTGCTCCTAAACTTTATTTTCTGTTCCTGACAGACTTACATGACCAAATAATTGTGGTGGAGGGGTTTTTTTGTAGTTGTTTTTTGTTTTTTTTTTTTTTTTTAAACAAAGAATAAATAAATCACTGAAGTAGTAACATCCCTATAAGTAGGTTCAGCATTTTAGGGCTGCGTAAATTACAGATTCCTTAACAAGGTCTGCTCTTGGCCTTGTTCAGATTCCACGAACTGAAGCTTGGCAGTATACTTGCACATCATCTTTATTCAGTAGAGAAAGACAGGCTTCTTGAGCACTGTCTGGGATGAAAAGCATGATCACTTACCCTGCAGTTGCTTACACTCCCCTCTCACTGCCTGTAACAATAGAGCAGATTTACCCTCTTGAATAGAAACTGCTTAAATAAGTTCTTCCCCCTACTTCAGTCTCTCTTATCCAATAGTGTTGAAGGGTAAAGCTGTGATTTGACGTTACTGTCCTGAGACTAATAATTTTTTGCTGTCTACATAAACACACGTGAGAATTAGAGTACCTATTCACACCATCAAGTACTCGTACATAAGCATTGTACCAATTTAATATAAAATAATTAATGCTCTGTAACACTGTTGGTCCTCTGAATCGTTTAAGTCAGTCAGAAAAGTATTAAAAAGTAAATTTTTCACAATGTGTCATCCATGCTTTATTTCCTTCTGAGCGCATCCTTTGGCATCTGTGTGCCTACTGGGGTTCAGAAATCTTCTGTAAGATCATTTTACTACCCAAAAGAGTCACTTGGATACAAACAGCCTGCCACTGAGCTGACAGCAGACTTTTCATCAGTCACAATTCTCTCTACCTCCATCTAACTTTTTCGGAAGCGAAAATTCGGCTGTGTAATGGGTTGTGCGAGAATGATTACTATTTTGAGACTCCGTATGAGACAGGGAGCTCCCTCCCTTAGGAGGGAGGAGGGTACCAGCGATTTCCATCTGTCACTCCAGAGAGCTGGTCTGCGAGGGCTGACCTTGTGCCTCTTTCCGACTCCGTGAGCAGAAGCCTGACAGGACACTTACCCATCACCATCAATAATCAGAGAAAGCCGGGCTCCTGGAGCACT
Source organism: Leptodon cayanensis (assembly GCA_027564655.1). Taxonomy (NCBI): domain Eukaryota; kingdom Metazoa; phylum Chordata; class Aves; order Accipitriformes; family Accipitridae; genus Leptodon; species Leptodon cayanensis. The sequence goes on from JANXJC010000029.1 coordinate 7,319,496, forward strand.
GGCTTGGATGAAGAACAAGATTAAAGATGGTTACAGAGTTCCACATGAGTTATTAGCTGTTAGCCTGATGTAAACATGACTAACGGATAATGGAATTAGCTTGGCTGAGCAGAAATCACCCGGAGGAGCCTAACGCTTCTCTTCCGTCGTGAAATATTCCGCAGAGGAGGGAGAAGCGTAGGGAAGGTCCTGCATGTCACTTTGGGCACCTGGGTGGGTTACGGCATCGCTCGAAACAGAATCTCTCAAGGAGGCAGATGTGCTTTTTGTCCTTACACAGGCACTTTGCAGCTCAGGGGAAAATAAAATTAATGTGGGGAATGGGACAAACTGATAGAAAATGTTTCTGATCTCAAATCACTTTCTTATAGTCCCACCTTCTTCAGTAAATGTATTTCAGGAAACTACTGAGTATTTTTGTCATTATGGATGTTTTTCTCTAAATTTGTGCATTTATTTTGTTACTAAATCTGAAGCCACTTAAAAGTCAGTGATGTGGGTCTTTTTATTTTGCTGCTTTTTTTTCTTCCTTTTTTTTTCCTTTTTTTTTTTTTTTTTCCCTAACACCATTTAACTCGGTAAACGGCAACAAACCCGACACTTCATTGTTAAGCAGGCACTAACCAAACTGGATTTGGGATCTAGCAAACTTGCCTGCAGGAGTCAACAAACGATTTTCTCCCAAGCAATCAGTGATCAGACCTTAAAAATAAAAGATAAAAGATTCTGGATTTCGGGTACACCGATAGACATCTAGACAAGCACGAAGGACAAGCAAGGTATTGTTACAGATTTTTATCAATGTAACTGACACAAAAATCTGCTTAGGCTTATTAAAGAGGCTAGAAACATACAGTTGAAAAGTACAGCATTCACACAGCCTGCAACACCACAAAAAAACGGGGCAAAAAGGAAAGGAAGAAGAAGAATCTCAGGCTAAACTGTAACCCCAACTTCCACCCCCATTTTTTCTCATGAAGAACAAAGAAAGAGGATGGGCAAACATCAGGAAAAAGAAGCACAGGGAGGACTGGGTGCTAGTGAAAAACCTTAATTTCTTTTGCATCCACATAAGTCATGAAGTCAACGGCATGTCAGTTGGTTATAATTCATCTCTCTCGGTTCATTAGCTCTCTTTTGTTTCGCTAAAATTGATCACGAAAAAGGAAAAGGAGAAGAGAGGGGAAACATTTGTGAAAATTATGCTGAAATGCGCCCAACAAATAATTTACCACTTTTCTTTCCACTTTTGGCAAATGCATTTTAGAGCAATGATACGAATGACAAAACAAACCTTTGTGATCACAGGAACTGGAGACATGTAAAAATGGCATTTCAGAAGAAGAAAATGTAGCTTGCAGGGAAAAAAAAAGAATCAGTATACATCAGTTTCACCTGAAATGAACTCCTCAAGTCCCTAATATCCTGAAAAACTCATACTTGAGTTTTCTCATTCTTATACTAGAAAGAATTGAAAAACATTATACACACTCAGTGCTGCAAATTTCAGTAATTTAATCAAGGATTTGGGACAAATTTGCTTCAAGGGTGTAGTGCAATTGCAATTCTGTGAATGCTTCTTATAAAGCCTATAAATTTCCTACGGCTCCTTTTTCTGCATGTGGTCACTGTAGATAACACGTTCTAGGACATCCAGTACTTCTTCTATTCAGAACAGCTGCAAAGCACAATGGGACGTGAGTACGCAGTGCCCGGGGTAAGCAGCATGATGTTCCTTTGGTCACTATGGACATTTTTCCTGATGGCACTTTTGGTTCTGCTGATTTCTCTGTTCAAAGCCACGTGCTCACTCATTCCACAAACTCATTTCTCAGCTCAGAAGCTGAAACACTGGAAACAGTCAGAGTCAAGCAGGGGAAAGACAAGTAAAAATGGAAAGAGAGAAAAAAAGGTGAAAATATTCTTTTTAAAAATCTGTAAATCACAAGGCAACTAAAACTTCATTCTGTGACCTTCGTACTATAGTCTTTTGCATCCACTACAAATAATAATCCTTTAAAGGAGAATTCTTCTGCTATCTTTTCAGTTGAGGAAACAAAAATGGATAATACTCCATTTAGTTTTGCGTTGGAAGAAGATGTAGGTAGGATTTTTTTCATATTCCACAAACAGAGGTAGTTAAACTTTTTTCTCTGTGTGGTATAATGTCCTTCCATGGACCTCCTCAGCACACTGTTCATTAAAAGCAGGTTCATAACATTTACCATATAAGTTTTGGCAGAGCTTCCATTATAAAGAAAACAGAGCTTGTGTCCCCTGCATCTAACACACTTAGTAAGCACCTTCTGAAAGTACTGACACGAGTGAACTTCTACCATAAGCTTTACAGGTACCATGTTAATAGATACCTTACTACAGCTACCCTGAACTCTATTCCTGAACTTCTGAGGGGAAAAAAAAAACCTGACACAGCATGGCGTCCTGGTTTCGGCTGGGATAGAGTTAACTTTCTTCCTAGTAGCTGGTATAGTGCTGTGTTTTGGGTTCAGTATGAG
>JANXJC010000029.1:7323397-7345995 GCA_027564655.1 Leptodon cayanensis
TATAGAGGGGGTGGGGGGAAGAGAGGCTGCAAACTGTAAGGTTTGAGCATTCGGTGGGAAAGCTGAATCCAAACCATGACACTGTTACTTAAAAAGTACATGACCTGACACAGCAAGTGCTTTCCTCAGCTTCTGAGATTTCAGTTCTAAGACTGTCTTGCTGATCCCTTCATGGTGCAGAAAGTCACGTGCACAGAGCATGCAGCCTGCATTTGGTTTTATGATCTATCATGCATGTAACCTTGAAAAGCCCACACAATCAAAAAGAACGCATCTCAAACCACCAGTTTCTTTAATAGCTTAGAAGCTCCATGAGAGCACAAACGAACGAGGTTTTCGTGAGGGAAAGCCATCCAGTGGAAAAAAAAAAAAAAGAAAAGAAAAACTAAAAAAAAAAAAAAAGGTTACACTTCATTTCAATTTTCCAGGCTGATTGCAATCCATAGAAAATGCACAGCAGTTTATTTGTTGAGTTATAATTTGTGGCTATTCTAAATTGTGCATTGTGTTCAAAGGGAAGCTATTCTGTGTAGAAAAGAATAAGAAACTTGATTATTCAGGTGCACTGTGTCATGAATACTACTGAACTCTTCTCCCCCCTACACAGAGTGGATGACTAACCTCTATAAACCCTCTGTTTATAACAATTACGTTTTAATAGCACTGTGTGTAATTCGCTGCTTTTGTTTAATATATGCTACTCTCTCGTAGCCTACAGAAGCTTGCTGAAAGAGGCCGTTATTTTCAAGATGAATTGGTTATACTTTTTTAGTATTACTTATTCATGATAGTACAGCATTATCTTGAATTTGATTTCTACACATTGATCAAGAATTGGTTTTCTTATCCAATTCACAAACTATCTACACATTTAAGGTGCTTAGGCTGATCTTAAACTCTGCATATTTTAAGTCCTGGTAACATGATAATCACTAGGAAGTATATACAGCTGAAAAAAAAAAGTCTGTAGGCATCAAAGTAAATTTCTTGTATGAGAAGTTCACACGTGCTCTTCTGATTGTTTTTGTGCCTGATCTATGCAGTTGAAATGGGGACTTACTCTATTATCTTGTGGATGACCCAAACACTATGTTGGAGAGATAAGGTTTAGGTTCGTCCTATCCTTATGTTCGTAATATCTTAGGGGTAAACAGTTACCAACACATTTAAAAATCACTTTAACTGCAGCCACGTTAAAATAAAATGTGTATTTCCTCCCAGCTTTCAAAATAATACTTTTTTTCCCTCTCTTCAACTCTACTACTTACAAATGTCTTAAAAGAGAGACGTGGTCTATTCAGCTAAGGTTAAACCAGAATGTTCTTTTTCCCCCTCTCAAAACCAGATAACAGAGCTGCTATGCTCTCGCCAGGAAGATGGCAGTAAGGCATTCATAGTCTTTTCCTTACTTTATACCCCCAGACAGCACTCTTGGAGAGAACCTCTGCTTTATAACCTCCATCAAAAACCATTACCTTTGGTGAAATGTTACGCCCCTATAGCCATGCTCCCCCATCAAGTCTCCCAAAGCATCCAGGCAGAATCAGTCTTTCTCCTGGAAAACCACTAGATTTGCTACCTACACAGGAAACCAGCTGACTGTGCTTTTTGGATAAGTACTTTTCTGCTTCCTTAGATGTATGTGTTTTCTATACCCTGTGCTTCACTGACCAATTAACAACTTTTTACTCAGAGAGAAAATGTCAGCCCCTCTCTTCCTTTGGTGGACCAGCAATACATTTCATTGCGATATACGATCAATAAACACTAGTAATTTTGTCTCTTTTTTCTTCTATATTAACAAACATACCTGACAAATATTTCAATGCTATACAGATATGTAGCTCATTATTATTATTAAGATGGCAGTAATTAGTCATTCCCAGGTGACTGATCAACGTATTTTGTAACCACTGCCAACTTCTCATGAGTCTACCTAGCTTTTACCTGTACAATGATAAGCAGACCTGGATCTTTTGCCTTCATTAGTGCATGTTAAGAATCCCTGTCACTTTATCTTTTGCGTGAATTATGTGGATTACCGACTCCCACAGAAGCCTACTGTCAATTTTTATTTTTTTTTTACAAAAGACCTTCAGTACTTTACTGCATGAAATCTCAAACTGAAGTGTCAAAATAATTTTTTCATTCCCATATTACTAAATGGAAAAGACCCTAGCAATATAAGAGTGTGTGCTGGTTTTGGCTGGTGCAGAGTTAATTTTCTTCATAGTAGCTGGTATGGGGCTGTGTTCTGGATTTGTGCTGGAAACAGCGTTGATACTTCAGGGATGTTTTAGCCATTGCTGAGCGATGCTTACACAGAGTCAAGGCCTTTGCTGCTTCTCCCCCCACCCCACCAGCGAGAAGGCTGGGGGGGCACGAGAAGTTGGGAGGGGACACAGCTGGGACAGCTGACCCCAACTGGCCAGCGGGGTATTCTAGACCAGAGGACGTCATGCTCTGCATATAAAGCTGGGGGAAGTTTGGCCGGGGGGCCGCTGCTTGGGGGCTGGCTGGGCATCGGTCAGCTGGTGGTGAGCAATTGTTTTCATTTGCATCACTTGTCTTGCTTGGGTTTTATTTCTCTCTCTTTGTTATTTTCCTTTTCATCACAATTTATTATTATTATTAATATTATTATTATTGTTGTTGTTATTTGTTTTATTTCAATTATTAACCTGTTCTTATCTCAACCCACAAGTTTTCTCACTTTTACCCTTCCAATTTTGTTCCCCCCATCCTGCTCGTGGGGAGAGTGAGCGAGCGGCTGCATGGTGCTTTGTTACCAGCTGATGTTAAACAACGACAGGGTGAGAGTAATTTTTTCAGATTAAGGAGGTGGTGATTAAAATCCTACATTTTGAGCATTACTTTTCTTGTCTGCTTTCCATCAGCCTTTCAACGGACTCAGGTTTGTATAATGGATACTCTGAATGAAAGTGAAAAGGTTTGTAGCAAGTTGGCAAAAAATGTTTTTTACAAACTTAAGAGAGTCGCTGTTCCTTCAGAAGCAAGAAGTGTTACAATTGCTGAGTAAGAGGCATTATTTGGTTTACTAACCACCAGTTTAGGCTCTGTAACCTATAGCTTGCACTGTTGGCCTGTGCAACAGGCTTTCAGAGCTTGTTCGATTTCCTTGTGCACCTGAGGTTCATAGAAATAGGTCAAACTTTTTTTTTTTGTAATTCAAATAACCTTCTGCATCTGAGGTTCATATAAATAGGTCAAACTTTTTTTTTTTGTAATTCAAATAACCTTCATGCACTATTATGAAAATATGTTTTTCTACAGTGACACAGAGTCACAAGTCTGCTGGCTCTAAGGACTTAACTACAACCTGCAGCATCTCATGCTCCGTTGCTGCTGGACTGCACTGTACAGAATGACAGGTCTGTAATCAAGCTCCTATCTTGGCCCCATAAGCATCTAAAATGTTTTAGAGAGTGGTCTCTATGATTTGTTCAAAATCTCACGCTCTGAAAGATCTCTTCGCCAAGCTACTAGTAGAAAGATCAATTACAGTCAGCTTCAGCAATCCTTAATATTCTTTTATAAAAATATCTATTTATACATTCTCATGGATCATGGCTGAAATCCCTTCCTCATTTTTAAAATGTTTCTTTTCTGCTTTTGTTCACATTTTAATTACCAAAGCAGAGGCTTCTGTTTGATGTTATTACTGCAAAACACCAGATGCAGTATCTGTGCCAATATCCTACTTGGAAGAATCGGCAGACAACCTGAATATTTACTTCCTATAAAAATATTCCAGGACTTGGCCTCTCTAATATAAACTCCTTCATTTTCTCAAAATCCTTACTGAAAGCTACATTTTATGTCCCATGTATCTTCCAGAATCAAAACCCTGGTTCTTCTCCCCTATATTTACCAATCCATAGATGTGTTGTATCCATACACCACTAAAGCAGGTATTCCAGAGATGGACTTAAATATCTTGAGATATATTCGTACATTTGTTTTATTTACTGTTTTCATTACTACTTTTTCCTCTACCTTCCCTACTTACTATTTCCCTATTTACTGTTTTCCCTGTTTGTGTCTCATAGGGTCTAAATTTTTAGCTTTTCCCAGTTCTGTTCAGAATCTCTGGTCATCCTCCTCCATTTGTTTCTTCCTCTCAGATTAAATGTCCAATCCGTTCTCTATTATATCAAAAAAGTATATTTTCCCAGAAGATACCCTCGATGCCAAAGGCAACCCAAAAAGTAATGTGAGGATTTTTTTTTTTTAAATAAAAGCATTGAAAAAGCATGTCTCCTAGAATTTCTTCTTTCTTAGTCGCAAAAAAATCTCCCTTTTTCACATTTCTTTAGTTATTTGGCTTTATATATATGGAGAGAATTCGATCATAATTTTGCTTTGGAGGTACAGGTAATTTGGTGGTTGGTTTTGTTTGTTGGGAGTTTTTTTTAGAGCCAGTTAAAATATATACTTACCACATGTCATCTGCTCGTTATTCAAAAACCTTAACTATGGAATTTCACTTTTCCCCAGGGGAAGGGGAACCCCTTAGTTACATGAATTGTGGTTAGGGTTGGAGTCTTGCTTTGAACTCTGAAGTACTTCACATCTCCTAAAATGTAAGAAAAAGAGTCTTTTGACAATTCCAGGTCTTTTACCAAGATGTTATTACAAGCTGTCATGCTTTCTCCAGTTTATTAACTTACACGTGTAGTTCAGATACTTTAATAATATCGGCAAAACTGTCACTGTATACAATGAATTTTACCTTCTTACTCCCTTGTCACCTGCTTGGTAACTATTTCACTATTTCTGATGTAGAAGTGCCTAATCTGAAATTAATAAGTGTTTTCCCTATGCAGACAACCTAACCCTTTTTAGCTGTAATATTGATCAGTTGCAGCTCAGCAGAATTTTTCTCTTGTCAAAGTATTCCCCTTTTTCCCGCCTCTGAACACCACTATCCCTCGCAAAGCGCTAGTCTATTACAGGGCTTCCATCTTTTTCCAGATAGGCTTGTATTTACTCATGTCTGTAGACTAAAAGCTAGGGGTTTACGGTTTCCATTTCCGCGCTGCGTGCGCACTTCTGCGTCAACGATTTTGTCTGGGGTTGTTGGTAGTGCTCTGAATTCTGCTTGCTGGTTTCCTAGCCAGCATATTCACCTTTCGAGAAAAATATAACAAATCTCATGGCCAGACGCATATAATGTCATTAGGAGCAAAACAGCCTGTAGGAACAAGGAAGGAACAAGTGATAGGAATGTTTTTGAAATCCGAGCAGAGCACTCTGGCACATATATTTAATAAGTTTAGATAATGTCTCAAAATGTCTTGCTTATTCTTTTGTATCTCTTCCATACACCTACAGATTCATTTAAATTGACATTAATCTGTCCCAACCCCTTGGGCCTTGAAGTCATGTATCTGGCAACAGAACTAAACATTGCATTTTTCAAGTTCTGCAGTAGATCTGGTCACATCAGATTGACACCAGGACACTTAAAAGCAACTTCAGGCAAGAGTGCTTTTCTACCTCAGAAAAGCTCAGGCCATTTATGTTTCTAGCTACCTTTAGTGTATTGAGATGCAGCAATGATACAAATTCAAAGAATTTTTCATAAGTAGCTTCTACTTTTAATTCTATTCTAAAGTTTTAGTTAAAGCTACCAGCCTAAAGTCAGATGCAGATGGAACAGAACACAGATTTCCACATGCTCCTTTTTTATCTCATTTCTCTGTGGTTAAGAATCTACTTCATGATTTTTGAGCAGTCAGTATCATAACGTGGCATCTCTCTCAAACTCTATTCTTTCAGTTTTGCACACAATACTATACATATTGAAAAGTGACCTACTTTTGTATCAGTCCATAAAGTTACAGATCATAAATCAGATGATTTATGACTAGCTAGACTACGCCTGAAAATGTTTGTGAATGCATGTTGATAGGAAGGTGGCATTAAAACAAAAAGCAGCAGCTCTGGGTTTAACTACACATGGATGAAATAAGAAGGTTCAAATTTCAATTCAAGGTATATGATTTCTTTGATACACACTACTGAACTATACAGTCATGAGCTGGATTATTCTTTCAGCCATTTTTTTCATGTCTTCTGATGTTTTCCCCATCACCCATGTTAGATCCAGCTGCAAAATTCCTCATAGACAGACCTTCATATGGCTCGGGAAGCCACACAGCCTCTTAAGTTAATATTCAAGGAAGTATTTCCTGACCTTTTACTTGACCAGAAGAACAACTTCATAAGACAAAAAATCAGGTTGCCCTGTCCCTCACATCATGGATATACAGATGATGCTTATGTGACTAGATGCACAGAAATTGCACAATATAACACTATGTAATTACGTCTATGTGATGCCATCACGCAACCGAATGTGAACCTGCCACATGACAGACATGCTGCTAGTCATATGAGAGGCAAGAGGCAAAAGAAGGCAAAAGAAGACAGGAGAAAAGGCCACCATGGCAATGAAATCAACACTGCTCACGTCTAAGGGGCCGCTGAGTAAAGTGGGCCACAGACAACATCTCTTGGACATGTCTGTCCATACAGGTGGTATTGCTTTGCTTCATAGCCTTAATAACTATATGAGACTTCCCATTATACAAGATAATCTACAGAAAAGCCAGCAAGAAGGAGAGGTTAAGCACAAAGTGTAAACACCTCAGAATCCATTGGTTGAAAAAAATAAATATTATGACTTACATTTTGTAGAGTATGTAAGTGGTAAGGACATTAAAACATATATGTGAATCAGAGTGCTAACATCAGAAGTAGCTAGGAAGTGGTCTGTATGTTTTTTCTAGAGATTTTTATTTAAATTTTGAAGGTAAAACAATTGGGGCTGTAGGCTATAAATTCTAAACTGTGCCCAGTATTACACAAAAAGATAACTGTTTGCCAACAACTGGTATACATCAACAGCTCAGTTTCCACTGTTACCTCTTAGGCTCACAAAAGGATTTAAGATCTGTTCTAACAAATACTATCTTTTAACAGCAATGTTAAATGAATGTATATACGCATGTACAGCATGGTTGTCCTATTAAGACACTAAGGATAAAACTCTAGCAGTCCACTCCTGATACCATCAAGCCACAGTAGGTAGCTAATTTGTAGTTAATTAAATATGCAGCAAGTAGCTAAGACAGCATGTAAAACTCTTACCCGCTTTGAACTGTACATCTCCTTAAGACCTGAAGTTTCCCTCCAAAGTGAATACAACAAAAAGGAAATATTGAAAAGGGACGAGGACAGAAAACTGCTGAATAGCTGAGCCTGGACCTATGTAATTTTTTTATATATTCATGGTGTTCTATTCCTTTTACCTTCAGAGACAGAGCTTATTAAACTAAACCTAAAAACGTGCAGTACTTCATTTAGTCAGCATTACAACATTTCCAGTGTTCTTAATCAGTCGTCATGGTGCTAAGCATCTCCAACCTTCTACACGTTACACCCTGGCTGTTGATGGAAACTGAGCTCAGATTAGAAAGAATATGAAAATTATTTAAATATCTATTTAAAATATTTGTGAAACTGTGTTCACATTATAAGATTTCATACAAATACGACTGAAAGGAAAATCATGACCTTCCAGGATTTTTTGCTTACTCGCCTGTAATTGCCAGAATCATGTCCTTTTTTTTTTCCAAAAAGGAGTACTAGTGGCTTCTGATGTTCTCTCAACATACTCCCTTTGCCAATAAATGAAATCGACAGTAGAAAATAACCGACCGCTAACTATGCGATTGAACATTTTAGCGACTGAGAAGGGAATCACAGTTTCCACACAGTTTGCTTCACCTGTTCTACAAGAAGCTTCAAAAATTTACATTCCACTCATGAAATATGGTAGGTTTCCATAAATCTCATCGCATCTTGGAGGGGTAGGGGGTGGGGGCACATTCAGAGCACTCCAAAGAAGCCTAAATCTGCTGCACTGTAACTGCTCTGTTTCACACATATGCGGTACCTCATTTTGTAATGCTTTCTAGTTTCAAAACCGTAATCTAAACCTCATTTTGAAGACTGTATATATTTTTAATTATGTATACCTATATACTGTATGTGTTGTTATATTATAGAAATACATTCAATAATAATGAAACCCAAATGCACCTAACGTATGTAGCCTAATGGTTAGCTTCACTCAGGTGAGACCTGTAACTTCCAGAAAAGTAAAGAGAAAATGTCCTGGTGGAGTTGAACTGTTGACAGCAGTGGCTTTAATTAGGCTTCACTTTAGTTCATGTCATCACCACTGCTCTTTCTGGCTGTATACAGCTCTCTCAGAAGAACTATAGAGAACTGTCTAGCCAGTCTTAAAACCTAAAGTCAACTGTCATTCATTCTTCCCAGAGCCATGGACGTCTGGATTGCATCTGACACACATTTCTGTATTGAGGCTGTCATTATTGATAAGAAAAGTGCTGATTACTTTTTCTTTTATGAGAAAATGCTGCCCTGGTGGAACACCCACTCTTCAGCATATCATAAATGAACTTTCTGAGAAAGAGAGTCGACTTTGTTATCAGAGAGAGAAAAAGACTCGACACACAAGACAATTCATCCAGGACTAACCAATATAGCAATATGAAAGTTAGTATTAAGAATTCAAACTTATCACCTTAGCAGCAATAAAAATAGGTTTAAACTCATGAGACTGCCTATTCACCTTCAAATCATACATGCTCCCTGAAAAAGGTAAGCGCAAAAACATTTTGATAGTTTTCTGATTTTTTTTTCTGCTCTGTGGTGTTTTTTTTTCCTTTACAGCTGATTTTCTGTGTACACTGTAGTGTCAAACAAATCTCAGTCCCTTCTGTAGTTATATGTTTCATAACTATTTTTAACTTCATATTTTCACAATATTTTAACTTTCAAGTTTTATTTTACTGTTTACATTGGTGTAGTCCAACATCACTATCCAGGGCTAATTAATTACCAATGCTCATTTTAAAAGGTTTCAGGAAACTAGGATTTATTTTTTTCTGTAACAGAATGTACCATTCAAATACTCTACCTCCCCTCGTTACTATGCTTTGCTAGCGAAACAGACCTTGCTTTTAACCAAAGGTTTGCGTGCCTTTTTCTATTGTTTCATTACAAACACAAATAAAAACCTCCTGTCTTAAACTTCTCAAATCTAAACAAATTAAAAAAAAACCCACACCACCACCAAAAAACCCTTTTCTAGGGATTAGATTTGTGCTCTTGTATTATGCAACCATTTGACTGTATGAATGTTGTAAGTGTCTAACTTGAAATCCTGCTGGAGTACTTGGAGCTGAAAACAGAGCCATAAGTCATTGAAAATTTAATTTCCCCTAGATTTACAGTGAAAGCTCAGCTTTGATCTATGACATCTATGTCCCAACAAACTGGCCAGACTTAATGTTATCACACTTCAGACACATGCTTCCGTCACTGAAATACAAGGTATAAAGGATATTTGGATCACTGGTACAGGACTACAATAATGAATTAATAAACCGAAAGTGACAGAGAACGCTTTGAAGAATGCAGGTATGAGGAACAGACATCAATCAGCGGGCTAAGCCTCCGATTCAGCAAAGCGCTTCCGTCCCAGCTCTAACTTCAAGCACGCGAGCAGTCCCCTTGGTCCGAGCCGGCCTCGGACCTGGCCCAGCGGGGCGTGCTGGGGGAGCGGGGGGCTGCCCCAAAACCACCAGCCTGCCACAGCTCTCGTCCCATTCCGGACAAGTCAGACCTGTGTGGTGGCACCAGCAGCAGCAGAGGACTGGGGCACAGCTGGCCTGGAGACTGGGGGCTTGCAGGGAATTTGATGAGCGGGTTTCCCGATGCCTTCAAACCCCCAGAGACCTTGCCCTTGTGAACAGCCTGGGGAGCCGAACGGCCGCCCTCCCTCACCGCTCTTCCCTTTTCAAATCTCACAGGGTTTTGGTTTTTTTGTTTTGTTTGGTTTTTTTTTGTTGGTTTTGCTGTGCCCATAAAAGGCAACTTTAGAAATGAACAGGTACATTGATGAGTCCATCATGGGCATAGCTAATAGAGCTGCTGCATAGCTCAGGCTTGCTCATATATTAAATTCCACAAAGACCGTGAAATTGCCCTGTCCTGAACAAGTCACTAGGGTAGCTGGAGTTATAAAACAGAAAACAAAGAAACAAAAGTTTTTTGTGGTAATATCCAGTTCTGGGGCATTGAAAGCAAAGTTTCTGTATATTAGATATACAAAAAAAGTGTGCAGCAAAATAAGGAATAAAAATTAAGCCTCAGCATATGAATACAGGAGCGGGGTATACGGAATTGTATTACAAAAAAAATGGAAAAAAAAGTGGGAGAAAGAGGAGGAAAAAGAGGAGAAGAGCAAAAGAGAGAGAAGGAAAGAAGGAAGGGAAGGAAGAAAGACCTCCCCACCCCCAGAAGCAACGGAGTTTGAAGCTCCCAACGGAACGGGAAATGCCATTTTGTCTCATGATTGGGAAGACCAGATCTACAAAGAACACTGAACCTCGAGTTTCTACTGCCCTGACTACAAGCCTGGTCTTGGACCAGGAGTTGTGACAAGACAGGGCTTTTGCTGACTCCAGTCCAAAGCGTGGCACTCAGCTTGCCAACAGAACCACTCATTTCAGGCAAACTCCAGCTATTCCCTCAACTAAAGCCTGCAGCAAGACTTTGAGAGGTGTATTCCTAGTCCTTCAAAAAAGCCCCAGGGAGTCTTTGCCAAAATTACTAGACTGCCACTGCTTCCAACTCAATATTATTTTAGAATAAAGCAGCCTGCTGTAATTTACTCTTCTCTTCTTTTCAAATGTCTGCTCTCCATCCCTGCCTGATATATGTAAGACCATAACTCACTATACCGCTGGGAGACTCCTGACTTCTCATACAGCAAAACAATTTAGCTTAGCCCATGAACAATCATTAAAAAAAATATCCTTCAAACATCGCAGTACTTCAAATGAGTCATAAAATCTATTAAACCAAAACAACACCAAGAAATTTGAAAATCTAAAGTGCAAGTTTTTGCTTTTTCTCAGAAACCAAAGCAATCTAACAGAATAGATAGTAAGAACTAAAAACATTTCTCTTATTTTCTCTCTTTTTCTGAAACTAGGGAAAGCACTCAAGAAAATTCCCATGTAAGTATAAATTATAAGACATTAGCAGCAATTGCTCCATTTTTCTGATCCCACATCTACGTAAGTGAAATCAGTGCAAGAATTTAGCCATTTGAACTGTAGAGTCAATTATAAAACTAGCTTCAAGTTAAGAAATCACCCATAATATTATTGTGAAGGTTCTGTGTTACCTCTTTCATAAATTCATGTTCATGATATCCTAATATAGCTTTGAACTTTTTCTGAAGACTTCAAATTTCCTTTCAAATTTTATATAACATTCTGGTATACAAAAGTTGTCCTGTCCATGTTTTTCAAATAGCATACCAAAGAATAAAATTATTAAGTACCTCATTTATAAATACTTAAGTACCTAAATGTGGGCAGTCCAAGTTATATCACTTATAAAGAACTGGGTATTAAAAATCACATCCCCACAATGAAGTACCTTTTAGACTGAGGAAAAGAAAGACATATTAGCCCTTGACTGTGTGCCAATCACAAGCCAAATTATCTTGTTCAGTGCTATTTTTGTGGGCTTTTTTTATATATATATAAACAGCTAAAGGAATAATGCTAAATGAAAAATAACCCTACCATTTAAAAAGCTCATCCTATCGCCATCACTGAAGCAGCAGGAAATTCAGCTGCTAATGAACACCTCTAACCTTAACTACATCTAGGAAAAAATTTGCTTTGCCTGACTAAGTATAACTGTGTCTTGGTTTTGGCTGAGATAGAGTTAATTTTCTTCCTAGCAGCTGGTACAGTGTGTTTTGGATTCAGTGTGAGAATAGTGTTGATAACACACTGATGTTTTAGTTGTTGCTAAGTAGCGCTTATCCTAAGTTAAGGATTTTTCAGTTTCCCATGCTCTGCCAGCGAGGAGGTGCACAAGAAGCTGGGAGGCAGCATGGCCAGGACAGCTGACCCGAACTAGCCAAAGGGATATTCCATACCATAGAACGTCATGCTCAGTATATAAACTGGGGGGAGTTGGCCGGGAGGCACAGATTACTGCTCAGGCATCAGTCAGCAGGTGGTGAGCAATTGCATTGTGCAACACTTGTCTTTTCTTGGTTCTAATTTCTCTCTTTTTGTTATATTCCTTTTCATTACAATAATTATTATTGTTATTATATTTGTGTTATGATTATTGCTATTACTAAATTTTATTTTATTTTAGTTAATAAACTGTTCTTATCTCAATCCACAAGTTTTACTTTTTTTCCTGATTCTCCTCCCCATGCCACTGGGAGAGGGGAGGAGTGAGCAAGCAGCAAGTGCTTAGTTGCTGGCTGGGGTTAAACCACAACAAACTGAGAGGAAAAAGCAGGCCTACAGTGTAAGAAAAATGACATCTTCAGAAACATTATAACCAGACAATCTAATTCCACAAAAGAAGCTTGTATGAACATATTCTTTGTACTACCTATAAGAAGACTGAAACTTATCTGCTTCTATGTGAGCAGAAGGGATTAATGGGTCTGATTGCAGAATTGTAATTAAAGCATTAGTGTAAGATTAGGAAATGATAAAATTTCCATTGAATCTAAACCAGTATACTATATACTCCAGAAAAAAACCCAAAACCAACCTCCAAAACCCCTCTCTCCTGCCTTTCTACGAGCTTACTCGCATTTAGAAGTATAACCAATTATTAAGCCTATCATAAATCTTCATATTGATCTAAAAATTCATCTTCATTTTAACACTACCAACCATAAATGTTGTATTCTTGAACTTTTCACATTCTTCGGTGACATCTCACATTACTATAGATGCATAAGAATGACTACAAAACATTCTGTAACTCCTCTTGTTAGCAGTATGTTCTTCTCGAACCAGCACAAATACTCAAATGAGCCAGCATTGAACAGAAATGCGAACCTCGTGTTCTATCTCAAAAAAAAAAAATCAATTTACCATCTCCCACATGAACCTCTCTCATTCTGTTTTTGTTTGTCCTTGTTTTCTCCTTATTAAAAGCAAACTGCAAAAGCTACATTTTTGCCACTGATTTAATTTGGTCAATTAATGAAGCATGCATATTTGTTTTAACAGATAAGATTAAGGGATGTAGTTTTAATAAATTATGTAAGTAGTTGGATAGGAATTGTGTTTCTCTAGAATCTACAGCACGGTCATAGTTTTGCCTGACTTAAATTTGTGGAAGAAGACAGGTTTCCACAGTATATAGACAATTGTTTGAGAGAAGAAATAGAATATGAGAAACAGACTATATAATCAAAAGGAGAAAGAAAACATTATACTCTAGATACATGGAAAGTGGTTTTGGTTTGGGTTTTTTTTTTAGCAAGGTAGCAGAACAAGGACTTGTATGTGTCTTTACATTCCAACGTAGCTTCAGCTCTCTTCTGCCCTGAAATTCCCAGACAAAACCAGCTCCATCATAGCCTTTCTCTAATCATAAATGGAAACCTGCAGAAGCTGGCTGCAGGCAGCCTTCAGGAATACAACAGCCCGGAGTCGGAACTACCTAAAACCAGCCCTAGAGTAGGAAGCGAGGGAAGATGCGGACAGCCCACCAGCCGGGCAGGCATGTTTAATCAGCGGAAACGCTCCCGAGATGTCCCTGGGGCAGGAGGTGTCCTGTCTGGCGCCTGCAGGTTCAGCAGCACAGACCATGTCTCATTCACAAACCAGACGGAAGAACCTCACGTCTTTTCTTCATCTTAAATAATTCCTCTTCTTTTTAATTTTTATGCTTTAAGTACTTTGGCAACCTCCTTCCTCTGCCCCAGAAGTCAGGGACTGGCTGACCTTGTACACCTCTGTCACTCTTTCTCTGGGTCATTCTAGTTCTTGGCAAACCTAAATTGCTTTGAACATCTATGCTCTAAGCCACAACCGGGTCTGACACATTTGCAGGAAATACACACTACAAAACCTGCAATTTTAATCAGTGTTTTTTCTAACTAAAGATAAATTCCCCAACAAGTTATTCACATCCCATCACGTGAGCACTTTCCAAAGCACTGAACTTTAAGGAGCTCCAGTATTCTTATGCTTGTACATACAGAACTATCTTCCAATACACCACTAGAAGCAACTGGCTAAAAGATTCTTTATTAGTTTCAGCTAGCCGGGAAAATATTTTCTGTTGCGTGTGTGTTTAAATAAAATTTATGCAAATGAAAAGCAATTTCTATAAGGGACTTTATTTGTCAATATTTATGGTTGCATGTATTTGCATAGTGTGATACCATTTTAACTTTTCTGATGCTTTACTACATAGGTCTGATTTAAATAAAAATAAAAAAGCACCTGCTTTTGCCACACATCTGTTCTGCTTGTACTTTTAAAAATGTAAAAAAAAAGCCCTAGCCGTCTTCTATTTTAAGGCTCTTTCATACAAGATTTCCCTTTTTTTTGTCTTTCTTCTGGCAGAACACATTCTAAACTGCTGTAGAAAAGTAACTGATTCATTTTTGGGTCATGCAACTATCGAAGCAATTATTGACTATGTTTCAAATCCATATTACTGACCTCTTACTGCACAAAGGTGTTCAGTTTTTTAAGTGATTGACAGTGACCTCCTTGAATGACCACGAAGCACTGTACAGAACATAACTCCGTTTCAAAGGCTCCGTTGCCACTCAAACACATTGTTATTACTTGTGTTAATTCCTGGGAGTTGGTGCCTCTGTAGACTAATGCAGGACAAACAAAATAACTCTGTCCTTAACCTTAATGAAGAACTCAAGATCCCAGACCTTTCAAAAGTTGTCTAGATGACTCTGGTGATGCTGTATAAGAAATTATACCTTTTCAAGTTACAAGCTGGGCTAAGTTAAAGGAAGCAGGGAAGTGAAGAAGTATCACTTCATCATACATCTTTCTAATCACAAACCCACGAAAGGCCTCACTCCCTCATTGGCAAGTTCAGAGTACGCTCCCGAAGTATGGTAATCGCCAAAGCGTAAAGCCTACCTGAAAACACGACAAAAGTAACTGAGACCTTGACTGCATTTGCCCAGTGCCCAGCCTGAACTGTTACGTGACAGTGTATGAAAACAAACCAAGCACGGGTAATTGCTACGGAGGGGCTTAGCCCAGAGCTCTGGGCTACACCTGACCTGCTCTAATGATTAGGTACGCACAGAAAAGAAACAGAGAAGCACAGATGAACGCATAACAAACTTGTGCCCAGGTAACACATTTGGAGCAGGAAGCCGGGCGGTGATAGTAACCCAGGTAACAATGTCCAGATGGCTTTAGCTGTGGAGAAATTAAAAGAAATTGGCCTGAGGTGATGTGACCAATGAAGCCGTTGGTGGCTTATACCAACCAGTTCTGTTAGAAAGCAATAAGCAGTGAAAAAAAGAGCCCCTCATGGAGAACACCCTTGCACAGAGATCCCACTCTACTTATAAATATGTTTTATATTATATGCCAATAAGCAGTGTGGTTCTGTCCCTGTGGCTACCTCACTCATGACAAGTAATCTAAAATATTCAGTTCTGTAAGCCCCCATCACATCCTGTGGTTTAGTTTTTCCACTAGGACCCCAGGCTTAAGTGGCCAGTACCATACCCAGAGCCCCTCCGCATTGTACCTAGGAGAAGAACAGAGATGCACACAGTCATTTTTTGCAGCCTTCCATCAAGCAATGTCTAGCCCAGAACAGATCCTGAGCTTTCCAAGGTTTCCACTGCACCTTGGAAAAGCAGCCACCTAGGTACCAGCACTGCCAAAAACCTGTGACTGGTGTGTTTCAGCACTCATGAATCAAATAATTCCTACTTGGCAATTCTTACTTAGCAAATCTTACAAATCAAACTATCCAGACCAGCCTCTCCTAGTCGAGCTTGTTTGAAAGACCTTGTACCCAGAGAACAAACTCTCTTGATGCACCAGTCTTTGTACCGTGCACCTCTTTCCCTATCCCAGTGTAGCTCAGGCTGTTTAGAATGCTAATTAAGCTCCTACTGTCTGATAACATCTGCACGACACTATTTTTACAGTATTAGACAAATATTTAAAATATTTTGACAGACCGTGTTCTGAGAACACTTAACTGACTATCAAATGACTAAATCACAGGAGTTCTTTAGGTGACGTTAGAGCTGATATGCTGTATGTAGCACAGGCACATGCTCAAATACAGTAAATGGCATTCATAGTTTGTAAAATTATGAAGATGGCATTAAGACATTCAATATAAATCAATGTTTCACTGTTTTGGGAGGATGAAACTTTGTAGCATTATTGCTTTTGGTGTTTTCCTCATTTCTGTCTGAAAACACAGGAATATATATCTGAATTTGTTAGTAGGTACTATAAAAAGCCAGCAGCAGGTAAAAAAATACCACTTGCCTCCCAGCTTACAAGAGACAGGATATATTGTTTTATCTATTTACCACAGTAAGGTACAAGAAAAGGTACATTATTGACCTTTCTCCCCTTTGATCTTTCTCTAAATTATTGAAACACTTAACACCGAATGTTTTGTTGCTGTTGTAGAAAATAAACCAAACTGAAACTGAGCAGTCAGCCTAGCCCCAGAGGTCTGTTCTCCCATCCATGTACGCATATACCCTCTATTAGCCTTAATGAGAATTATCCATGCATATGGATGAGAGATCAGACCCCTTAATTTGTTTAGATGAGACCAATTTTAATCAGTGTGAGCTAATGCATAATTTTGTAGTACGCTTGTGCGGTTGGTGAGTCAACGTGTTTGAGGTTTTCACTTTACATTCCAGGAGCGCCTGCGTAGGCTGAGAATTTTGAAACAGAAGAATGTCAAAATATTAGTCAGGAATATTATTCTCAGGGTGCTTGTCCCCTGGTGAGGAGAAGAGAGGCCATAGTGACACTGAGTGCCCTCGCAAAAGCAAACCAGGACAGAGAGTGACTGGTGAATGCCAGAAGCATGATTTTGCATTGAATCCTTATCATTAAAAAGAAATCCTACAGCCGCCACTGAGGTCTGTTGTAATAAATCATTGCTCTTGTTTGTTAAACACAGGTCAGTAAACTCATATTCCTAGTGAAGCTTCAAAATTTGCATTACCTCCTAACCTCACAGCAACCTCACACCAAGCTCAGTAAACATGTTTAGTCAAAGAAAACAAGAATCAAGAAAAAATATTTAAATGCATTACACAAATAAAACCAGAACACACCATACAGACCTGCTCAGGGAAAAACTTGTGATACTCTGACCTCCATTTGAAAATTAGTTTCAGTCTCAAAAACAAAACTCCACTTTTATGTCAGATACGCTATCTTTCCACTGCTTCATTTTTTACCGGTAATTATTTTCCTAACTCACTTCCATCAATCTCACTCCATAGAGATCGGACTTTTTTTTTTTTTGAGATGCATAACTGTGAAGATATTGCCCTTTTCCACAAATAAAAAGAACATACAGACAGATACATGTAGAAACTTTTTTTCCCAGAGAAAATCTTAAGACATCTCCCAAAACTGAAGACACATATCTGCAGGTAAAGGACAAGAATTTGCACCTGTAAAAATGTATCTATAAAACAGACCAATAGTGCAGACCCATTTGGAAGATGATGATCCATAGCTGTGATTGGGCCTTTTTCTTAATATTTCCTTCAAGGTTTCACATTATTGGATGTTCAAACCATCTATTTAACAAACATAACGTTTAGATTTTAAAACAGCTTTTGGCTATTCTCTTGTGCTTTCAGAGGTTCTCTGCGAAGCCATGAGTAACTTGTACGCATCATCTTAAAGGCCTGGGTAACCTTACACTACACCCCACAATTAGCCAGTCTGAAACATACACAGGCAACTAAAAATACATAAAAAGTTTAAAGACTTTTAAAAATATCCTCGCGTTACAGTTTTTCTGCCTCGTTCCCACAAAGAGCTTTTCCTACTGAATCCTGCAGGAGGCCAGCAGGATCTAACCAGTACTGACACAGTCACACAATGCCCCACTTCCAAGAGATGACGTTTTTAGCCCATTGAGTGATGGAAAAATGAGCCGTCCCCCCAGAAAGCTGGATTCTGCCATTCCATTATGTTGCATCGCTCTCAAGATCTCAGTGGGGAAGGGGGGACAGAGAGAAATGGTATAAACGCGCATGTAGGCATACGCTCTGTGCTGTGTACGTATAAAAGGACACATGCTTGGAGATTTGCAATTTGAGATGCAGCCTTAGGAGAATTTATGAAAGGAATCATGAGCATGTAGCAAAAGGCACATTATAAAGGCAAGCAACACATGGATTTCATAGGAGGGTGCATTTTCTTCTTGTGTATACACACCTTTATTTATTCATTCATTCATTTATTCATTCATTCCAAATGTACTATTCCACCAAAATCATAATAAGTGAGATAAGAAAGAGGAGTACTGAGGTGTCTTTTTCATCCTGGTAAAGACTGTATGGTTTTTACGGCAGACAACACATTGCACCACTGATTTCTTCACGTGAAAATATTTTTTGTAAAGTCAATACTGAGATTCACATTAAAGCTTAAATAAAAGTAATAAGAGAAATTCCTCTGAGGTACCTGTTTGGACTAACTTGTTTAAAAACATATTGTAGAGCGTGGATAGAGAAGAGAACAACTGGATAGTGGAGTTAAGTATTTGCATCAGAGATAATACTTGGTAAATTATTAGGACATCGTTATTATTACAGATGTTTTCCACAATTTACAAAAGTATTAAAATAAAAGATTGTTATAACAGTCTTCTAAGTGAATCATATTTTACTGCTACCTAAGTTCATGTAGTATTTATAAGATAAGAACTTATTTATGTGAGTCTGAGAGACAAACAAGCTGTAGTGTGTAGTTACTAAAAGGACTCCGCAGCTTATCTTAACTGGGGATGAAGAACTCAAATTGTCAAATCTTAATAAACTGATCCCAGTTAGATATCGTCTTATATATTTGGGAAGTTAAATAAACTCTATCTCCGATAATCCCCAAATAAAATCTATGCATAAATAAATTAATCACATGGTCTCAAAGTAATTTTTAATATGGTTTTATTCCCTTCCCAAAGCCAATCTGTGTCCCGGGTCCAATTCAGCACATCTGCACAACATTCCAGCAACCTTGCCGAGCTAGAAGCGTAGTAGCCAAGATACATACTGTTGTATCTAAGCTGTATCTTCAAATTGTATCGATTTACGTAGTACCTATGGACTCAGTGAGAGGAATCTCATAATGCTTAGTTCTCTGGACAATTAAAACAGAGCTCCAACAAAACATATCAAGATTAAACTTCTTTGGAGTGAAAAGCTCACTGCCAGCAAGAACTCCTAAATTAAATAGCCTAATCTTTCCAGTACCTGAGTAATTCACAGGGCTGGACTCCATCATCTTTTAGTTGAGTTATTGGAGGATTTAGCACTACTGAAAGGTAAAAACAAGTTCCTGTTCTGTTCTGCAGGAATAGAGGCAGAGAAAAATAACCAAGAGAACTTTCAGTGTTTACTGACCAGGTGTGTAATCACAGATCTATTAAGCAGAAAGTTCTATACACAGACCTGTGTATTTTCTTTCCAGTGTGCTCCTGTATCATGCAGAACTGTTAAGACAGAGAGATGTTGCTAAAACTCCCTTCCCTGGCATTCTATATTTGCTATAGAATAAATCTAAAAGATGGTGCTCTATTGTAGAGGGGGCAATCTGAATGGAATCCAATAGTAATTGCTACAAAAAACAAACAAACAAAAAATAAAATTGTCCCTTTCTGAACAGCTTGGTTTGGATTGTGCTCTATTGCTTCAATATTTTTCCTTTTTATACCTTTAGAAAGTTACTGTCAAGAAGGTCTTCATCTAGTCAGTAAATTATTTCTTCTAAATCTTCAAGAACCTTTTCAGGGTGCATCCACTTTTTTTGTGAACTATTGTAACAAAGACTTTAAAAAAATATTTTTAGAAAAACACACGTGGGTCATAATCCATGGAATTTTACTTATAGTTTCATTTCCATCTGTTTTATTTACACTACTCTGTAAATGATTTAGGGTTGCGACCATCCCTCTGTAATTTAATTTAGCCATAATTGCATAAAAATTATTAAGACAATAAAAGTAGGACAGTTACCTGATGAAAATAAAAATACATTTAAAAAAAAATCAATCAAAAAAAGTGTAAAAAGTTATTTTGGTTACAATCCAAGTGTATAGATGTCTCTTAAAATTAACAAGCAACCCAATGGCAGAAACCTAATGAGAAAAAAATATTCACTGAGCAGAAAACATACAACATCAAAAAAGTTCATAAACGTTGCAGCCTCTCCACAGAGAATTCACATCAGGGCAAAACTAATGATTATATTTTTGTAAATTCTGTAAAGAGACTTATTCCTTTCCCATCAATTTCTATAAATGCCTTAATCACCATGGCTTAAGTAGATCAATTAAATATTCTCACACACGGAAAGAATCGACTGAGCAGCTCTCATAGTTGATGCAAAGGAAACACATTTCACGCAACTCTCTATCTACTACCTATCACCTTTTGAAAAACTTTATCTGTATGTGTAAACTAAGTTAAAATTAAGGACTTTGCCTTCAGGAAGCTGGAAGCACCTCTACAGAATCAATGCCTAATGAAGTTTAATGGAGAGCAAGAGGGCCTGGGAAAGACTGGGGTCACAGAGCCACTATCCTATAGCACAGAGCCACAACAGCACCTGCCAATGCTAATGGAAAAAAATGAGGTTAAAACCTTCTGGGTCCTGGATCCTTTTCCACCCTTTCCAGAAACCTACTACTGAATAACTAACATGCCCCTCAAGAATTATAGACACATGAATTCTTGCCCCCAATGTACACTGAAAATCACAATTGCTCACACAGCCTGGAAATGCAATCGGGTACGTAGTTTTACCATTGTCTTAAGTAAATTGAGTTAAATTCAGTCAGACTGGCAAGAAATAACTCTTTGAATTCTTAGCCAAAATTTTGCCTTGATATTCTGCATATTTATTGTCTTTTCCAGCTGCTCCTTTCTATAGCAAGTAATGTAAAATATCAGAAATCAGAGCGCCCTGTAATTTCACAACTTTGGTAATTTTTCTCTTGAATTTTACAGCTATTTTACACTAGCTAATTTAATTACAACTTTTGTGAAGAAAAATAAAAAAAACAGCAAATAAAAAAGCGTTGATGCAAAGAGATATTTAGCCCTGAGTTATGAAACAGACTTTAGAGAAAGGTGCAGCTGCTCATCACCTATTAGAGTCATACTGTGATGGCATAAGACAGAAAAGAAAAGCTGTTTAGAGCTTTTCTTTCTCTTTCAACAAAGAACATGCTTTTTTGAGAGCTGCTTCGATTCGAAATAGTGAACCAGAAAACTATCCAGTTCCATATCCTCCTGTGACTTCTTACTAGCAAATCCCTCAAGTGTGGCCTTAAATTAAGCATATCAGTAGTGTTACTGTACTCATCACCATTGGTCACACGCTTAAATATGTTTGGAAATTTTTTCCGTTAAAGATCCTAACTAGCTCACACCACCAGCAGAAGTAGTAGTTTATAAACAATTGTATACCTATTACTCATGAAAGTTAAACCCATGAATTTCAGATATGAAAAATTCTGCGCCAATTTCACTTAAAGCAATTATGGATAAAATAATGTAATAAAACCATTCCTGATGCAAATAACTTTCTAGATTCACATTTCAACACACCTTCATGTTTAAGTGATCTATTATTTCTCAATTCTTATGCATTACTACCTTCTGATCTATACACCACTAGACCTTCTGAACTGCATTTGCTATTCAAGCACAGTTACACACACACAGGCATACCCTCACAAAGATCTATTGATACTAATTGAAAAAAATTCAGAATCTTCCATCACAACGTAATAAAGCTTGGTAGTGAACTGTAACTTAATTGCTACTAACACCTACCCCACCTCTGACAGAAACTGCTGATTGCCAGGTCACTGCTTACCATAGTTCTTAATTAACCGTGCATGAATGTGTAGAATTGCTAGGGTTATGACCTTTGGAAGAAGGGGCAGGCAACTCAGGAGGACTACAAAGATGTTGTGAGGTTATGCAGGGAGAAAATTAGAAGGGTCAAAGCCCAACTACAACTTAACCTGGCCACTGCCATAAAAGACAATAAAAAATGTTTCTATAAATACACTAGCAACAAAAGGAGGGCTAAGGAGAATCTCCATCCTTTATTGGATGGGGGGGGGGGAAACATAGTGACAAAGGCTGAGGAAAAGGCTGAGGTACTTAAGGCCTTCTTTGCCACACTCTTTAAGAGTAAGACCAATTGTTCTCAGGGTACCCCACCCCCTGAGCTGGAAGACAGGGATGGGGAACAGAACGAAGCCCCATAATCCAGGGGGAAATTTTTAGCGACCTGCTACACCACTCAGACACACCACAATTCTATGGGGCCGGATGGGATCCACCCAAGGGTACTGAGGGAGCTGGTGGAAGTGCTCACCAAGCCACTTGCAATCATTTATCAGCAGTC
>JANXJC010000029.1:7346095-7366634 GCA_027564655.1 Leptodon cayanensis
GATCAGCCCCAGTCAGCATGGGTTTGTGAAAGGCAGGTCCTGCTTCATTAACCTGATCTCCTTCTATGACAAGGTGACCTGCTTAGTGGATGAAAGGCTGAATTTTTTAAGTTAAAATGCACCAAGGAAACTCACATTTGTTTACTGCTAAAAACAACAACCAGCATATTATCCTACTCTTCCCATTTTTTTTCTTTTCAACTATGTATTTCTCACAGCATTCTGCTCTTGTGGTTAAGTGGGAATCATTTTCTGGCTATCTGCAAGACAGAGTTTGAGCAGTGTGTGTGTAGAAGTGACATGCACAGTCATTTCATTAAGAACCTTACTCATCTCTTTCTCTCTTTCTCAGTCTCACCAAGAAGAAAGAACGTCAGTACTGATGGGAATTATTAGGATGACAGAGAGTTTCTGTTACATCAAAATAAGGGAACATTGTGGGATTTCAAGTTTAGCAGTTCTAAAATTCAGAAAAAGACTTAAAGGTGGGTAGTATAAAGGAGTATGAATTTGTACCTTAATTACTTCAATTTATCTATTACGATGACTGCTAATTTAATTTATAGAATTTTACATAAAATTAGTGGAGAAATAACGCTAGATTATTTGCCAGTTTTATTAACACAGAATTTGTTTCTTTTTCATTATGAAAGGGGAAACCATGAGCTGTAATTACTATCTCCTCCCTCTTCAATGACACATTTGCAATTATTCCCACTCTGTGTTGTTAAAGTGGTTAACAACTGAGATATACTTCAGTTCTTCCTAGTTGCTGCATTAGCGGTTAGAGAACCAGTTAGGGCTGCCTAAGGGTCAATCCACCTCACAGGGAAGTCAATAAGAAAACTCCGATTCGCATCACTGGGACTTGAATTAGTCCTAAACACACAGAAGAAAATCCAGCTGGTAGTATAATTCTTATGCTCAGTTTACAATTCAAACAGAATCCTTATGAGCATGGGCAAGTTAGAACTAGCAATAGGAATTCTCTGTAATTTATTCTGAAGGCAAAGTTACTCTAAGCAAGTAGGATGAGAAGCTAGAAACTGAAGTGATACTGTGAATAATGAGGACTTGTATTAATAGCAACACAGAGAAAGTTATGGCCAGCTGTTACCACAAGCATTATATACACCACTTGATTTGCAGTATCAGTAAATTATTTAAGTTGCAAAAATGAATGTTTATAGGAGCTGTGGAATAAACGGATTTTTTATTTTTTATAAGATCCCTTGAAAGAAGGGCAAAAAGGTCTCTTGCAATAACAGCTTCACATAATGAAATGAAATCAAGTTATTAAAGTTAGTGCACATACAGTAGTGTACGTAGGAGGGAGAGTCTTGACTTCATGTATAGAAAGTTACAGTAGTATAAAAAGAACCATCGGTGTCCTTCATACTACGTTCAGAGCAACTGTTATCCTTGATTTTTGTACAGGCAAGAATAGTGCCTGCTTCCTCATGTCTTCTGGAACATATTGTGTCTCAGAGAGAATAAGCACCATAATTTTCTTCCTCTGCGAAACTGAGTTGATGCTATATCATGTCTGACTTGTTCCTGTCCTGAAGGAGACTGGAGAAAAAATTCAACTCACCAAAAGAAAACTCTAAAGAGAATCTTTGCTGGGGTATGGCACACAGCGTGACGGGTCTGTATTGTCTTCATCCTAGCCTACTGGGTAAATCGCTACCTGACCTCTACTCTAAGTTTTCTGTTCACCTTCTATATTTTAATAGAGGTTACGTAAGAATTACATGGCTACTGAACTTTAGTGCAGGACACTATAAAATCAGTTCCTTCTTAGTAATCACACGTTGTAGAAGTTGAAGGTAATCGACATAAAATAATCTACACTGATTAACAAAGCAGCATATTGCTCTGCCATGGTTAGCATCATTTTGTTTTTCCCTGGAAAGTGATATTTTACATTAAAAGCTTCATGCTGTCTTTAACACTCTATGCTTTCTGCATCAGCGTGCTGATGACTCAAAGTTATTAGTGGAAAAATTCAACTACAGAGCAATACAAGACAATTGTCATAAACAAAGAGCACACACAGCCTCCTGATACCTTTGCGTTTTCAGGAATCCATAGCCGTTTTCTTACGATTGCTTTTGCTTCAAAGGAGTGATTGTGACATTGATGAATATAATACTGAGTGAGATGCTGTCAAGATACACTACAGAGACAGCTCTTCCTGTGTTCTTAAGACTTGGTTCTGTTTTCTTTCCCTTTTGAAAAATCAGAGTATCGGATCTTGATCCAGCACCACTGAAAACAATATGACAGATGTTTCACTACATCGAGAGCTGATATTCTTTTTTTTTCAGTATAATGTAAAATTGAATAGTTGCTCTAAAGTCAGCCGAGTTGATAAAACTTATTTAAGGAATTGTCCTGGCAAATGCGTCATTGACCTCAGTGTGAATAGCTTTTAGTGATGAGATACAAACAACACGTCTAGACACCTAGGCATGCGACCTTTTATAATTTCTTTCATTTACATGACAAAAGCAATTCAACCTGAAGTAGCAGAAAATGCCAATGTGATTCTATCAGACAGATACTGCCAGTATCTGTTCTTATGGAAACTAATAACATTCCGGAATAACCTCACTGAAGTCACTTGATTTAGTTGGTACGTTTAAGACATGATATACTGTATTTACTTGAGAGAAGGGTTTACATGCTGCATGCAGTTTCAAGGTGTACTTTCAAACTGCAACTGCTAATGTGATCTAGATGGTCTTCATAGAGAAAGTCTTAAAAGAAATGACAATTTGAACATAACAGAGTAAAATGATGAGGGAGCAGTCCTTTAGTTTTGGATCAAACAAATTGAAGAAATACCATCCTACTTACATGAGGTAGTCAGATTAAATGCTCTGTCTACTCTATTTTACCTCATTTGTTTTAGGTGAATATCAGTCTTTTATTGCAAAGAAAAATGTAAAATATTTCCTACACATTGAACATAAGGTGTTTGATTTCAAAACAAGCACTAACTTGGAACACTTTTTACCCACAAATGTGGTAGCATTATCTATGGACACGTATACGTCACAGGAAGTTGTACAGGGTGGGGGGTTAG
Source organism: Leptodon cayanensis (assembly GCA_027564655.1). NCBI lineage: Eukaryota > Metazoa > Chordata > Aves > Accipitriformes > Accipitridae > Leptodon > Leptodon cayanensis. Next base: position 7,349,187 of record JANXJC010000029.1, read on the forward strand.
ATAATGAGTTATTCTAGCCTGGTTTACATGCAACTGAGGCGTTACCATCATTCTAGTATGTAGGATGGAACAGCAGCAAAGGAAACATTATCTCCCTTTCTGATCAGAGGAGCACAGGTTTGCTTCTTTCAGGCCCCGAAAGAGAGCTTCAAAAAAGACGAACTAGTCTTACAGACACTCTATAGCCAGTCACCTGCATGATTGTGGATTAGGCATTGAAAAAAATCGTTCTTATCTTAAGCAAATGTCAAGTCAGCTTCAAAAAAATCATTGCTACTCACCTTTATTGTGTTTCCTGCATTAGCAAAGGATAGGATGGGAAATGAACAAAAAAATTGTAATATTTCTAGCACTTATTGCCTGAATACTTCCACTATTTTAAAGGTGCCTGCAGACCCAATAAATGAGAATCAGCTCTCAGACATAACTTATAATCATTATTCTAACATCACAGCAACAGCTTCCACTCTCCTTTAATTCTGTGCAGTCAAGGGAGTTCAACAAAAGAGAGGGGAAGTATTTCCTTTGCTTACTGATAAACTGCAATATTTACTTTCAAAATCATTCGTAACGAGCCCTTAGTAAAGATCTGCAGTCCGGTCATCCGACGTTCAGCCGCCGTTTACCTTTATGGGGTGCCTGTGAACACCATTTCTCAGGTGCTGTTTCCCTGCCTTCGGGAGTCCATTTTGACCCCCAAAGCATTAACCCAGCCAGCTTGCATTGCTTCCCGTACCGTCGTGTAAGATGTACTCTACACAAAATAAGGAACATCGACCTTGAAAGGAAAGGAGGGGGGGGGGAAATAATAAATCCCACAACCAAACTCATTCAACAGCCCAGACCAAGATCTAAGCTCTGTCAAAATGATTTCTTATTCCATTTTACTGAAGCAGTGCCATGCTTTATCACTCCTGAGTTCACGTCTTACAGCTGAGGCAGCCCACTTGAATTGGTAAGTTGTTTAGTTAAAGTATACACGTGCTATTCACATTGTCAGTATGATTTAAAAGGAAAGAACATTTCGCAGGTGAAATACAGCCACAACTGCGACAGGAAGCTGAAATCCCAAACAGTAAAGCACGTGTAACTAATTGCTGGGTGTCTCACTCGCTACGCTCCTTCTCCTCCCCGTTTACAGAAACACTATAGCCAGCCTCGCGACACTTGCTCGCCCAGTGGTGGAGGTGGCAGCTTTAGATCTTCAGGAGCTTCTGCTGAAGTCTCAGTCCGAAGTATAATTGGTCAGGTAATCTTAGCTAAACCTAAGGTACTACTACTGTCTGTACCGTTACATCACCGCACACGCCTTTACACACAAACTGCAATACAGTGTGGAAAAATGCTGAATTTGCCTTGTGACTATGAAATTGAAACACCTTAATAAATTGTGACTATAAAAAAGGTGCTTTCCAAGTCACCAAAGTCCTCGGTTTGCAACCATTAAAGTTTACACTTCATTACACCTGCTCAGAAGTAGCTGTGTTTATTTATAGATATTTTTATAGAGGTGGGTTGAGGTGCTTAGCTTCCTTGGTCCAGTCAGGGTGCTGCTTTAATAGGATAGATCAAGTATTGCCATACAGGCATAGACATATTTTTTTAAAGCAAAAGGCTCTGTATTAAGGTGCAAACCGTAGCTAAAAAGGGCTATTTGCTCAAACAGCAAGGAAATCAAAGGCTTCCTCTTCTTCTAATACACAAATAAGGAAACCCGGATCCAGAATGCTTGAAATGCCCCGTAACTCTGTTTAATTTTATTTTAATGTAATTGAAAATTCTTGTGAAGGCAATGTTGAAAGTTGAGCTCGTTTTCTATTTTACTGCAGTACAGTACCAAACTCTATGCATTTCATGTAAATTAACAACATTATCAGACTACAATGAATCTAAACACTCCTCCATCTGTACTTTGTGAAATGTGAATAAATAAAAACTTGAAAGTAATGCAAATGAAGTCACTGACAAAAGATCCATAAAATTCAGAACTAGGTCAAAAGTGAATGCATTAGTCTTCAATGTAATTCTGTCTTAGGTTTTAATGTTCACCTTCTTCTTTTGTTCTTGCTGCCAATTGATTATCTTTCAGTAAAGTTTACATGTTACCATTAAATGTTAATAATGCATAAATATTAAACATGCCATTGTAAAGTTAGCAACACTATTGATATCCTCAATCTCTGTAGGCGATAGTAGAAATTACTAAAATCGGTATCAATAGTCAGAATCATAAAAATCCCATTTTTCTGGAATTGATAGCAATAAACAACGGACAAGGTACAACTGATATTTAATACAGCCATCTCTCCCTACAGACCTGTAGAGAATGGGGAAACTGGCGCTAGGAAAGAAAAGCCAACACTTTTAAAAGAAGAGATCCTCTTAATATTTCACTATTCTCTATCCTTTTGTCTGTATCTAATACTTTTATAAAACGCTCTAAATACCTTAAGACATTGCCTATTCTGAACAGTTTAGTAATATTTTGTTCTCTAGTTTGCTCACAAAAAAAACCCCAAACCAAGCCTCTGCAGCAGTGACAGGCAGAAACATCACTGCCGGATTCCCCACCGCAGATCCCCGTCAGGCAGGGCATTGCTAAAAAAGCAGGCAAAGCCTTATGTGCATAGTCGCTCTAGATTTCAGTCCCACTAGGTGACAACAGCTAGCTAAAGTATACATGTGCGATAAGCTGTACGCTCCCCCAAGTGTGCTAAATCATGGTGCTGGCTCCAATTTGTTTTTTAAGAGCTGTGTTGACTTCACAGCTGGTGAGTTGACACTTTCCATCACTCCACCACTTGGCAACAGATGCCTCTTACTTATGCACAGATGCTGAGTATCCACCCAACCCTAACATTAGCCTTGTGTTTTGAACTAATTGGGCCAACACAGTTGTAATTAAGATTTGAATAATTAGAAAACTAACATGATTACTTTCACAATTAATCCTTATATTGTAGCATTACATTCTCTTTTGGACTATCCTGCACAGCTCTCATTTCTTTGGGTCCTGCGAATGCATCAGCCTTCTAAACAGTGGAATAAAAACATATTTGCAGATAATATTAAGGACATTTTAAAGGGCCAGTTTCATGCTGATTTTAAAGAGTTACAATGTATGATTGGACTCATATTTTCTTTCATTCCATTTGCCCATTATGAGGATCCCTTTACAACAAGCACACAGGAAGAAAAACCGTACACAAGAATGAACAAGATTTTTAAAAACAGTATGTGAATATACGTGGATCCAGTGCAATATAAAAGATCTTTAAGATAAGCTGATCTGACACATCCTGGTTTATTCCTTTGACTTGGTGTCTGTTTTAAAATGATGGGTGCTGGGGAGTAACTGTTAAGCAAAGGAATTACAGCTGAGGGGAAAGGAAGAGGCTCTTTCAAGTGGGGAGTCTGTCCTGGGGAAATAGCAACTGGAGTACTTGCAAAGAACAGCAGATAGCCAGATTTTAGAGAGGACATAATTAAGAGAAGAAACAGTAGGAAATAAACAATTAAAAATGGAATGCGATTAGGAAATGTCTGTTCAAAGCATGAAGGGTGTATCGCTTTCATCATCCAAAGTATGTAAGAAGTGGATGAATATGTAAACATCTCATGCTTTGGGTATTAAACTAATTTTAAACAATGCTCAAGATTTATTTGACAGTAATATGCAAAATTAAGGTGTTCATGTATGTGTATCTCACAGAAATGCCACTTTTCTTCTCAGATGCACTTACTAACATATACACGCAATAGGAACTCTCTTATCTGCCCATAAAAATCACAAGTTAAATTTTCATTCTTTGGCATTAGAAAGACTGACAACAATAGAGAAGAAACATTATAGCTGTACAGGAATATTAATAAGAAGCATAATTTAGAAAATGTATATTCTGTTTATAGAAAGTAAAGGCTGATATTTTTTTTCTTTTTTTTCATTCTAGATAACCTACACGGTTCTTGGCAGAGTGCAGGAAGCCTGGTATTTTTGAGTTAAAGAGATCACTCTTCAGGTAAGAATATTGTTTCCTATGATATATTTAAGAAATAGACAGCTGTAATCTCAATTGTGTGTTAGAAAAAAGCAAGGAAAACATTAAATACCTATCTGCAGTTGTAATAAAGTGCATCCAGTTATGGGGAGCAGGGGGAATTTGTTGCAGATAGACTCTCTTGAACTAAAGATTTATGTTTGCTAGTCTCTTCCAGATGTTTAAACCACATTATTTGCATAGATATCTAAACTTGCTTTAAAGGGCATTTCAGGAAAATATTTATCAGGGAAAGCAAAGAATCAGGAACAGGGAAGGAGCAGTGCTTCCCAAACAGGTTCAAAGGAGAATACTAAATGTTAAATGGCAGCAGCCAGTAGCAGCTCAGCCTCCCCTGAGACAGCAGCAGTTCAGTTCCCCTGAGGCAGGGAAATGAGAAAAGGCTGTAATTACTGGCTACCATTGTTAGTGAAAATAAATATACTGCTTCCATATTCAAGAAGAAATATAGCCTCAATCCCTCTTCCCCTACCAATTCCTTAATCCAAACTACAAATGCTTCTGTTTATAGCTGTGATAATCTCCCAGATTAGTATCTGACATTAGGGTAACTTGTGATGACAAGCCAATCTCTTGTAAAAGTTTAAGTTAGGTGTTGTTGAGACAGTGACTCGTTATTTCCTCAGGCACAGAAAAGGGAACGTGATGGTAAGAAGCTGTGGAGGGAAACAGGACTCCCAGAAAGCAGTTACGCTAGTCCCCTACCCTTGGTTTGCTAAGTGGGGACAAAATGAAAGAAGGAAAACAGTCTCTTGACCCGTATGTTGGGCAGATGGAGCACTTTCCGAATGCAGGGAAGAGAAACCTCTCTGCAGTCAACGGGGGGGGAAAAGGAGACAAACCAAGTTAAATATTAAATGGCAAAGGAGTATCGGCAGAGAACAAAAATCATTTCAGTACCGATAAACATCAATTTCTCTGAGAGAAAAAGCTCAACAAGTGCTGATGGCATCACACCAGTAATCAGATCCTCACTGAGTCTCAAATGGTCAGAGCTGCTGTACTGTCCAGCATGTGGCACTTCTTTGGCTTAATGACCACTGAAAGGAGGAATTTGTCCATTACTCAACATCGTGGCCACTGAACGACACTTCAACCCCACTCGTAACAGTACAGTAGAAACCAAGAGGTAATAGCTCTGAGACTTTGGCTTTGTTTAGACAGTCTGTAAAAACTTCAAAGCTCTCGTGAGTGCTTGTCAAACCTACCTGTTCAGTTAGATTTTCTAGTTCTATCAATCATATCCAGCGTACCTCACAGCCATACCCTGATCCAGCTCCTGCTGAAGTCAGAGAAGGTTAAATTGATTCTTCATCCAGGTTTGACCGATCTCAATTATTTGTTGCCTTTTCTGTAAAACAGATTTTGCCAGTTACTTCTGTCGCTGTAGGTTTTTTTAACTGTGAGGCAATATACTGAGCAGACTCCACAACTGCTTTCCATTGTGTGGCTGGTAAACAGGAAATCCATTTTAACGAAATTAAAGCTAGGTTATAGTTTTACTGCAGTAGGGCTGCTTTCACAATACCTTCCATAAAACATAGTGTATTGACTCAAAGAGGGATGAGTAAGATTACGTGATTATAAATGTCTTGTCAATGATTACCAAATAACATTTGGTTTCACAGAGAGCTTGAGAATTTTTACAATTTTAGAATATCAAATTTCAACATACATGTGATTATATTCTCATATAGAATTATAAAGTTATACTTCAAAAGATTGCTTAGAATTAGTTTCCCTTCCTGTGGCTGTGTTTTGCTTCCATATCTGAGCCATAGGTTTTTGCATAATAAAGAAAATAAGTATTAATATTTTCATTTGTATTCCTAATTATTTTCAGAATAAAAATAAAGATTTAACAATGTTTTAAAAGTAATTACAGGGAAAAAAAAACCTTAATATTGGAAAAGCCCAATGCCTCGTTAGAGATTTGCAAAGAAACTGAAAACTAGAACGATAATTTTGATTACTAATACTTTTTTTTTGACAGTAGATATTTCTCTATTTTCTTGTATTATGTTTTGCCTTATACCCTACTCACAACATTTATCTTGGCATTATGGTGCTCTCTGCCTTTTCTAATGTTTGCCTTCAGGGGTATTGATACCACTAAAGAACATTATATTTGGTAGATCTGCATTAAAAATCACTTCTTTTTCCTGACAAGCTATTTAAAACATCACATTTATGCCTTACGAATTGCACTTTAAAAAATATATCTATATATCCCATGAAACCTAGACCCATGTGACGCAAGTTTGTTTCTTTGCGAGAAGTGCAATTCCTGTTTGGAGACATTACTGCTAAAGAGGCATGAAGGAGACATTTTCCAATAAAGATACTATTGTTTATTTTACTGGGGAGGGGGAAAATATCCTATCAGAACATTTAGAAGAACGACTCCTAAAATGGCTAGTTTAACTATGGACATCAGTAATATCAGACCATTATTCTTCAAAATTGAAATCTGAAAACGAGAGCAGGAAAACCATACAACACCAAGAGATATGACCTTCAGCACTTGTATGCTTTATAACTTTAGATGGGACAAGACCTCTAGTTCTGTTTCCTTAATTCATCATTTTTGCACAAGACATACAGACACACAGTCAGAGGCAGAGAGTCAAAGGACGATATATGCTAAAGTATGCTTTGAAATGATAATAAACTATTTCTCCACCATGGTATCTGTCCAAAGAAAACCTAAAGAACAGCTGGTAGAAAGTGCAATGCCTGGTGCACCTAAACATCGCATTTGAAAATTTTTAGCTAGATCAGTTTATGTTTTGCCTGGTACAGCCTGCGCTGATAGAAACAACTGAGGTAGGCTGCATGGTAACCAGCTCCACCTGTTCTTTATCAAATAAGTAAGACTGTATCAAGTTAGATTTATTAAGTCTCAGCTCTTAGTCAAAACCATCATCTATCACTAGGCATCCGAACAACATGAACCCAGTTCTTACCTAGACTAGGCAGAAAACATGCCTATATTTAGAAATAGTAGTGAGAACTTCCATTCAAGAGACAAGTAAAATGCAGCATCTTGCCATTTTTACCTGAACTAGCACCACTAGGTGTGTATCACAGAAAGGGCTGTATAGCCACCAGACAATGAGAAATGAATGGTAATTCTGGATGTTCAGCATCCCGCTTCCAAGCCCTCTACAGAACTGTAACAGCACCATTTAGAAAGATAGTTACGTGTGTGAGTTTTCTATTTAAAATATTCATGCTCATTGATCACAAATAGGGCAAAAAAATGTCATACAGTTATTACAGAAAAAGTGAGTTGATTAAAAAAGAGTGACCTTTAGAAAACATTTGCAAAAAATGCCCATTGTTTGTCGGAAGATAATGCTCCAGGGAGTTCCAGGCAGAGTCAAAAAAAAATCTAACCAAATAAACAAACTTAGAGAAAATTACTTCTACAGGGGAAAAAAAAAAAAGTTCCTAATATTTCCTGTGTTGGGTGTTTTTTTAACTTTACCTATTAAAAACATCCAGATGCTTGTTCTGATGTCTCTGCTCCATTCTGCCACACATAGTATCTCCTCCACCCCCAGCCTAGGATTACTCCCATTCTTGGCTGCTGGAACTCAAGTATGTCCTTGACTGATACATTTTGGCTCTCAGAGTGAGAAAGAGTGACAGGTAATTGTTGTGTGCTACACCTGATGGGTAATTCAGAGTGGGATTGAAGTCCATTGATGGACCTGAATTTAGTTGCTTACATATTCTGTGCATCAGACAAAGGACATTTCCATTCCAAACAACAATAAAAGGGGGGGAGGAGGAGGAGATGAGGAGGCACGAGGAGAAATGGAGAAGAAAGTGATGGTGCCTGAAAACGTCAAACTATTTATATGCAGTGAGGACCAAAAATTGGGATAGAAGTCTTTACATTGTATCACAAAACCATCAGAGAGAAGTGATACTCTTCAAAAAGCATTTTAGTTAGCAAGTTCATGTGAGTGTTTTCCTTACCAGCACTTACCTTCTCAACATCACCTCTTAATCTCTGTATTTATTCTGTCATACGCACTCTTTCAGGCAGAAGCCAGGTATATCACGTTTTATCTCTTTATTTATTTGACATATGTGCTCCTTCAAGTAGCAGTTGAGAAGTAGCAGGGCCAAATTACCAAAAGATCTGTTTTATAGAAAACCTGAGTCCCACTGTCTAGGAGGTCAGATTAAAAAAAAATATATATATTTAAAGGTGAGAATATGAAACGCAGCTGTATCCTGAGAGGATTGCTCATCACACAGTGACAGAAAAAAGGGGATCTGTATTGAAAGGCACACGGCTTTTTTTTTTTTCTTTTTCTTCTGCCAGTGTAAATCAGGACTTCTGTAACATCTGTTACATGAGTTACAGTGAGGTAGATCTACATTAGATTCGTTTACTTATGCCCTAAATTATTACTGTTTACCCAGAAAAGGAATAAGAAGTTTTACTTGTGACAGGGAATGCAATGAATTTATATTCCATTTACCATTTTCAAGACATATAGTTAAATATTTAAAATTATGGTAAACAAGTACCAAGATTACTATTAATATTTTAGGGAGAAGTGAAAAGACAGTTAACAAACCAAAGATACAAGTTTCCTAAGTGGAAATGAAATGGCTTTTCATTTTGTTGTATAATTAATACTCTAGTTTAATGATTGAAATATTACTTGAAGAGTTTTTACAGAAAGCTTGCTCCAACTAAATTTGAGTGAACTCAGATTTGGCAGAATGGCTTAATCAAATCTCTAGCAAAAGTATTGAGTAAAAGTCTGCTCAGACTGTTCAACACAATGGAAATCTAGTCAAGAAATAGTAGTTTTTAGCTTTTCTTCATGACACAAATATTCTTAGAAAGCTGTCATTAAATTGTACTATCTGGTATATTTGTTCGATTTAACAATATTGTTTTTCTTTGCAGTATTTTCTTAAATAGGAAAAATGAACCATGGGATGGAGCTTTTTTTTTTCCTTTTAGATTATATATTGAACTAAATATAAAACAGATACACGAAAGCATGTAACATGCACACTCAGAGTCAGTATGCCTGAGGACAGAATGCCAAGAAGGTTATTCTTAATAAATGTACTATGTGATCTTCATATAGGCTTTTAAGAGAGTTGCTTAAACTGCCATCTCAACTCCATATACAGAAACACTCTACTATATATATCTAAGGGGTCCAAGGGGACTGAAGAACATAAGGGAGTGGTGAGGGAATACAGAACCTAGGTCAGCAGGTCAAACCTAACCCCGTGGGTAGTGGTTGAACTGCATAAACAAACCAAAATCTTTGTGAAATGAATACATGGCCACAGACAAGTGTTTAGCAAATGTGTGTCTGCATTTACAATTACATTTAGTACTTGCTGGCAGCCTTCAGAGAACGGCAGCCAAGAACCGACCTAATGCTTACAGACTCTAAATGACCTAGGTCAAAAAGCTGGATTTTGGGATCAGTGCTGGAGCATATTGTTGATCCAGAAAGGTCAAAACCTAGTCTGTTTTCTGGAAAAGGAGCGGGTTTGCATCCTTATTTACCTTCACTAGAAAAAAAATGAATTTCAAACGTTTTTCTAACCAAGTCAGCCACAACTGTATTTTGTAAGTATATTTAGTGTCCTGGACATAGTATTAATGCGGTCAGTGAGTAAATGTGTGCATGAAAAGAATAATAAATCTGATCTAAATTTGGGAACAAAACCTACTCATCGAAGTCATTTAACTGAGTATTTATCATCTGCTTTGGAGACTGTTCTGAATATACTGTACTCTGAAAGCTGAAGGACAACACAATTCTGTTACCTAAATATACAACTTTTAAACTTAAGTGGGAGACAGCACTTTATTGTGAATTAGGCGCTTTCTTACTTTGAATCTCAGACCTATATGTTTCTTAGGAATGTCTCCATAAAGGTTTCCAGTCTGAGCTGTGATTACATGTCCGGGCCATTCAGCGCAACAGCACAGAGATGGACTTCAGCACCCACAGACCCCAAATCACACTCTCCTGGGACACAGGACAGTAAACATAGCTTACACTATACATATGTCAACCAATGCAGTCATTCCCTTAAAAAATATTGACAGCTGAGACATCTGCAGCAGAAAGATGCCCCTCCAGCCCCAGAACTGTCTGTACAGTGTACATCACTGGTGTACATCAACGAGTCTGATCTTTACAGGAAGCCTCTCTTCACCCTCAAAACTGAAGTGATACATTTGACAGAAACTGAACCACAGCTGCTCCTAAAGTAATCCGACCAAGTCGCAGGATGCAGTATCTTAGCTCCCATTTGGTTGGGAGAAAAAGAAGCCTCCTTAAAGGATCCATTGCAATATTAGCATTGTAAAACACGTGTCTTTGACTTCTGCTAAATACCAAGTCCAGGAATAAATATGGCAACGTAGGTTTGTATTTTACTTTGATATAGAAATTATCTACAGGAAAGACTTCCTGTCCCACTGCCCTCAAACTACGAGGCTTGAAGGTTCAGCAAGAAAGCAGACTGAAGCTTTCTCCCTCTCCAAACACCACCGCAGCTTCGAAGCTTTGCTACAAAATTATTGCCTCAACAAATATTCATCCAGTGACACGTGCCAAACCCAATGCCTCCAAAGACTTAAATCTCTGCAAAACAAGCGGACCTCAGCGAAAGTTTCTACTAATACAAAGGAAGATAAGGTTTGAAACTCACTTTTTAATATGGTGCATCTATGACAAAGAGCAATAAAAAGAGAAGCCAGGAAAAAGTATTAGCAAACACTACAGTTGCCTCTAAATCAACTAATTATGAGTCTGAGAAGTCATTCAAAAGGTGCAACTTTTACAGTGGCTTGCAAATAACAACCTCTGAAAATATGCTGAAAACTTACATATTTGCAAGCATATATAAAAATATATATGGCAATATATGTTTCTTCTTAACTGTAAGGTATGCTTAGGAACAACAATGACATCCTGAAGTATCCGAGTTAGACCTCGCGGAGCTTTGTTTCCATGAACCAGTTAAGAGCATGCGATTTCTGCAGTGTAGACACACATGTAGACTCCAAAGCTGGAAACAGAACCGTCTCTTCCTGTGCTAGGTACTTACTGTACACTGAGATACAGCCCCTGACACAAAAAAGCGTACAATCAAAACCAATTAAAAATACAGAAAAAGGGCGTAAAGACACGCTAGCGTGTTGGAGCACGTATATCCCATTTATGTGAGCACTGGTGTGTTTTCAGACGGGTTTGCTGTTTCAATTAAAAAGAAAAATTTACACAGCTGGACGAAGTGAGAAAAGCAATGTCCTCACAGCGTCAAAGGAAGGAAGAGAATGGATGCGAAAGTGATGAAGCATTAAACCATGGTAGATGAAAAAGAAATGAAAGAAAGAGGGAGAATGCTAAGAGGAACAGAATGAAAAGAAACACAAACCATTAGGAAGAAAAAGAAGCTATACGAAGAGGAAGGTGCTACCCAGAGGTGCAAGAGTAAGTGCCCAGGAAGCGGACCATGAAAATAACAGAAGGAAGAGGGATAACAAGAGTCTGGTGGGACACAGTGGTCTTGCTAGGAAAGCTGGTGTTAGTTCTCCAACCCATGTTAATAACACAGGGCTTGAAAAGCCTCCCTCTCTGCTAAAGCAAATTCCCATATATCTTTGAGAAAGGAGACTGGGGAAACTCATCAACCCCTGGAGCTTATTCTAGCTCACTCTCACCCTATCCTCTTGAAATGACATAATATATCTTTTAACCTTACGTTATCTGGATTATTAACTGCAGTCGTTAACAGTTGTTTTCTTTTTCATATATCACTATCATTGTTTTAGCAGGATTGTTCTTTGCTGCTCTGTGGTTGGTTTCATGTCAGCTTTCAGAGAGCTCTCTTTGCTTTACCCCTTTCCAAATCTCAATTTAATAAATTTCCTTAAAAAGCTCCTAAAACATTAAAGCATTAGCATCAAACACTAATTTTCAATGGAGTTGGGCCAGATAGCAATCATACTCTTCTGTCAGTAATAAGGAGACTTGGCTTGAGGCAAAAAAATTTAACACTGCCCTCATTCAAAGAACTTGAAATATCTGAAATAAAGCTGAACTCTGCATACAGCTATATATTTAATACTATTTGATGTGGCCTTAGAGTAAAAAAAAGAAAGTCTAAGAGAGGGAACTAGGCTATACTGACACGTCTTCCGCTGCCTTCCTGTGTATCCTGTGTTCCTATGTTTAACAAGTCTGAAAAGCTTCAGTGAGCCAGATGCCCCAAATTACTTGTTTAATGAGGAATGATATTACCCATATTGCTGAGGTCACTTTTGGACCGTCACTGCATATGAAAAAGCCCACAACCCGCCAATGGAAAAGATCGGAAAATAATTATAGCATTATTGTCTGTTTTTATCAAGCATGAGGAAACCCAGTATTTCCCCGTGTTGGTGAACTGTCGTCTCATACAATCTCTGAGGCTAGCATACCGGAAAGTAAGTGCTCTTCACTTAGAAGCAGATAGAACATCTGATCCTGTAAAATAATAATAGAGATGTAAGTGCGTTTGTAAGACTTGTTCAGAAACCCACAGACGCACTGCCATGAAAACGTGATTTATTTATTTTTTACTTACAGCAACAGCTTTGTGAGACAAAAAGGGAACAAAGCCATCATGTCAAACAACATTTGTAGTCAGTCCTTGTGAAAGACTGGAACTGAAGTTCCTGTTATTTGTATGTAACCTGGATGTCTGCGACTGCACAGGAATTGTTTACACTAGATTTTTTTCCACGCAGCACATTAAGTTATTGTCTTTTGATTTTTTTAATGAATACCCTGATGTATATTAATGAATACTAATTATGCTGAGAAGCTACTGATTATTCATGAAAGAAAAAAAAGTGAAGACAGGTATAATGGAAGCTGATTTGTGCATTCCAGTATTTCTAGCCTGGTCAAGACTTGCATCTCTGGGTGGAAGAAGCACAAAACTTAGTAAATGTCACATAAATGTAACATGAAGAAAGAAGTAAGCATACGCTAGACCAAAATGAGGATCAGTGCCTGTAACTACTTCCAAAACCAACTCCCTTTCCAAGAAAAAAGTGGACATATTGAGTCACCATTATAAAAAGCATTACTTTCAGAAATCATTTTCAAGAAGAACAACATACTGATAGACAGTTAAAACTGTCAGTATTCTTAGTACATTCCCCCCCAAACCTCAGGTCATTTTCCCATATGCTTATGTTTTTGTGAAAAAGAGAAGTTGGTATTTCTCACTGAAAAAGCTAATGGAATAAGTAACAAACCTGCAGGTAACCAACATTTCCCTGAATTGTTCTGGGGTTTTTGGGGGAGAGGGAGCGGGGGAAGGGGAGGAGTGGAGCAGGGCAGGGGCTTGGGAGGTATTTTTGGATGAAAAAATATATCTCCAAATTGAGTAACTGAGATTTTAATGCAAGATATAGTGCTACGAATTGTATTACCAACATTGGATGATAACCAACGATACAGATATTTAATGACAGTAAACAGTATTGGCTGCAAAAAGCAGTGCAATTAATTCACACTTTTGTAAACTGCCTAGGAGTTATACATCTGTTTCAGATGGCAAGATTTGAAATCAGTTAACCTTCCATTGATCTTTTCTCCCTATTATGACAGATTTTTAAACACAATTTGTTAATTTTTATGGGCACCAGAAAGAACACAGACATGTTTAATACAACAGATCTTAATTTGGTCCCTTACAGTATTGAAAAGTTTGGGCTGTTTACTAGCTCCTTAATTACATCCCCTATCAGCGTAGCTCTTAAGTGTGGACTTGACTATCACATTCAGTTCACTTTAGGCACGTTAGGGTAGATATGCCATAGGTACAGCGGGTCACCTAACTAACTCCAGGCTGTGTAAGCATCTCTGACTTTTTCTTATTAATTACATAATCTGTCAAGACAGCCTCCCCTCATCTACTCTCTCTTGTTTTCTTTCCAGATAAAGATCTTCTATCATCAGTCTATTTCTTTTGATATGCCACACTTCCTACCACCCCATGAGAAATAAGTCCTCTCCCTCTTCAATCAAACACTACTTCCCCCCCCAGCAACTACCAATTTCATTTTCTGGCTCCTCATATTGCACCAGCACCCCCACTCCCCCCCCCCAGAACTGCTAATCCTGCAAAAGCAACCATCCAAACCCCACCAGCCTCCGAGCGTAACATCAGAGACGCCAGTCCCAGCCCTCAGTCTGACGGTAACCTGGAAAGCTGCATGCGTATTCTTGACTCACATTTCAGAAATCCCCTTCTGTCTCATTTAAATGCCACGGGACTTTGAAGCTTTGCGAGTTCCTGCGTGCAAAGGAACGACACTCCTTATTCAGAATGAAGTTTTACCATCGCGTACTTTTGCTTTCCAGCTGCTGTGCTTCCTCCAATAAACGCACTAAGCACAAAGGGGGAAAGCGCGCTTGCCTTTCCTCCTCCCTTCCCACTCCCCTGCATGTTTCTAACATCTTTTTTCCCAGCTTCAGAGAGCCGCCGACTCGGAAATAACTGCAGCCATTCATAAGAAGCTGCTTAAAACCCGAACGCCTCCAGAGAGGAGTTCCAGGCTGGGACGCTCGCCTCTGTCCCCAGCCCTCTCCGGCCGCACGGCGCGGGCTCCCTTGCTGCAGTGCAGGCTCAGTTTACTCAGTTTGAACTTTCAATGCAGAAATTCGGCATGATGCAGGCAGCCAGATAAAGCAGCACTTACCTTAATTGAAATCTTGTCTCTGGTAGAGCTGGAGCATCAATCAAATCAACAGTGATTTGGGGGTAATCTAAGTTTCAATCAACACCCTCCCGGTAGCTGCATACTGCTCTGCCTTTTTTTCGTTGATGTTGAACTCTTCACTGTCTAAAGGAGAGAGAGAGAAAAGATAAGCTGAAATCCTCAGAGGCTCCTCGGGAGTGAGAGAAGAGGCACCAAAGCAATGTTTCTTAACATGAGATTCTCAGCAAGCGTGCTCAGGTCTGGAAGATGGTGTAACTGCCGTGATAGGCTCCTGTCATGTCCCCTGAGCCGTGAGATGATCATTGACCTGATTAGCTCTGAACACTCCCTACATGCGGAGAAAGCACTGAGAGGATTGGTGGGTCGCGAGGGAATTGGGAAAGGCACCAGGGCCGCTTGGGAATCTTCATTCTTCCAGACTAATGGATGTGCTGCAGCTGAGGCTGTAATTTGTGAGGAGGTTACGCACAATGTTAACCATCTGAGGACTTAAACAAATGTGCTTTTGCATGCTGTTTCTCAAGGTGCACCAGCATTCAACGCAGGGTAAAGCTGAGTAATTAGAGGCTGATGTAGCTGTTTCGTAATACAAGGCTCGCTGCACGAGATGTTCTGTAAGCTGAGAGATAAAGCAGATTCATACACTTGTCTCTGACCCTGGAGACAAGAGCAGTTAATGGGTAGAGTAAGTGAAATTAGCATGGTGGGCTCATGTTAGCCCCCAGATGGCAATCAACCACCATGGAAAGAAAAAGAAAAGAACAACAAAATCCAAACGGACCAGTATTTAACAAGTGTGTGTGGCAATTTAAATAAAATGTAGAGAAAGAATGCCAAATTAGTACAGAAAGGACTCTTCAACATAGAGATAAAATCAGTAGCAAAGCACAACAAGTTCTCTCCGACACTTGCAGTAGAGGGAAAAAACCAACAAGGAATGCATTTAAAGGACCTAATTTGTCTTTCGGTTGTACTGGTACAAATAAATCTATTAAAGATGACAGTTTAAACTTAGATGGAAAAAAAAAAAAGCAGAGTGAAAGAAGAATGAGGTGTATTTGTTACTTGTTTTTCATTCCAGGGTATTACAGAAACTAGATTTTTGTGTACCAAGTATTCAGGCTTATGTGATCAAATGAGTTCAGCCAAAGTATGTCTCCTTTTATGACCATCCTCATCTGCTATTTTCCTGCTTCTTGGACAACAGTTATGGCACTAGCTAGTTGACTCAATTTTCCATTCAGATTTATCCATGGAAATACCAGTTTGTAACTAAGAGAGTAGTTCACAGAATAACATATTTAGCAATGGTGGTCTGATGCCCTAATATAAAATGTATAAAATTTCCTTTTGATAGCAACTTAAGAAGAAGATTTGGAATCTATAGTAGCAATGCTAGTTCATATGTAGTTATCATAAGTTACTCTATGAATGCTGAAACATATAATCATAAACACATAGCGAAATTCTTAATCATATTTATTCACTTTGGGTCTGTTCTTATCCATTTTGAAGGTAAATTGTATTTTAGTACGATAAGCAGCCAAAACCGGCAATATTTAAGTTGTTAAGCAAATGGCAAAGGATGTATTACATATTTACTTTCTGAAGGCATTCACATCAGAAATCTTATTATTACAGAGGAAAGAGTATCATGTGACTCAGATCACTCAGAAGTGACCAGAAAAGTTTGAATTTCCAATTTATTTAGCAAGACACAGAACACAATGATTTCTCACCCTAACTGCAGTCACCCTAACTGTAATGCCTGCGAAACAGGCAATAAACCTAAGATAAGTGCCCCATGTTCCCACTACACAGTCAGTAGGAAGAGACCAAGTTTTCCACCCTAACAGTGGTGGCTATATAATTTTCACCATACTCCTCTGGAAGTGCCTCTCTCTTCCCACTGATCAAAAGCTCCTCCATGTGCAAAATCTGGATAATAAGATTGTCTTTGGCAATATTTCATAATCAGGCAGCAAATTTTTTTAGAACTTAGGTTATCTTTTAATACGATTTACAGAATGCGTATCACCTAGGGATTCCCATTTCACCTCGGACTAATGGTAAAAAAAAAAAAATAATCAAATAAGAAGGCTTTTACACACCTTCATATGAAACATAAACACACTCTTGAGCTTGACTAAATGGGTTTCATGTGTCAAGACTAAGGTGATTTGCTGCTACAACCCTCACTGAAAAAGAGGTTGCTTTCCTTACGCACAAATTTGTACCACAGAATGGGCAGCAACTCATCCCAACACTTATGATCTTATCTGTTCTGACACGGCATCCCTCATGAAACAGGCAATCCACAGACACACACTGTATTATTTATGATTTCAAATACAATGAAAGAAATTAAATATGAAAAAGACCTTATTAAGACAATTTCTTTGCCATTCCTGAAAGCTTCCAATTTCAAGTTTCTTGCTGTTTTGTTTAGTTGAGTCCTAGCTCTCACCAGCCCTGGAATTTCCAACACTTCTCTTAAACTACTGTTCCACAGCCTACGAGATCTCTATGTCAGTGTATTGGCTTTGAGTGGCAAGGTTTTGGTAGCGGGGGGGGGATTACAGGGGTGGCTTCTGTAAGAAGCTGCTG
>JANXJC010000029.1:7367599-7389513 GCA_027564655.1 Leptodon cayanensis
GGGGGGGAAGAAAAAGGAATAATTTTCTATGCAATCCATAATTAACCTTTTGAATTCACTGCCATAAGCCATGACTGTAGCAAAGAATTAAAATATACATGTGTGAGGAAATCTTAAAATCACAACAGGATTTAAAATGTAGACACAAGAAAAATGTCTTTGTTTCAGGACTGTTCCTCAATGAGAAGTAAAAATATTACCTCACGGGCAAGACAAGATACTAATCATGGGAAAAAATCCTCTACCGACTAATATCATTTAGTAGTAAAATTTAGAAGACCTTTACAGTATCACTGCATAAACCATTGTATTTTTGCTGTCAAAGTCAGTAGATACTCATGCTTCACTAAAAGAATAATTGCTCTGGGATATATTTTAACAGATGAACAGCATTTTTTAAAAGGGCTGTATTTCCCAAATTGGTCATTGGAATAGACCGAATGCCAAAATAAATACAGAAAACTACACTACTGTAAGTTTCTTACTATTCACGTAAAGATCTTCAATTCAGAGGCATGAACTACTGCAGCACAATACTTCACCACGCATCAATGTAAATTCAATACAGAATAAAAGGCCATAAAGGAACAGTAAGAAAAGTGCCGGAATCACCTATATGCTAATGTACTCACAACTTTTCTGCTGGCCCAAATCACACATACAGACAGTTGCCTCAGCTCTGCTGATGCTCAGGAACTCAACGAACTAGAAGTGAATCATGTCTATACCCACAGCTTCAACATACAGAATTATTCTTTTTCTACAGTTAAAAAGATCCTTTGGTATGAAAAAGATATACTATACACAATGTACTGAGAGTGTCAATTTGTTCAGTAATTTCTTCTTTTTTAAGAAGTAATTAACAAAAAGAGGTACTGCCTCCTTTTTCACTGGAAAAACAGTAACTAGAAATCAGGTGTGGGAGCACTCTAGGATAGCAGCAAAACCCGCAGAATAAAAGACTTTATAAAAGAAATTGAGTAAAACCATCTTTATCCTTCAGCTCTCCAGAGAAAAATATATAAATAATAAACCACTTAAGGCATTAAAAATGCTTTGAAGAAAAATAAAACCATTTGAACCATTTGAACTTTCACAACCATCAGATTTTCCGCATTTTGGCAACCATTTTTCCCCACGGCAGCCAGGGACAACAGACTAGGTAACTCTTAGTAGTACCTGACAATTGTCATGCATTTTAGCACTGAAATTTTGCTCTCATCCTCACTAATTTCAAAAGCACAAGCTGAGCAGAATCAACTCCAAATTCTCATCTGGCTTTCACCAGCATAGCTGCATTGATTTAAGTGGAACTGTACAGCAGATTTATAAATTTGTGAGATCTCATGTAAAAGCAATACAATTTGTCATTAATTAATATTACACTGGATTTCAAAGATCAACCTTCCCGCAACATCGTCGAATATTTTTTTTCTTTTTCCAAACTTTCTGGCCACAGTAAGTACAGACAACCCAGGAAACTTGTTTGCATCTAACAAAAAGTGTAATCTTGAACATTCAGCATTTTAGTTCAGCGCCTTGTTCAACAGGTTCTTGCTGTTAAGGTAAAGATGTGATCTGGATGGAAGGAAGCAGCTGAATCCTAGCCATACTCAATGGAAAACCGCTCACTTCATCAGGCTTCTCCTTCTGGTAGCTCTAGGGGCTCAGACAAATCTAAAGTGCTCTCCCTCTTAACCTGATCACTGTTCTCACTCCCAGTTTAGCAATAATAATAGGTACCGTTTTTTTTACTTAGGCCAAACTTCCAAAGATAAGGAAAGTAGTACAGCATAGTGCTTTAAGACATTTCTGATTATGTTACGCAATGTACAGTTTGAGCTTCGTTGTGCGCTTTTATTAAGCTAGGGTGGTAGGCTGAGACATCTCATTGTTAGTGTCCTCTATTTCCTCGGAGGCATCCCCACAATGTTGGAGATATTTAGGAGGCACAGGTAACCCTGGATTTAAGCAAAGGTCCAAAAAACGTGTAAAAAAACAAATGCAAGTTTTGGAGCACCCAATTACCACGGTGGAAGTGTTCCAAAAGCATAATGACAGTGGGAAGGCTGGCAGTGACAAAATACTCCACGACTCAGTTCTGGAAGGTATTAAAGAACATTGTTCTTCCCAAGAGTGGGGAACTTACGGGTAGAGAAGGTACAAAGCCGTGTGAGCGAAAGGAAACATGGAAGGACAATGGTTTTAAGGCTGTATCTGCGCAGATGTGGCAAAGAGAAAAGGGAAATAAAGGTAGAAGGTGTGAAATAGAAACAGGCCACCACTGTTTTGATTATGCCTCTTCAGTTTTACTACCACCTGAGAAAAACATACTTTGTATCACAGAGGATTATAGTTCCTGTTCAAGCACCAAGTGAATTACGGTTGTCCATAATTATAAAGAAAGAAACAGAACGGACAATTATTTGAATATGATATGTGCCTGCAATACTATTTATTTACAGATATGTATTATAAAGGCAGTTTTGTTAAAACATGGAAGCCAGATTCTGTTCAGTCTGTTTGGCATGTCTTTCTGTATGAATTGAGAACCTCAGCACTACTCGAATGCGCTCCACGGGACAGAAGGAATTTTATATCTGAAGTTAGTTTGTCTCTGCTGAGAATTTCTGTCAGCAATACTCCTATACAGTTCAAGTGAAAACAAGTTACACAGCTGTAACCAAGGGCACGGTTTTGTAGCAAAGTGTGACATGTAATTTCTGGTCCGGGTCTCCTTTTCGCTGGGGGCTATAGACCTCCTTCAGGCGTAACAGCAAAACCAAGAGCGCCCTGCAAGTTGCACCACAGGAGCGGTGTGGGAGATAGAATGACTCAGGGACATCCTTTGTAAAGTACAATTCCTCCCTCACATCCTTCTTGTTCAGGTGAAGGGAACAGCGTGATTTGTGGTATGACCTGTCTCAGCAGCAATTTACTTCCCAGTAAAATCTCTGTCTGCTCACTCCCTTTCGCCATCCACTTGCTTTAGCATGCAGGGATAGCGGAGAGAGGATAGTGCAGAGTAGTGTGCAGGGATGCAATATACTGCTTGTAACCACATAAATATCTTATACCTATCCATTAGCCTCCACGTTCCCATCTCTCTGAAGAAGGAAGGGTTGCTTGTCCCCTTGAAAGGGACAAAACTGAACTGCAATTTAGTCTTGGGATTCTCCCTGGCATTTTTATAGCTGAAGCTTGCTCTGCTACTTACTCAGACTAATACTATAAATCTAACACACTTTAAGGGTCACATTTTCGGTGTCACAAACCATCATATCTGTCCATTTTTCAGGGGAACCACAGGGCTTTTATAATACCTAGAGAAAATCAGATCTTAGGAGGTGACAACATCTCTGCCTGAGATTGTTCAGACATTATTGGTTTCTGGAAAAGCTCAGAAAAACATAGTAACAAATATAAACATTAATTAAAATAAACTTTCCAGCAATCCTAACTCGCATGTCTCTGACTAGTTTTTAGTCTTCTAACTTTGGGGAATTTGGTTTTGTTTAATGGTTTTGTTTGTTCTGTTTTGTTGTTGATTTTTAATTTTACCCTTGACTGTTTTTCCTTACATGATGCAACTCCTCTTTTTCAGTTTGTCCGTTTCAGAGTCATCTTTTAATCTGTTTTTTTTTTAAATTCTTTAAAAAATCTGCTTTTTCTCTTCAAGTTACTTCAATGTATTTGTTCTTTAGGCATAGGAAACACCCTGTTTCTTACCTTAATCTGCTCTCTTTCTACTTACTCATTCCTTATCAATGTTTCTTCCTGCACAATTCCAGTACTGCAGGCAATTCCTACCTTTCTTCCCCAAGGATTATTTTCCCCATCTCTCTTAATGTTCCTCTGTCCTTGTTTTCTTGCTCTTTTTTTTTGTCAGTCTTAGAAGGAAAGGTATCCTTCTGCCTTTGCTGGCAGTGTTAGAATGGATAGGTAGAGAAGGAGAAAATAGAGGGAGAGTAACAGCTGTGTGTTTTCCATATACACATAAAAAAATCTTATTTAGGAAAAAGAATGAAGTGCTGATAAAATTGCTTTTAGCATCACATTCAGTCAACTACTGTTCAGGAGGAGCTGGAAATGCTGTAAAGGAGCATGACTGGAAAGGTTTTAATTCCTAGTTCTCTCTCATTCTTCATGGTCTGAAGCAAGTTTTCTCTCAGACAACAGACACCAGCCCCTTGGCTGTAAAGGATGACTTCCTTCTGTACAGCGAGCAGGGAAGAAGGCTGGACTGTACTCTAGAGAGTAACTCTAACATTATTTTGATGCCAAGCCCTGAAAGAATAGGCTGATGGGAACAGTGGCCAGTAAGACAAGCTCTCATTCGGGGTCAGCACTCTCCCTTCATGGGTGACCACACCGGTTAGCACTTTGGCTAGATTCTGCTGTGGGAACACTCGAGCTACACCACAGCAAGCTGACGGTGGGCAGGAGGGTAAGGCAGTCCCTCATCCCAGCCTTCTGAGCAGAGCAGAACTTTCCCAGCCTTTCAGGAATGTAATTTAGTTCCATCCGTGTGCCTAATGGCAAGACCATTACTCCCGAAAGCATTGTACCACATCCAAGTGTCTAATAAGTGGCTTTCATGACGTAAAGAAGCTGAACTGCATAATGTATATAGATCTTATTTTTGGGTACCAAGGAACATGAAGATTTCAATCTAGTACAAAGACATTGACGCTGATTAGCAGGGCCTAACCCTGTAGACTTTTCTTCTTGTTTGTACCACTCACATCGTTAACCCCTCCAGTGCCCTCCTATTACAGACAGCCCGCTACATATTACTACCCCATTAGTTTGCCTACCTGGAGTCTACAACAAAATTCTGAACAAAATTATTGCTTCCTTCTGCAGAGCTGCATGTTACTGCTCATCCGGCTGTTTTTGATTCTATCCTGCGCTTCAGAAACATCAGTCTCATGGGCCTTTGCGATTATCAGGTTTCCTAAGGTTTCCCTTAAACGATCAGCAGAGAGAGAAGAATGAAAAGGCAATAATATACAAAACCGTCTTCTTAATTGTTCCATCCCGTAGTCGTTATTTCCAATGGGATCTATTAATGCCAACATTTTAAAAGCTCAGAAGACACAGAATCAGACCGTGATACGGAACGTGACACAAAGTTCTACCCAGCAGGAAACTGAAGGGGGCAGAAGGAGAACGGAGCAAAAAACCAGCCTCCTTCGCTCAGGCAGCCCAAGCAAAAGCCATGTCTCAGCTGCAGCCCCTTCAGTCAGGGAAGCAGAGGCAATGGTCCAGCAACATAAACTTGGGCATCATATCCCACAGAAGGAATAAAGAAGTAGCATCTTAAACTCTACTTCACTGTAGCTTGCTGCCAAAAACCAGTACAGAGCATACTGGAATAGAGTTTCTTTAATACGGTCTTGCTGGGGAAACATGCTGGAAGAGAACATGTTTCCACTAAGCGCAGCCACCCTTTATCTCTTTTGAAGATGATGTGGTTTGAGACAGTTGGCTAAGTAATAAAATTTGGCCTCCAGTGGTTAAACTGAATAGAATTCTCTAGCCACAGAAGACAGGTGAATCATAAAATACATTTAAAAAAATTGTTCAGGTTAATAATTCTATCTTTTCTGGACAGGAAGTATCATTATGTGATCATACTCATGTTGGGCCATTAGCCTCTCCCCTTTTTCTGAATATGGAGGAATGAAAGATGGCTTAATTATAGCACTAGGAAATTACCTCCCTTTCTTGTGGGGAGGGGGGTACAGGACGGGACAAGATGGTCTTATAATCACAATACAAAGTTGAGACTGTAGGATATTACCTTAAAATATTTATTCTCAGTTATTCTCTCAGTTCCATTTGCATCTGTAATAAGTAGCATGTTCAGAAGACACCCAGGTGTATGGAATGAGAGTAGAATTTGGAAGCAGGAAGGTACAGGCCTCGCTTCTGAACTTCAGAGTTGCATTTTCTCTCACGGCTGCAAGTTGTGACTCATGACTGATGTGAAAATGTGTAATATTAACATTGTCTGTTAAAAATGGTGGGTAAGAAATACAAGCGCTACATATTCATTCATGCTGATTTGTCTCTTTGCAAGCATAGCCAACTAGCTTGTGTTCAGCTATCTCCAGAACCATCTATGCTGATTATTAATCAGAGTTTGCAAAAACCCTGTATCTTTTTTTCCCCTATTCAAGCAGCCACTTCTGAGAATAATAATTACACTACTTAGCCTTTATCTAGTGCTTCTCATCTTTCAAGTGCTTCACAAATATTAATTCACTAATTAATCTTCCCCACAACTCAGATTACTCCCATTTTACAGATGGAGAAGCATTAGCACAGAGGGTAAGTGACCCGCCTGAGGCCATGGAGAGTACAGAAAGGGAAGAGGACTAAGGGGAAAGATGCTTATAACTAGAAAGAAATGGAGGCAGATGGGACAATTATGGTGATGGTTCAGCAAATAATCATAAGATCCCAGTGAAGAATTTAACATACCACCGGAGGGCAGGCAGTGCTAGCCCTACTATGTATTATACAGTCACTCAGTATGCCAAAGGACCCACAAATAAAAAAACTGAACTGACAAATAAAACATATTGTGCAGTTTCACAATTTTTTTTTTTAAACAAAACACAGACTGTTCTTGGATACTGGCAAAATATTAAAAGTAATCATGAGCACAAAACTAAGGTCAGGAAACTAGAAAATTTTCATTTATTGGGCATCTCATTTGATGTAGGGCTATCTGTACTCAAAATTGGATCAACTAAATGCAAAGACTGCCCAATACTAGTGGCATAAATTCAGTTAGAATTTTTATGCCTGGTTCATTTTGCATCTAGGGAGGCTGATAGCATACTGTCTATAAGACTAGATCTAGATCTCAGATATAGTTCAAACTGCATGTAAGAAAATAGACTTGCCTCTTAAATCTTGCCTTTCTGCTTTCCAAACAACCTCTGTTTAATCCTCTAAGTAACCCACTTGCTTTTAATCCAGATCTCCCAAATGATTGCAGGAAAACAGACACTTCTACATTAGGACTATAGGAGAATATGGGTTAATATTATTCTATGATACTGCTGGCAGGAAGACTTTCATTAAGGCTGTAAGAGATATATCATTTCCCGGAATTTAGGACAGCGACTGGGGATGGCAGATATCCTAGCTAAATCCATGAACTGAATGACTGAGTGATCTAAGAGCAAAAACTGTTCCCTATGTCGCAGCTGATAGGAACTTGGGGATTGGTTTGGTACTGCGGTAGAATCCTAGCAGGTATATTACACGTACCTACCCAAAGCAAAAAGCTCCAGATGATTACAAAAATATTCAAAGTACTTTATGCTCCATGCAGACTGGGAACAAACTAAAAAAACATGGAGACCTGTACAAAATCTACCAGATGTACAAACAATCGGGTGGAGTTGAGATCCCTTTTGCCCCTCCTTGAGAAGTTTTGCTTTCTGCTCCATTGATACGGTAAATGTTTGTTCCAGTTGCACTTTATGCACATGTTGACTTTTTGTATATGATACTGCATTGTGCTGATCAGTGAGGACAGAAGCAAGGTGGTGAACAATCTATATACTCTCATATTCAAAACTCTCACCCTACACTGATATCCGAGAGTACCGAAAGTCCCACTAAGAACGAAGAGGAGACAGGAGGAATGCAAAAAAGCCCCTGTTAATTTCAACCACTACAGTAAGATATGTGCTGCAAGGTTCACTGCCAAAAGGGGAGCTCCCACTCCTGTACCCTGTGCATTTCTCTCTCAAGTTACCCCCTTGTCTGAGGATGCCCTTAGAATGAAATATGTTTACATACAGAACAGATACACCTATTCTGTATCTTGGAAAATTATCTGCTTCCCAAGCTCTAAGAACCTCAGAGAAAACTACTATTAAAAAATAAATAAAATAATCACAATAGATGTTTCTTTGCTTCTGTAAGATTTTGAAAGTAAGATAATAGTTTTCTCTCTTTCTGAGTTCTACCGCCTCTTAAAATTAATTCTCCCTATAAAATTTATTGAAGACACATGTTCAGGAAAAGTCTTCCTGTAAATGACAAGGTGGACTAAAGCCTTTATCGGCACTATTTTGAGGTTACTAACACAACTTTATCATGCCTTCAGCATTTGTAAGCTTTGCAGCCACTACACACGCTTACCAATCCAAGCACTGACAACAGCAAGCAACTTGCCACTTGTGATCTCAAATTTTCTAGTGGTGAGAAACAAATTGACGGGGAAGAGCTTCTGCAGCACGCTGCAATCAGGATGACGCTATTAAATTTGTGGTTTCATCCAGTGATTAAATTTTTATTTCGCTCCTGTGATACAACGGGTTTTATGTTATCACAAAAAAGTAACGATCGCAAAACTTTTGTAACAGAACACATACACAGGTACAGGACTGATGAGAAGGATGCTTGATAATGACACGAGCACGTCGTGCCAGAAACACTGCATTTTGTCTGCGAAGTTGAGTTAGGTTTGCTTTGCTTAGGCCAGCCTGTTGGAGGTCTGGGTAAGGCGACAGAGCACTCACTGAAATTCGGAGCAGAAAGGACTTTAGCAGACAGGAAAAGTGGCAAAGAAATCAAAGAGCCTGGCCCCGCTGCAATGTGGCTCAACATGGAGGAGAAGAACCTTGTTTATGCAACAGACATAAAAATGGCAACGATACGGACCAGAAGCCCTGAGTTTCTTCCCAGGTGAATGTTACAGCTGCCACATTACGCGCAAGCTGCTGCAGCTTCGTCTTGTGTTCCCTTTCTTCAATGTATTTCAACTCTAAAAGGAAGGTATGGATTTTATTTACATGTTTCCAGAATTATATTTGGAGGCTGCTGAGCAAGGGGGAAGCTCAGAAGTGCTGGTTGTAGAAACTTAATTACTGTTTTAGGAACCAAGTTCTTTTAAACAATGATTATTATTTATTTATTTTACCTAAATCCGTGTCAAAAACTAGGCAGTGCTATGCAGTTCAGTGCTGTAAGTTAAATGAGTAGCATTCAAGGTAAGACATATACTGGTTCTTAGATGTTGGGACCTACAAGCAAACTAGCTTTACATATCAGATCATCTTTAATTAAAATTCGTTAATACAACCTGAATGTTGCTAACGCTAATATTTTGAAGTACTTAAGGTTATTCTAGGCTAAGCAGGAAAGTGTCAGTTTTCTTTTTCTAGCACTCTTGATGTTTGCATAGGCTTTAGCCTTGTATTCTTCAACTAGGAAACAGTATGTAATTATTTTGGATGTCTTCTTTTATTGCTTAATTAAAACTACAGAAAATGGCATAAAGTAAACTCTCTCTATCACACTGACATGTGTGCAGCAGCTCATTTGCGATCACCCGAAAGCATATTTGTCCTATGTCATGAATGATATAACAGATACAAATTATTTATTTATGATGATATTAATAATAAAATATTAATTTGTTGAAGAAAACACTGTATTAATAAATAATAATCCTGATCTCCATGGACACGATACCATGATGAAATTGCTTTAATTGGGTTTAGAAAATAATTAAATACAGACTTACACTCATAGAAAAGAACTCTACTGCCCTGTAAACAGTGGTAAAATACGTATCTTGGAACAACCTTTAAGTAAGCACCTGCATAAGAAGTCTGTTGTAAAAATGGATTAATTTACTGTGCTGTATCATTAAGCATTAATGCTGAAAGTGCTATTTTTTCAGAGAAAAAGTTCTGTATTAATAAAACACGTGCAAAGTCTAGAATTCAAAACCAACACATGAAAACAAAACAGAAGAAAGCATCTGTACTTTGCATCATTTATTTTGTAATTTGGGAAAATGTATGTGTGAGATTAACAATAAATCCACACACATCACTTCTTCAAAATCCTCAATCTTCAAAACAAGGAATCAAAGAATAATGAAATAATGGCTAGGTCGAGTCAGAAAATGACCCTGCACCTGAGTATAACTATGGATCTAACACAACAGATTCACAGGCAATGTCAGCCACAACTGACAATCTCTAAAATTAAGTATATGTTGTTGTTCTTCCAAAAGGTTTTTACAGTGTTTCAGTCCGTTTTCCAATAAGTAAAATACTTATGGAAGTGGCCTTTCTAAACAGTTGTGCTGCTTTTCAAGTATTTGGGGCTTTCCCCATTGTTTCACCTCAACTTTTCATCCTTTATATCTAAACTTGCTCAGATAGTAAATTATCTTTCTTTTTGAGTGCATCTTTTCCCAAACTGTTTTTTGAAGTATACAGGAAAGCTACAGCACCAGGGATGACACCTGTACCCTTTAATATGTAGCACAATGCTGTCTGCTTCTATGCCACATTCGCAATACTAATAGGTGTATTTCCAGTCACTTCACTTCCACTTGGTATTATATACGCTAGCAATCTTTTCATGCAGGTCCCATACCACAGAGCCCAAGAGTATCATGTTTTGTAAAACATCAGACACAAATATTCATGTTCCAGAACTTACAAGTGATTTTATCCTCAACAGCAAGCAGACTGGGAATGGTTGCAACTCACACAGATATATCCGAGTTAGTCCTAATTAGCTCAAATACCAGTAACAGCATAGCAGGGCACAGAGAGCTAACTTCAAGCTAGCTGCCCAAATATATTCTTTACAGTATCACACCCAGCAAAGAGTAAGTTTGAGTGCTTCGACTTGTTTCACTATGGTCTCAGAGAAAGTCGTGCCAGGGAGTTAAGTGAGATTATTTACATGAAATTTGTAGGCCAATATATTGTGGGCCAGAAATTGCATACATTTCTTCAAGAGACTATCCTTATTTGTGCAGATAAGAGTCCCCAAAAATTCAATGAACTCATTAAATTGCATTTTAACATTTCCAAGACTGACTTCTAATGTTCTGATCATGTTCATAAGCATATTTTACTCAAATTATTCATTAATCCTAACTCTTGAACAAGCAAAAAAGACACTGGTTATATATGTATACATGTAATTAAAATGAGAAACTTCTTAATAACTCATTGCTAAAATATGTGATATACATATGTACGCATAGATGGAACTATTCATAAGAAGAAAAGGTGGCGTACAACATCATAACCAAAACCAAAGTATTCAGAAGTTTTCAGAAGTTGTGCTTTGGTGCAAATGTATTAATTTTCACAACTAAGAGTCCCATTGTAAAGAATGCTGCAACATTCCTGTATGCCTTGCAATATCAT
This sequence comes from Leptodon cayanensis, assembly GCA_027564655.1. Classification (NCBI taxonomy): domain Eukaryota; kingdom Metazoa; phylum Chordata; class Aves; order Accipitriformes; family Accipitridae; genus Leptodon; species Leptodon cayanensis. The sequence continues at coordinate 7,378,810 of JANXJC010000029.1, forward strand.
TAAAACTGCACAAGGCTCTCATGAGTGATTTCATTGAGTTAGCACCATCATAATTAATCATCTAATTTAATGTAGTCATTTAGGCTACTCATAGTCCATTATTAGAGAAGGATGTCAGTAAGTTTTCTTTCACCTGAACACAGACATCTTTCTCAAAATGAAATTTATCATTTCCGGCTGGCATCTAGCTCTTCCCACTTTAATTATGAAAAGATCATAGACAATTTGCTACTACCAGATGTCAAAATTTTAGACAGTTGATATTAGGCGAGCAGAATCCCACCATTACATGCCACAAGCTTCCTTTAGTAGAAATGTACAGAAAAAAATACTTATTTTTTTAAAAAGATACATTCCCATCAGGTTCTTTGTCTTTCCCTGTCAAGTTTTTTACAGCTACATTCCCTAGTTTATCAAATAGACACTCCCACAGAGTCTTATGAGCTAATATTATGCCATGTCACTTAACTACAATAATGATTAGATAATACCTCTACATTGCAAACTAACTTCAGCTAACCAAAACAATACCTGGTAAATAAATTTAAAAAAATGAAAAGCATAAGTAGTCTTCTTTAAGATCCCAAATGCACGTTGCAAACTATCAACATACGCTGGGCATGCCATTTAGTTAGCCAGATATAAGTCTTTTACAGAGTGGAATTTCAGCATTAAGTTTCTTAACTTAGTTAATGCTATCTAAGTCTATGGTCAAACTTTTAAGTAAATGGTTTCCTTCTACTATTTATTCTTTAAAGAATATCTTTTTATCAAAGCAGTCTTATCCAGATTTTGACCATTTTGTAAATATTTTTCCTCTATGATCCAAGCTGGGTGAAGGAGTAGAAGAAGATGAGGAATAAAGTTGCATAAATTCACTTTCATATCTGAGATATCTTACTAGTCATTAAGTCTTTTCTCATAGGTATGCTTTTTTTACAGAGTACATTTTCAGTGTAATTAGCCATTCAGTCCCTACTATTTTTGCCTCTAAATAGCCATGAAGTCCTGCTATGCGTGAGGTAAACCAAAAAGCAGGACTGCTAGCAGTGGGAAGAGAACAGACACAGCCTGGGTGAGTTGCTGTTCCAATACCCCCACAGAATAAATCTGTTCATTTCATAAAGGAGAGAAGAGCTGTGAAAGATAGCTGTTTTAATTTCACAGCTAAATGTTCGCGTCAGTCAGATGTAGATGTATGATAGCTGTTCCTGTAAACAATATGGGTATTCCATGTTCATTTTTTAAATCACACTGTAAACGCCTTATCCTCAATTCAGTATACAGTGCAACTCCCATAATTTATCATTTAACATAACTGTTACGCAACAAGCAATTTCCTTCCAAGATCACGGTATTCACATATTCCACTTTGAAGGAAATAGTAGGTAAATGTTGTTAGATCACATTCTCTTACTGACAAAACAAAGAAACCAGACCTTTCCACTGAACACAATGTCTTTTCCTGCCGAAAAAAATTGAGATCTGTTCTCTACCACAATAACAGCCATGACTTAGTGAAGCACAGAGGCCTCCTACAAAGCAAATACTTCCATTAACTACAACACCTTTGCACTTGAGATGCAGAAATTTTCCAAGTAACAGTGATTCACCGATTAAAAATCGAAAGGTATCTTTGCTACAGTACACACAGACACACATGTCCACATTCATACATCATACACTTTCCATAACTAATACACTCTCTGCAGGTAGCTTTGATTTTGCATGCAAAGGTGTAATTCTGTCAAAAACTAAAATTATAAGTAGTTCAAATTTAATATTTTTTTTCTTCAGACAAAACTGAAAAAATGTCCTGAAGATTCTGAAATAAATCACACTTAAATATTTTTCTTCATTTTTTTCCTGATAGATCACAAACTGATTCAAAGATGAGGCACTTGCAGGTTGAAACAGAACCTAATTTTGAAGACTTGAAACCTTCAAATAAAAATGAATTTATCTTGCATGCCAATGTACTGCCAATTAAAATAAATAAATATTTCCCCGCATTTTGATCGTCAAATAAATATCGAGTAGCTACCTAAATGAAAATTAATTGATACACAGTTTCTTATCATCTATAAATTATTCTAAAACCTAAAATGGTAATTTGAATTGAAGCCACTTTTAGGTGTAGACTATGGCCCTTAATTTATATAGTTAGAATGAAAAAAACTGGTTTATAACTTCCTTATTTTCTGTTGCCACTACAGGATATATAAATAAGGGAAAGAAATATCACAGTTTTGATATTTTTTTTGTTTTTAAAAGACAAGTAACTCCTGAATATTTCAACTAACACTCAGCAAAGAAGCAATGCAGAGCCTCTGTGTGAAATAACTGAGACAAATAGCATATTTCTTCAATACTCAAGAGTTAAGAAATATGGGCAAGGCAAGGTAGCAAAGACAGGGTAAGAGCTGTTTAAACAATATCTTGTCAGTATCTTATTTTCTGAGCAAGTTGTCCATGCCAGCTATGTGAAAAAGCAGCTACAGAAAATAAGTGGCATGCCTGGCTTGTCATTATGTCAGCTGTTACCTTTTCTGAAACTAACATAATTTTACTTTTATGCCATTTCATAAAGTAAATATTGTCATCCCAGGGAATTCAGGCTACATGCAAATTTTTAATAAATACATTAAGAGCTTTTCTGTCAGAAAACACATGCCTAAATCAAAATGCTTTGAAATTTGGTTTTCTTATAATTTGTTCTGACAAGTGTACCTGAACCTCCAATATCACCATCTTAATATTCTTAAATTTTTTATATCTGATGTTTTGTTCCATATTGTATTTTAATTGCATTTATAAACAATTTAAGAAACTGAAATAAAAATAAAGTGGGTTTAGGGTTCGGGGTTTTGTTAGAGTTTCTTTTAAAAATAATTTCAAAGTTTGGCTGATTCATTCATTCCTAAGTAGGTGTAATACAAATTCAAAACAGTTTTCAGTTTGATTTCAGTTGAGATTTTTCCCTTTGTATCTGCATTGTCTTGAAATAACAGAAACAATTTCAACTACAAAGACACCCATGGCTAAATTCCCGTTCACTTAAATAAGGTCAGACTTTCACCTTCTGATGCTTATGCTATTTTACCTTTTTATGCCCTTCACTGTAAGCACTAGGCACGGGGCAGATGAAGTCAGCGGAATTAAACAGAGATGGAATTGGCATTAACACGGTTTGCTATTGTTTACCCCAACAATACAGTATGGTTATGTGGAAATAAAAAGGTTATAATGAGAGCAGAGTATGGAACAACATGAATTCATTCTCATAACAGTGACTGTAATGTTAATGGCACACTGTGCAAACACAACCCACTCCATGACAATTTAAAGAGTTTAATCGTATGTCCATTTCCAGTTGCAATTTACTTTTCTTCTTACTGTAATAAATAAATTCACATATTACGTGTAAATTAAGAACAAAGAGAAAACACCTCATACCGATCGCTATCTCTAATCTCCCCATCTGTCACTGCACAATGTTTGAAGCAACAGATATATAATATCACTCCTGTATATAACTCCAGCTCAATACTGATAACTCTATTTCCATTTTCTGATGTCCCATTTCCAGGCACACGAAGGACAAGAAGGTGATCAGGAATAGTCAGCAGGGGTTCAACAAGGGGAAGTCATGCTTGATCAACTTGATAAATGTCTGTGGTGAAGTGACCGGCTTGACACACGACAGCAGAGCAGTGGCTATTGTCTACCTTGACTTTAGTAAAGATCCCATAAGATCCTCACAGAGAAGCTCTTGAACTAAGGGCTGGATGAGCAGACAGTGAGGTGGATCAAAAACCTGCAGAACAGCCAGGCTCAAAGGTTGGTGATCAGTGGCACCAAGTCTAGTTGGAGGCCAGTGACTAGCGGCGTACCCCAGGGGTCAACACTGGGTCCAGTCCTGATCAACACTTCCATTCATCATCTGGATAATGGGGCAGTGTACCCTCAGCCAGTTTGCAGATGGCACAAAACTGGGAGGAGCGGCTGATACACCAGAGGGTCGTGCTGCCATCCAGGGGGACCTGGGCAGGCCGGAGAAATGGGCTGACAGGAACCTCCTGAAGTTCAATGAAGACAAGCGCGAGTCCAGTGCCGGGGGAGGAACAGCCTCGTGCACTGGTATATAATGGTGGCCAACCAGTTTTGCAGAAAGGACAGCTGGGGAAAGAAGCTTTGCGAAAAAGGACCCAGGGGTCCTGATGGCCACCAAGTGAAACATAAGCCTGCAATATGCCCTTCGCAGCCAGGACAAATATTGGTATCCTGGGATGCATTAGACAAAGTAGTGCTAGCAGGTAGAGGGAGGTGATTCTTCCCGTCTACTCAGCACTGGTGAGGCCACACCTGGAGTACTATGTCCAGTTCTGGGCTCTTCAGTACAAGAGAGACATGGACATACTGGAGAGAGTCCAGCAAAGGGCCACTAAGATGATGAAGGGACTGGAGCATCTTCCATACGAGGAGAGGCTAAGAGAACTGGGACTGAAGGCTCAGGGGGATGTTACTACTGTGTATAAATACCTGAAGGGAGGGTGCGAAGAGGAGGGAGCCAGGCTCTTTCCAGTGGTGCCCAGTGACAGGACCAGAGGCAATGGGCATAAACTGAAAGACCGGAGGCTCCCTTTGAAGATAAAAAACCCCCTCTTTCGCTGTGAGAGTGAAAGCACTGGCACAGGTTGTGCCGAGAGGTCGTGGAGTCTCCATGCTTGGAGATACCCAAAAGCTGTCCAGACACGGTCCAGGACAACCGGCTCTAGGTGGCCCTGCCTGGGCAGGGGGTTAGATCAGATGACCTCCAGAGGTTCCTTCCAACCTCAACCATTCTACAGGTCTACGAATTTTAGGTATTGATGACAACCTCTGCAAAGGTGTGACCTAAGAAAACTGAGGATCAGAATGCCAAAATGCTACCATTTTGCTGACACACACCAAAAAAATTACATTCCATTTGCTTCATTTAATGTTGATTTTGGCAGAATGAAGACCCTCCGGTTTTGGCCCTATAAAGACTGAGATTTAATAAGAGCATTTCATACCAATACGGTCAGTTCCAACAAAGGGATACAGCAAGTACCAAAAATAATACTGCAAGGACGATTGCCAAAAAGCACACAGAAAATGTACATTTATAAATACTGTTATACGTAATACTATATAACCAAAGAATCTGTTGTTTATATATCCATAAGGCAGTGATATCTTAAAGCAGGGAGTCCTTACAGGGTTAAAATACAGCAAGATTAAAATACTAGGAGCTGGGTGAATAAAATTAATCTAAATTCAAAGATCCTCCCAGTTGTGACCCAGGAACAATACCTGAATTAAATCATTCAGTTTTGTGACTTTCTGCAGCAGAAAGAGATGACAACATGACGTTTTTTAATAACACTGCAAAAGTGACAAGCATAAAGCATTCAAATACAGGAATAGTTTAGGTCTTGAGGCAGCAGCATAACTGAAAACAAGGACAAGATGCTGTTTGAACACATATTCAATGTACTCCAAAACCATTATTTCTTAAAGAAAATAGGTTGTCTGTGCCAGTCTCCTACAATATTTACTGTGTCATTTCGTTATTTGACATTTCAAAAAATTGTTGTGCAGTAATCACCCCCCCAAAAATATATATATGTGTATCGTACAAACTCTATTCATATATAATACAAAGATATTTGATTCGATACAGTCTTTATTTGCTACAATATTCATTAATCTGTCAAATAATCAGCATTAAGCCTTTCTTTTGCTTTTTGGACTTCAGAGAAATCGACAGGGCAGCTGAAGAGGGGAGCTGGCCAAACTGAGCTCTATAGTTCTGCAGTTACATCACTATCAGCATCCCAGCCAGCAAGTTCAGAGCTAGCTTTGGTTTATTTGTGAAGAGATGCATTCACATCCCTGAGCTGAAAAGACACTATGGCTCAGCTTTCCATACAAAGACATGCACCATTTTCTATATCCCACTTGGGTGGCCTCAGCAGCAAGCAGGAGCTTCTCTTTACAAGGCATCATTTTAATTGTCTTACACTTCACTTTCAGTGGATTCAAAGGACTTGATGCTACTCCTAGTATTAACACTGCGGTTGGTTTCAGTCTGGCATCTTTAAGCTACTTCTAGATGAGGGGACAGGTGAGCACTGAATCATGTTACACCTGAAGTTGGGATCCACTGGTGATCCAGACAGGGAAGCATTCTGACACTGTTTTCCAATGGGTATGTTAAATGGAATCCTATAATTTAAAAATATAGTAAGCGCTTGAAATTAACTTCAAGCCTTTCAGCAGCCTCAAAAGATATGTTTATGCTATTAAATTAACCAGCGTCTGTGAACGTTCCTGGGCACTGGGCTCAATCATTCATACCACAAAACTATTAGAATAGTTTCTGGCACGCTTGCAATTTCAGTGTTTTCTTGCAAGCTATTCCCGTGCATGACTTAGGAGGTAGCAAAGAACAACGGGGAGTTTGCATGAAACCATCTTGTTCTGGAAGCTAAGGGAGTTTACTTACATTGCTGTTCTCTGGTCTTTACCCTCAGTCCCAGATAATCATAGAAAAGTTCGGGTTGGCAGGGACCTTTAAAGGTCATCTAGTCCAACCCCCCCTGCAATGAGCAGGGACATCTTCAGGTTGCTCAAAGCCCCGTCCAACCTGACCTGGAATGTTTCCAGGGATGGGGCATCTACCACCTCTGGGCAACCTGCGCCAGTGTCTCACCACCCTCATCGTAATGATCCTGGTGTGTTCCCTTTGTTGATACAGACATAGCCAAAGTGACCAAGATCTGTAAGGAAAACTTCTCCTAATGTCCCATCAGGATTTCAAATTAGGCAAAAGGAAGCTATCATGGAGAGTACATTATCCATGTTATATAAACTTAGAAGAAAATGTAAAAAACCTCTGCCTTTCAGGGCTGTCAGTCAGGCACATACCTAAAGCCCTAGTAATACTCATGAAGACAGAGAGACTCAATCAAAAGAAATTCTCAGCAATCCTGAACATATAAGCAATCACTAATAGACACAGATACAAGACATCATGATTGAAAAACTAATCCTTGTAGTAAGTAGCAAATTTACATACTGTTTAATATAAGAAATCCACCAGACAATGGAAGACTAACATTTAAAATACAAAGGAGAAACAAGTGGTTTGTAACATGCACACCATATGTCTTGCATGTGTTCTCAGGCTGCTGAATAGCACTTTACACTGTTCACGCACTTTTTGCATTAATGATCTCCAGTTCTGAGCGGTCTTTCTGGAAGCAGACATCCTCAAAATATGATGGCTCAGGGCTGCCAAATCCTGCATTTGTCTTCCATATAGACAAGTGCAGAGGTACCAGTTACTCTTAAGTTCAGTTCCCAGAATAGCTCATTTCCACAGTGGAATGGGGTGGGGCTGTTGTGGTTTTTTGTTTGTTTTTTTTTTTTTTCCTCCTGATTCACCAAAAATCTATTTTATAGATGGCAAGCCCTGTATCTGTTAGTCATTTAGGGGAAAATGATTAAAAAGATCAATTCTCTCTCTGGTTTTTTTTGTTGTTGTTTGTTTTGACATCTTCAGAGAATGTTACTTACTTGCTAACTGCTATTACTGATTTCCATCCCATTAGTCAAGAGAGATGCCATGTCTCACAACGAAACAGAGAAAAGCACAAAACTCTGCAACTGTTTCGTGTTTCATTGTGGCAGACGGTATTATGGAAAATGATAAAACATTTTTAGATGAGTAAGAGCCAGATCCAACTCTCCTTAACATAGGTCAGAAAACTGCCACTGACAGCAAGTGATTTTGGATCTGATCCAAAACAAGTTAGGAATACAATGGAGTGTCAACAGCCAAGCTGTACTCAGTATTTGCCAGCTACTCTAAGATGGGAAATAACCGGATGCATCATTGAAACAATAGCTATCACAGAACTTCTGATTAACTTCTGGGTTTGCACTAAAAAGACTTCCAACGTTATTTGCGCATCTTAATTATTTGGGAGCATCACTTTCTGTAAAAAAGACATTACTTCCAGTTTGTTGATTACAGCCATGTCCTTGACACCAGTAAGTACTTAACTAAGTACTAGATTAATACTGGAAAATTGCTTGTAAAACTGGTATTTTCCATAATCTATGTTGAAAACCTTTCAATGCCAAACAATTTGAGGGACTCGTATTTCATGAGGAAAATGTTTTTTAATAAACACTTTCACCTCACTCTAGAAATTGCTTGGGCCTTCATGGTGGGATAATTACTGATTCCTTTCACAAAAAAACTTCTAACCTTCTAGAGTAACAGACATCCTAGAATTAGAGTTATGCAAACCTCATTATTTCTGTTTCAACATTTATCTTTTCTACCAAGGCAGAGAAAGAAATTGAAAGTTCCATTTTGTGAAACAAACAAACAAAAAAAATCAGTATGTAATGAACTACAATATTCTGAAGTTCCTTAAATTGAAAACCTTCAGTCTGATTCAAGTAGACCCAAAGTACTTCATTCTGAATCTGTTCATTAGTAGTTGATCTCCCTCGGTACTATATTTTTTTCCGAAGGAAATAAAGTTTCGGGGGGTTAATGCCCTTACCTTTTTAAAATGTAACCAAGATCAAACAAGCAGGAGCACACATGAAGAGAGAGAACAGAATTAAATAATCTTGTTTAAATCAACTGCTTAGAATGCAATATTTCATTTACATTTTTCTCATACATGCTTGTGTCAATGAAAAGCAGTATGTATGTGGAAAATCTTTAGTGACAAATTTATTCCATTAGAAAATTTGCTCTGCAAAAAGTGTATTTTTTCTTTAATTCCTAACTGTGATGCTAAATTATACAATATATCTTTTGGAACTAGACTTCTAGAACGAGATGGTGGAAAGTCAGATTCATTCCTGGACCTCCCATTGGCTTCTTAGATAATTTGGGTGATCTGTTTTTCTATTTCTGACTTTGGTTTCTTTACCATAATGAATATTTTGTATAAGATTTACATATAATTTTAAAAGTAAAATAACTGTGTTAAAATTGGTGTTATCTAGTTAGGTCTATGTGATATATAGAAATAGTTTTGTATTATGGTCTTTATTAATTTTTATATCTTATTAATAATAGATTGTTGCTCATGAGAATATTGAAAAAAAAATACATTTACTTCAAGCGGTTTTGTTTAACATTTGACCAGAATCTTCCAACTAAAAGAAAAGATGGCTTAAAAAAAGGGAATACCAGTATGAGTGACTGCTGTCACCCTTTGGATTCTCAAAGTATCGTCCTCCCTATCAGTCTAAAAGTAACATCTCTAAGTGCTGACTGCTGCTCTGGAGTCCGGCTACGCTTTGAACTGCTAACTCCCTGTTCAGGTTCACTGCCCAGCAAATAGCCAATCTTCTGGGGGAAACACTATCAACAGCCTGTTGATTATTTGCAGGAAATTCATGAGAGCATCACACTAACAGTTTCTAGAAGAAAATTCCTCTTCGTATGCCCCTGGGGATATATCTATAGAGTAGCAGTTTTACAGCAACGGCTTTATTTCCAAACCACAGCATCCCCATACTGTCAGGCAAATTGGTCCACTAAGCTTTCTGAAATCCTTTTCTTTGATGATATTCCCCTACCAAGTGATAACTTAGTTTAAAATATTTATCAAGACATGGAAAAAAAAAACCCCAATACTTCCAGTGTAAAAGAAATAATAGGAAGATTATATAAAATGTGAACTTTAAAAATATGCTACCCTCAGTTACATTATTACAACTTTATTCTACCTTATGCTGGCTAAATCTCAATGGCCAATATCACAAATTTTCCCACAACACTATTTTCGACCGCACAGCTCCACAGAATCAACCATTACACACAACGCAAAAATAATACAACTGCAAAAAACTATATATAAATATAAAACCACTTAGATACATATTTCTTGAGTTAACGTATCTTAAATGGAGCGGATATGGAAAAAAGGTTAAATGAAAGAAGAATTTTTCCAATCTACACAGACGTATAGCCCATTCAGAGTAAGATCCCTAACCAAAGTCTGTTCCAGAAGTTTTTAAAATTCATTTGTACTGTGTCTGCCTTGAAGCAAGACCAGAAGAGTCTAGAGCTGATGTGAGGGAGTTGTGGGGACTCTGGTAATTCTGAGTGCTACTTGCTACGGATTGCTCAAACCCTTTCTGCTCTGAAAAGAAAGGTAAAAATAAAATTTAGAAACTAAACAAGGAACATACAGCGTAGATTTCTTCTCGTAGATATTTCTTATCCTTCTGCTCTTAGCAAAACACTGTCTTGAAATAAATGTGAACACTGAATTTTACTCATAATTTGCACATTCATTACTCCAGACAGAAGAAAGACATTTCTGTTCTATCTCGGAGACTTACAGACCTATGATTCAGGAAAGGACTGAATTACATGCTTATGTCTTCTCTTGCCCTGGATGCAATGAGCTGAATAGCATTTTGAGTCGAATTATTTGTCAAAATCAGATACTTGCCCCCAAAAATCTTAATAAAACCCCAGATAAATTAATACCTTGAAAGTAATCTTTCAAATAAAATTACACCTAGAAGCATCACAAACCAGTAGTAAGTAATGATTTTAGGTGACCAGGTAGAGTTCCTATAGTGATCAAAATTTCCCTCAAAGGGCAGAATTGTATCCTGGAATTTAGTGCTCCT
>JANXJC010000029.1:7398488-7414885 GCA_027564655.1 Leptodon cayanensis
CAGAATTTGCTGAAGCATGTGCAGAAATACAAACACAGAGAGATTCTCACCATGGCAAACCCTCCAATTTCACTCCTGACTACAATCAAGAAAGCGCAGATACAGGGAAAGAGGAGAAAACCGGCAATTAAGAGGGCGTCTTGTAAATGTTAGCTAGTTGTGGCTATTCACAGAACAGTTCATCCAGTATGCTTCTTATTTATATACTCCCTCAGAACTCCGTATACGTCAAATGTACAGAAATGCCAGACCACTAGATTTAGATCTAAAAGCTAACCCTCTTTGGATAAAGATGGGTTAGAAAAAAACCTGGACCCAGGTTGAAGCACAAACGAGTTTTACCGAATTTTCATATTAATTACTGTATTTCTGGAAAAAATATAGAGCCTATCCTCAGGACAAGCCTGTGATTACACGTTCAATAAGGGTGTGGCTAATACAGAAAGCTGTCACCATAGCCACATCTGCTGCTTGTCCCTTATTCTTCATAATCTTCTAGTACTTTTGAAGAGGTGAAAAATCACAAAATACTTTAATTGATTTGGTCTCAGTTTTCCAGTGACAGAAAATTGACCTCTAAGATGCTGTCCTTCTATATTCAGGTAACAATTATTACTTAATAAATCATGACCTTGTGTTGTCGTTTAACCCCAGCCAGCAACTAAGCACCATGCAGCTGCTCGCTCACTCCCCCCCCCCGCAGTGGGATGGGGGAGAGAATCAGAAAAAAAAAAAAGTAAAATTCATGGGTTGAGATAAAGACAGTTTAATAGGACAGAAAAAGGAAGGAATATAATAATAATAATAGAACATACAAAACAAGTGATGCACAATGTAATCGCTCACCACCTGCTGACCGATGCCCAGCCAGTCCCTGAGCTGCAGTGCCCCCCGGCCAACTCCCCCCAGCTGATATACTGGGCATGATGTCACACGGTATGGAATACCCCTTTGGCCAGTTGGGGTCAGCTGTCCTGACTGTGTCCCCTCCCAACTCCTTGTGCCCCTCCAGCCTTCTTGCTGGCTGGGCGTGAGAAGCTGAAAAACCCATGGCTTAGTCTAAACAACAACTGAAACATCAGTGCGTTATCAACATTCTTCTCACACTGAATCCAAGACATAACACTATACCAGCTACTAGAAAGAAAAGTAACTTTATTGCAGCCGAAACCAGGACACCTTGGAATGCCTACCAACTTACAGATTTGACATTAATAAAGAGAACAATCTCAATGCAGATGCTTGTTTCTTTCCTAGGTTTTTAAAGAATCTCATCCTTTCATATTTCATTTAAAATGTAGGCCCACTGAAATAAGATATAATTTAACTGGGTTCATTTTATGTCAACATAAGATCTTACTGACATCAGCTCTTATGAATGTTTGTGGGGAATTATATCTGATTATCACAAAGGTGCATCTTTAAAGTTCCTAGCAAGTGCACGTAATTACTTAATAGCTTATATTATTTTTCAATTAATTAAGTTTAAAAGGAAAGAAAGTTATTGAATGAAAACACAAATGCAACACAAATCTCAGCTATTCTCACTGTGTTTAAATCCGAACTAAATAACATCCAATAAAATCTGTGAATCTTAAGAGTGTACGCCACAGGTGAAAAAAAGTATTTGCCCTAAGCAAATAATTCAGGATCAGACATCTTTGTATCTTTATGCTACATGGGATAACGAGCACTTCCCATGTTTCCTCCAAAAAAGGCAGAACAGTATTTTTCAAGCGCAGATACAGTGTAGTACATAGTAAAATTGCACTCAAATTCTAAGTCATGTGGCAGTTAGCCACAATAATTGCTTTTATTGCCTTCTATAACCTTATACAATACAAAATTATAGTGCTGTTGTATTCTTTTAACAAATCTGAGTCTTGAAATACACAGTAAATACCACATACGCCCTATAAACTTCCGTGTATGATTATTGCCATATATACTCTTAACAGTTTCAGCTGTCCAAATAATTTTCATCCTGGGTCACTCCTATAGTAGCTTTTTGCCCTTTTATTAATTGTTCACATCAATTACTTACTGGTTTTTGTCACTGCAGGTTTTTTATTTCGGCTTCTTTGTTCAACATCTACTATTTGAGAAATATTAGTTAATAGCTAGCAATACACATACCTACTAGCTAGCAATACACACCTACCAAAATTATAGCCACACCATTATAGTTAAAGCTATGTCAATACTTCTGCAATAAAAACTGCTTTTCCAAGATTTATAATTCAAACATAAAGAAAAAATACTTCTGGGATGAAGCTCGGCATATAAGGTCACAGCCCACAACAAATTTGTTTTACCAATTTTCAAACAAATTGATTCTGCCATTTTGAGTGCTGCAAGTGTAAATCAAAACAGAGATTTAACTGTTTACAGCTAAACGGTGTTGGCCATATACTTAGCTGTGGCAGCATCAAGATTTCTATGGCCTTTTACTAGGAACAAACTTAACCTTCAACCTAAATTCCATATTACTGATTTTATATATACATACATATATATATATGTATATATTCACATGCATAATAGAGGGCTTTGTGATCCCTACAGCTGACATCTCCCTTTGAAGGCTAATTCCATCATAGAACATCTCCACTGATGCACACTGGCTTATATGAATTACAGACGTGACCCGTATTTTATGTCTGTCCTGCTGTGAAGGTGCAATTTTCCAAAGGAAGCTTAAGCCCAAAATACTCCACCAATCACACAGCTGTGGCCAGCTGTGGCCAGCCTGCCCTTGAGTGTCAGCGTGCTACCTGGCTTGCTGGGCTTTGTATGCTCATCCTTCAGGCTGTACTTGCAGACTCTGCATGCACAGCAGGCCCATCAGGATCTCCATGAGGACTCCCACTTCTCTTGAACACATTCAAAAAACTAAAAGCAGGTATTTATAATCAGTCTAGTTTACTTCTGTCAACACACAGCATTAAGTTGTATAAATGTAAATGTCAAATAAACGCTTGTTCCAAATATAATTTTCTCATTTTCTAAACTGATACATATTAATATTCCATAAGTGCTGGCAAGATGAGCCCTTGTACTACTGCAATGGGTTTAATAATATCCTTGACCTAATTCAGCAATTGCGCCTGACAGCAAGGCTAACTCAGTTTCTTATCTTTATTTCAACTGAGAAAATTCTTGTCTTGAAAACAGAGTTGACCCATATTATTAATTTCTAGCATCGAAGAAAGATTTGTCAAGAGTCCTTCAAGGGGTCAACTTTCCTTCTAGCGGAAATTTGCATAGCATGGTTTGCCAGTAACGGCATGCCTTCAGAGAAATTTCTGCATTAGACTAAGAACGACATAGCATCTTAAGCTCCTTAAGACAGTGCAACCACCTTCTTCTACCATACCATTTAAGAAACAAAAATCACTTCTGTGTTACCTCTGAGATAGAATTATGGAGTCAAGTCATCAGACACGAAGCACATCAATCCAGCTGAAAATGTAACATGTACTAAGTAATGCAGTCTGGAAACACCTTTTTCAAGTCATACTCTGTCTTGAAAACAAGAAAAGAAGAGTGTTATAGTGGCTAATTCTGCAGTGATTCAATTGCTCTATTTTACCACAATACCCTGTTTCAACTCAATAGTTGCATATAGTTATTTTCACCTCCAAGCTACCTTCCACTTATCCATCTGGAATTACGTTTCTCCTTCATCTTAATTTTTTATATGATTCTGCAATTCTCTTTCCCCTCCAATCTCTTTTTACATTCATAAATTTTGAGACAAAATACTTGTGATGTCATCCGGTTTGGAGTTTTATTTGGTTTGGAGAAGATTTATTTCCTCCTTCTTTTCCTATTTTTTAAAATCTTTATTTCATTTCCTCTTTTAAAACTTGCTTGGAAATTAATCTCACTGGGTTAAAGAAAGATCAGTGGACTTAATCCAGTAGAAACAGCACATTTTCTCTCATCACAACTCAAAAAGGTGAATGAAACTGGCTGATGAGGTGGCTGAATTATCACCTATCTTGGCTTCTCTCAGTTTGGTGAATTGTAAAGCTACTATATCGTGATGAAAACCGTGATCAAGAGAGGAAAAAACACACAAACTTTTATATCACATTAGAGATTCTAACCTTGATTCTGGCTTTTCATCATTTTACAAACTTCTGGGTCTTTCCGATTAGCACTACCTTAATAGTATTTCCCCTCTCGCTCTCCTTCTGATTTAATTTTTCTCTATCCTGCTCTTCCGCCGGCTCTTTGCATTTTTTTTTCTCTCTATGCAGCACTGCATTGAAGCATTTCAACAACTACTGAAACAGTTTAGCAGAACTGCTGTTCTTGTGATATTCTGGAAGACTGGCAGAAAAGCCTACAAGAAGTCAACAGTGGAAAGTTATGTATATGATGGTCTTGAATGATGAGACGTGTGAATGTATTTGTACTCATGGAAATTCACTGATTTTCAGCTTTTGAGCCTTTACATTCATTTCTCTCACTCACATCACCATTCTTCCTTTGGAGAAATGGTTGTCCTTTGCTTTCTGTATATTTTTATGTGGCATTTATTACCATTGGAAGTAATGATAACAAACATCTTTTACTTTGGCATGCCCAGAGACCCAAAGGAAGTTTTAAATTGAGTTGAGAACACTTTCTACTGTCCTGGTCCTTCCTCCTCTTCTCCAGTGTAGAGATATTAATTCTATTCCTGTAGTTTGTAACAAGCTTATTGAGTAACCTGTTTGAATATCTTCTTTTCTGCTTTTATTTACGTACATGAAAAATGTGTTTACCATGTCTATTAAATACACTGGATGCAACAATGTTAGAAGCAGCATTATTATTTTTATGATAAGCGAGCAGACAGACTACATATCTAATCACCACTGGGAAACTATTTAGAGAAGTTTAGATGCTTTTTAAAGAGCATCAAAAATGACAGGTCAACCGGAATTGGGCTTTGCCCAGCCTTCTAAGCTGGTACATCCTTTTTAATATAAGAATCCCAAATGCTGCAGCAATTACACATTAATTGTTCAACAGGCTGTTTTATTCCAAAACACTAAGCTATGCTATGGTTCTCAATAAGAGGCAACATACTCCACTCATGTGGATACAGTCCTAGGACTTTGTCATCACATATTCACAAATAAAAAACCCCTATGATCTCTGCTTTTATTGTACTCTAGGCAGAAGGTGCAGACACAGTATAAAACTTTTACTGACTATTGAGAGGCCTGAAAAATTAATGACTTTTACAATTAATCATTAATTAAATACATAAGGGCACATTTATTGAAAATTGTAGAGACGGTTAGGAGAAATCTTGTGGAGTCTCCCTCCTTTGCAAGAGGAGGCAGAAAATTTAAATGACCTCTTTCTTTCTGGACCTACATTTTCTATTATTTCAGAAAATCATTTGCAAATGACGTGTATCATTTGCAAAACTGTTTAAACAGCCATTGGGGTCAGATCGTTACATACTTTGGAGACAGCAAAGGCAGCAAGTATACCTGAAAGCAGTGAACACTGCTGTAATGCAGGTTGGTAAAATGTGTGTTTCTACTGGAAAAACTAGTTTTAAAACTAGCAAAACATTAATTAAGTTTACTTAACAGAATGACTGGACACTTTTCCAGTCACAACAGGGCCTGCATAAATGAAATATTTGAGAGAATAGAAGACTACATCAAGAGAAAAATAAAACAAATAAATAAAAAGTTAAGCACTATCAGAGTAGGAGAATAATTTGAGTTATGCCCTTCACCTAAAATAAGATTTGACAGACTCAATCTTGTCTTCAGCGCACTTAAAACCAAATGGAATTACTTCAAATTCAACAGTGTGGCACTTGGGTTCAAGAGGGTCGCAGGGACATATGAGGGTTGAATGAAACTCAATTTTGTTCTGATAACCATGCTTAGAAAACAATTTTCCAGATTCATGTAAAGATTTCAAGATGCCGTAAATATAATATATTTCAGGAAATTATTATCTAATCTGATATAGATATAAGAGTTGTCATTATACTTTTATTAAAATAAACTTTGGAGAAGATGGTTGCTTGACATACTATTGATGAATTTGTGAAGTTTTAAGAAAGGGTACAAAGGAGCACATCTATTTTTTTATAAGAAACAGATGATGTTCTGCATCCCTTTTGCTTTTCTTTTTTTTTTTTTCCCCTTCTTTTTTCCACAAAATGAGATCCACCATGTAAGGTGCAGGGAACACCCTGAAAAGCCACAAGGCCACACATTCAGTTGATTAAAAAAACAAGAACACTCTTCTACAAAAAGAATCTGCTTGTGAAGCTAGAGTAACCACAGCAATAAACACTGCTTCCATTTCTATAAACTGGAGTAACTCTAGTAAAATCAGCCATACAAACAAATCTTAAAAAAAAAAATATATATATATATATATAAAAAATGCATATAAAATTGCAGGAGAGTCTCATAGTGCCATTGCACTTAAGAATTCTGACTCCTCCCTTAGTGATCCCAGTGTAATGCCTTAAAGCATATGACATTTGTTAACCCCATGTCAAGCCAAGCAATACAAAGAATTCAGCCCCCTAGAGCAGGAAGGGGTGTGAAAACATTAGTATATTACCAAATACTAATTCATATTTCTACAACGCGTCTGTGCTGAATATAGCCCCAATCAGGAAGCAAAACAGATGTCAGACTAAGAATTGTAGTGAGAAGGTAATGCAAAAAGGGAACAGATTGAAAACCTTCCCCTGCTCCCCAGGGGCAGAAAAGGCTGTTGTCCCCAGGAAGGGGAAAGTGAGGGAGAGAGTGCAGGTGGTTGACATCATCCCATCCCGGAATGATTGCCTAATTGGATAACCTTCTGTTGGCAGAAAGACATGGTTCAGAAAGGGGCCATCCCACCCTCCTGCCCTTGCAGCAGGCGGCATTCAGTCGGATGGACAAATACAAACATCAATGTAAAGAGCGGGACAGACACCAGCTGTAACTTCCATCTAGCCAGACACCTGGGGAGCGAATTTTGACAATGCTGCTTAAGGGAACAGAAAATGAGATGTTTTTTAATAGGCTGAAGACTGAATTTGGATTTTAACATTTAGCTCCCATGAGCAGAGCCATTCCAGATTTTCCAATTACAGGAAATCTGACAAAGGATGACAAAGACAAGTCTCTTCTTTCTAAAAGGGACTTGTGCCTCTTAGCTGACTGTTAATTAAAGAAAAAGGAATGTACCGTTTTTTAGGGATGTGATTGCAGTGAGGGAAAATGAATGGATGGTTGGGGGCTGAAGATTGTGAAGGAGAGGGGTCATTTCTGTTGCTATGTATGCTTCCTTTGTCACTTGTACAGGTTGCTACAATTCTTTGAATGGCAGTTTCCCAACAATACAGTACAGATAATACTATTTTTCTTCCTGCTTTTTATTTGTCCCAGAGATGCCCAGAGTGGGGCAGAAACTCTTTTCTTCTGTTTAGAAGCAGTTACCCCAATCAAACCACGATGGCTTTGAGTTTTCAAAACATTATACTATTCTTATTACTAGTAATAACTGAAGTCCCCTACCAGAAGCCAAGCCTGTACTTTAAAAATGAAAATATTAATTCACCAAAGCACTTGAAAAAATCCTTAACCTTAACGCATTCTTAAATGAATGAAGTTCAGGCATGTGCTTAAAGGTTTGGCTGAATGATGGGTCAGTTCAACTGCTTCTCTAAATTGCAGCAAAAGCCTGACAGAATACTCATAATACCTGAAAACATAATGATCCATTTCCCTACAAACATTCAATAAATTCATAACACAGGTCTTAACAAAGGGGGGGGGGGGGAGGCTTTAATTACAAATGCCAAGCACAGATGTGTAATTGATATTATAATACAGTGTAGGCAGAGACTCATTTCAGATGAACAATGGGAACAATAAGCAAGAATCCTTAAAGTGTTAACTAGCATGCTTGCTTCCTTGACTCCAAGGCCAAAACACTCAGTCATCTGGCCCCAACTCTTCCTTCACGGACTGATAGTTTTGTGTGAGTTTGCAGCTATAGTTAAGTGGGTCTGACACGGAATGATTTTAGGTGAATTATAAGCACTCTGCTGAAAGTTAAGTTCAGAGTGAATATCCAGACTGAATTTTAAAAGTCATCAAGAGGGTATTCCCAAAGACATGGTTCAGATGCCAAATGACATAATTCATAAAGCTGCTCCTGGGAAACAATCTGTAGTAATCTACTCCTGCAGGCCAAATGCCAGCTTTACTGCTGGGAATTATGCCCAGGCAGTAGACTTGTCTATTGGCAGTATATTGCCCAGGACTAGTCAGTCTGTACAGGACAGGATTAATGACATGAAGAGGCTACTACTTTTTAAATTACTACTTTCTAAACAAACAAAAAAAGGACCATGTGTCTGCAAACTGAAGATGTTGCAGCTTCCAGGATAGTAAATGGGGTTTCATTATATCCCTTTGGAATTACAGAGAGTGATGAGATAAATTGATTATCTAGCTATACCGTTCACTAGCTCTTTCCCTCTTCTAATACCTTTTAGGTGCCTTTGCAAGGAAAATAGGGGAAAAAAACGACCTTCGAACAACATCTCCCCTAAGGGAACTCAAGGCAAGTTTCTAGATCTAGAGTCCCTGACACAATAAAAAGATTTTGAAGTACACAAATAACTGAGAAAAGAACGACAGAGGCAAACTTACTAAAGAGGAACACCCTCCCCCCAGGAACTGGAAGACTCCAAGGGATGGACAAACCAATTAATCGCATAAAAGTGGTCACAAATGCCGGAGTTCAGAACACAGTTTCTCTTTGGGAGTGAACTTCTTGATTGTTTTAATACAGTCCAAACCATACTGATGCCCTCACTGACTTGCTTTTGATCATGAAGCCAAATTTAGGTACCATGGAAAACAAAATATTTGTAAAAGTCAGCACGCTGATCTGATGACGACACTTCTGTTTCCAACAGATAATTAAAAATCCTAATCCCTTCATCCTATTAACACCAAAATACACTGGGGAAATCCATTTTTTTGTCACAGCTGCCTCTTATCTGTGTAGAATCTATTTGCATAAGGTCGAGGCTCTAGTATACTTTGGACTATGTTCATAACTAAACGTTCTGACAAAAAAAACCAAAAGAAAACGTGCATTTTTTGCAATTTAGGGTTAATCTTTGAATAAACTCTAACTCAGAAATACTGTCAGTACGTTTCAATACAACTAACTGAATATCAACCCTCCCCTCTAGGCCTACCAGCAGGTTACCCCTTTCCTCTCTTATAAGAAGTGCAAAGGAGTCTTTTAAGACCACAAGTGCTCAAGGCCTAATTTTACATCTCAGAGTAGAGCTAAAAATCTGAGTAAGGCTGCAGCATATTGCTATGCAGATCATAGACAGTATAATAATTGAGAGGAGAAATCGATTCTGAAGAATACAAGATAATAATTCTTCAAAATAAGTAAGCAGTGTGTCAAAATACAGTCACCTGATGTACTAGAATAGCTATACTGACAATTCCCCTCCTTAGTTCACCCTTAGGTTTTAGTGCCTGCAAGAATTATCTGTATTTATAATATCACATAGGCAACAGCACCTGGGTCACACACTCTAGCTGTTCTGTTTGTGACTGGGGAAACATCAATATAAGAAGTCTACAATCCAAGAGAAAATATTATTTCAATATTTTTCTTGGGCTTTTCCTTAGGAGTAGGAGGAAGTGTTCATATACTCACAGGAACTGTTTACTTAATCTCTGACCTCTTGAGTCTTTATGTTCTGTATTTAGGCCCTAGATTCTTGCAACACACTGCAATATGACAACAAGGGTCATTAAAGAAACTAGTTTTTTCACACTCCATAGACTATTGCTCAGTAGTACTATCCACTATATTAGCATTATTTGAATAGGTGTATGATTAAATTAATAATATGACAGTCCATTGTGAATGCATATTATATAGTTATTACATATAAACTACATATCCTATTCTGCTCAGTCTTAGGATATTTTCAGTGAGGAACAGGTGGTAGCAACTTCAGGAGACTCAAGTTCCTCTGAAATGTCAGTTTTCACACTACAGGATGTAAAGGCGTAAAGGAAAGCCAATCTTTAAAACATCATGCTTTGAAACTTTGAGCCTATTAATCAGGAAAAAATAATCATTGACAAGATGACAACATCCTTTATGACAACAGTCAGCTTGATGTGGTGCGCAATAATCTATTAAAAATCAGAATTTATGATGCAGCAATTGAACCTGTTCAATTATGGTGACATGAATCGTCCTGAGCAAATAGCATACTATATTAATATTTTAGTTAAAATTCCTGGACTGTATGGTTGGTTAATAAGCTGCAGTTCAGGTTGAGAATATATGGCTGTTCAATATAACTGGGTTATGAATAATCCTGCTTATTACAGAAAAAGCAGCCTCCTCTGAGATTCTGAGCAGACATGTCAATGGAGCGGAGGGAGTTGCATTATTAATCCTACCATGTTCAAATGTATGTCAGCAACTAACAGAGGTCAGCACATATCCCACGGCTTTATGTAAATGCATGCATTATTAAGACTTTTTACTACTTCTTGAACACTTAATATTAATCATAATGTTAACCACAATAAACTACCAGTATGTCTTAAGAATGCCTTAAAAAAGCTGTAAAAATAAAAATCCCCTATTACTTTATATCTGGATTAAGGTCTGACATCAGGAAGAAACAGAAGTAGCTCTTGAAAATCAAAAGTTAGCATTAATGATATTATTTCACGGGAATCTATATTTGATTAGCCAAACAAAAATGACTACTTATGGAGTCCTGTAAAAGGTTTGAGATTAAAATATATGTCAAGAGGACTTACGAGATTTTGTCCTTGTTTCCTTGCCTGACTACCCAAGGTTTTAAACTGCTGATATGCACTGTTACAGTGAATCATATGATTGCTTCACATCCAGTTTTTACTTAGCCTTACTACACTTAAAGTGCTCTGGCACACTGGACCTTCCTGGGAATGACTGGTATTTGAAGACTTTGAAAATGAAAGTCCTTTTCACTTGAAGAACTGTAAAGAAATACAGTTTTGAAAAAATGTGGATGTCCCTGACAAGCAATTGTTGCTGTATTTAAAAAAAAAGAAAATTACTGTTTTGATCCCCACTCTTGTCTTATGTTTCATGGTGGGAAGTGTGTAGTCTTTAATGAAACCAATGACCACCTGGAGAAAAGCAGCTGTAATAGAGCTGTTCATCAGCCCTCATTCAAATTCCAGTAAAACAAAGTTAGCAGGTTTGGGAAATGGAGACACCTAAATGTCTTAGTCCCCAAATCCTGACTGTGACTGTCCACAACCATGGCTACATCTCTAAGCAAACAGTTTTGGTGCATTCTTTAATGCAAGAAAAGTGCACATTCATATAATAGTGTGACCAGAAATACTTCCAGAGACGGAACTGCAAGGGGCTAATCATTTGCAAGGAAAAAATACTATTACAGTTTTCAGACAGCACTGTGGTTATAAGCACAGGGAACACAAACTCAAGCAGCAGATCAGATGTTGCTAACAAGGAGAAACACAAATAATTGCCTCTCCAAATTTATTTTGGTTACAATGAGATTTAATAAAATCAAGTATAGCTAAAGGAATAGCACACTAATCACCTAAAACAGTGAAGTGACAAATTTTATGCCTACACAAAGCACACGCAAGCTCTCTCCATCACACCTGAAGCATTTGATATGAAATAACAAAGTTCTGGAGTTATAAATCCTGCATTAACACAGCACTGCATGACCTAACAGGGCTTACTATCTCCAGACCACTTCTGCCCTGTGACCCAACAGCTCAGAAACTTGCTCAGGATTGTCAAAACCTATCTCAGTAGACACGACAGAATATGCTGGTGTAGAAGCACTGTGTTGAGCTGTTGGGAAAAGACTGCATTTAAATAGCATGTTTAGTGCATTCTCCTACATATGTATCTTTTTAGCACCCTGGTTGCAGAGTCTCAAATGTGTACAGTGAAGCAGCCACTGATCTCCACGCAGTTCCTTGGCAAATCCAAATACTGACAGTATTCAGGATATGTTCTGTAACCATCTGGACATCATAAAACAGTAACTAAGGAAATTAAATTGGACATAACTTGCCAACTAATTTGATCAGTTCAAAGCTCAGAATAGCACTGCAGTTTTTCCAAGAGGTGACATCCAGCTGTGTTACAAATTGTACTTTCCAGTACCGTACTACAGCATTGGGTTAAACCCATATTCTGCAACAAAACAGTTGATAGTGCCTAATTCCTATGTTTACAACTGTAGTACTTGCTTTTGAGCAGCTCCCTAATAAGTACTATGACATCTGTATTGGCTTCACTTTACTCTAAAATACCACTACATGTAAATATATTATCAAACTTAGTTTTTGTTCCATATTTTTCATAATCTAACTTAATTTTCATTCTGTATTTTTAATAGGTGAATCTGGTATTATTATTGTTCAAAAAAAAAGCCATGCAGATTCAGCAATACCAAAATTTGTCACCACTTTTAGTTATTCTGAGTATGGTTTGTCCTCTGGAAAAAACCCAAACAACTCAGATATTAATAAAAAGCCTTTTCTAAATAAGATCTTTATTTTTTTAATAAAAAAAAGATGTTTGTATGTTTTAAAAAAATAGATGAAGTCTAAAGAAAATATTTGGATTTGAGTAAAAAGACATTTTATCTGACATATAGTTGACATTTCAATTTATGAAGAATCTTAACTTCTTTATACTATCTAGGTTTCTTCGTATTCTTCTAGTGTTGAGAAAACAATAAGAATCAGAAGATCAGTTATTTGTACAGCTTTTACGGTCATATTTAGATAAGTGTCCCAGAAAGAATAAGTACATCTTTTGCTCACATTCTTTATCAATGTTTCCTATGACATACCACTTCCGTTCATACAAAATACAAACCTTGGCAGACTTTGTTAGATTTGACTTCTTTAATTTGCTTATCTGTTCATAACCCCACCAAAATAAACTGTAATTCAGCAAGCATCTAGTAAAATTACCTCTGTATTATCTCATCTACATACTTCTTAACTAAACTTGAGATGATGGAAAGGTGGTATCTGACCTCAGATTTGGATTCTAGATGCAAGGTTCATTAATGCTTAGAATTAGCTTTACCTGCATACATAAGACAACATATAAGATAGATATTTCTTATGATTAGTGATATGTAAATTAATATGTAGCACTTTTAGCTTTCATTTCTTTTAAAAATTGCAAAATGTCTAAAGACTCGTGTAGTCTTCTTGCTTGCTAGGCTGAGGATATCCTTTAATAATGTTAATATTAATAATAACAACAATAATAATAAACCACCCAAATCTTTCTCTCACACTACCAAGATGATGAACTTGATTCACAGGATAAAGAGGAAAAGTCTAAAAATCACATATAATATACTTCCATTTGGGGTAAAATAAGATGACTGATATTCAGATTCTTAACCTGTGTAATAAAATGAGTGAGCTAACCTTGCACAGACTGGCAAATGGCTGAAAAGAGTTGTATAGTTTGACATTTGAAATCATGCTTTTGTGCTATATTTTCAATGCTGAAATGTTTATTACATCCCCATTTCCATTTATCTACATACTGAAGACAATAATTATCCACGTAACTACAGGATTTAAACCCTTGTAAGACTGAAAAGCAATTAAGTTTGAACATTTGGTATAGCATTTAGCGTACGTGTTTACCGATCACGCTACCAACAGTGACTACCTGCTTCAAAGGAATACTTTCTCCGCTTGCCACTTACTATTCCTTTATATATTGTTTCAGTAATCATTACAAGGACAAATTACTCATTTGGCTAAAGGAGAGAATGACTCTTTTTCCACACTATACTTCCATATACTCCCATTTCACACTGTGACAAGTCCTTCCCAGGCCTGAGAAGCCATGCCCATGCAGCTGAGCCATGCCTGTACCCACAGTATACCTGGCATTATCCCTAGACTCTGCTATAGGAACACTTTCTTGATATGTAGTGTGTTACAAGTCAAGTATCTGCTTTTCTGCTCAAACACAATCAAAGCCAAACTCTACACATGGTGACTGAAATACCTGAATTTGTATTACTACAGAACTGTATTTCCACCCCCTGTTTTCCTCCTCCTTAGCTTTCAAACAGAATGTATTATTATGAAGACCTTCCCTTCTCCCCTTAGGTGAACAGGAAATATTAGAGATCAAAAGTAATTATGTCAGTTGTGTGTAGAGCAGTGACTGAAAAGGTGTAAAAATCAATCACGAAAGAATTTACATCAGCCTAAAGTTTTGGGCAGCTGACTAAGTTTTCACTCATGTTAGATTCAGATGTGGTGCTTGTATTTTAATCAGAATCTTCTCACCACCACATCACAGAGTTTCAGAATCACAGAGGGTTGAGGCTGCATGGCACTCTAGAGCTCATTTGATCCACCCCCCCTGCTCAAGACATCTAGAGCCGGTTGCCCAGGACCATGTCCAGATGGCTTCTGAGTATCTCCAAGGATGGAGATTCCACAACCTCTCTGGGCAACCTGTGCCAGTGCTCAGTCACCCTCACAGCAAAAAAACGTTTCCTGATGTTCAGAGGGAACCTCCTGTGTTTCAGTTTGTGCCCATTGCCTCTGGGCCTGTCACCTGGGAACCACTGTGTCCATTATCTTAAACCATAGATGTCAACAGATTTACCATTTACGCTCCTACCTGGAACACAAGCAGAAAAACTTTCTATGGTGACACCATAAGTCTGCAGTAGAGAAAAGGCTGCTAAGAGGGCGTTGAGAAGAAATCGGAGAATACCTCAAACACGATGAACACGAATTAACATGTGATACACAAATAATACAAAGATAGCAGAGGGGGACAGAGGAAAACACTTTGATAAACACCTTTGGACATTTACTTGGTACCCTGCTACTCTTGAAGGGGCAGACCCATAGCCTAATCTGACCTAGCAGTGATCTAAACCAACATGGTATCAGACTTGAGGGAAAGGGTCTGATCATCAGACCTGATGATCACAGGGCTAGAGAACCTGCCCTGTGAGGAAGGGCTGAAGGATTTAAGTCTTTTCTTCCTGGAGAAGAGAAGGCTCGAGGGGACCTCATCACAGTATTCCAGTATGTAGAGGGTGGCTACAAAGAGGACAGAGGCTCTCGCTTCACAAGGAGCCACGCGGAGAAGACATGGGGCAATGGGCACAAGTTGCACCAGAATAGGTTTTATCTCAACATAAGAAAGACGTTTTTTACAATAAGAACAATCACTCACTGAAACAACCCCCCAAGAGACATGGTAGATGCATTGCTGGAGGTTTTCAAGATGCGGTCGGAAAGGGTGCTGGATAATCTCAGCTAGGCTCTCCTTCCCATGAAAAGTTGGACCAGACGACCTTTCAAGGTCCCTTCCAACCTAGGCTGTTCCATGATTCTATGACAGCTCTGAGATATTACAGCTATGGCCTTATAATCATACAACTGCAAACTCATTTTCCATTAAAGTTTATCTATGAATGAAGATGTGATGAGTGGCAAAGAAGGCTTACTGTTCTTCAATGTAGACATGAGCCCTGCTGTGCCTGCCCTGGTACAAGAACTCATATACTTTCTTCATTTCATGTAAGATTTAAGATTGCTAAAAGTTTTTCTTTGTGGAGTTTCAGATGTTCTACATTCTTTTTTTCAGTATATAAATGTAATTTTCAGAGAACTTCTGATCCTACACTTCTCTTAAAATAGTATCATATTGAATAACGAGGCTGCCTTTAGTTACCACCTATGACAGAGCAACATATCTAAGCTAGTTTTAAATTAGCTAGCCAGAATACTGTAAGCAAAGTAGGCAACATGGAAATCACAACAAGGAATCAGACCTGCCTGAAACATTAAAAATTTTTTTCTGTTTATCCCACTGTCTGCCTGTGCAACCAGTACACAAGCTAATTACTTTAAATATACCTACTCAATCTAATTTTATACTATAGCATAACCACAACAGTGACTGCAGGACTATAGCACTTGCAGTTATAAGAAAATTGAATAGCATCCTTTAATGGTTTTACTCTGTAACAATTAACAAGTTATCATTAAAAAAGCAACGCTTTGTATACTTAAGAATAGAAATAACTCATATAGGTTTCCAACATAATAATAATAAAAAACCAGAGAATACAAGACCTGTCTAGCACCTGAATGGAAAGCATCCGAAACTAAGTGCAGATTTTATCTGAACACAGAATTCTAATTTCGTAGCATTCCTCAAAAAAATCAGTCATGCCTGAAAATCTGTAATGCGAATAATACAAACTATTTATTTCAACTTGACATGTGAAAACAATTTCAGGCCTAATAATCAGTGGGCTT
>JANXJC010000029.1:7414985-7427156 GCA_027564655.1 Leptodon cayanensis
TGTAATGCGAATAATACAAACTATTTATTTCAACTTGACATGTGAAAACAATTTCAGGCCTAATAATCAGTGGGCTTTTGATAGAATTTCTGTAACTGATACAGCTCATGTGAGGTAAATCTTTACAACATGGCCATTAAGCTAATTTTGGATGAACTTGTTTTAATCTTTGCCTAAACCCATCAAAAAGAAACAGTACATACAATATCAGAAATTAATAAGATATTAGAAGAGTAGATTTCTTAAGAACATTCTTTCATGGATTCTATATTTCAGAGCCTTGAAAATAACACTGATTAAATACACAAACAAAAAAATTATGAACGTACCAACAAATTAATTTTAAAAGGGACTACATGGTCTACTGAAACCAGAGGCTTTATTTTTATTGTGTATGTGTGTGGTTGGTTGTTTATTATGCAGTTAATAAATTCACAAAACAGATCCATAATTTATTAAAAAAACTTCAAAGACTGAGGAAATATATTTTCTCAGAACATGATTTTCTAATAATGTTTCATTTGTTCCACCTGTTTTTTGAAAGTCAAGCCCTTCCAGTCTGGAGAGTAAGAGAAACAAGAATCAGTACAGACAGGAAGGTAACATTTAACCAAAAAATATGTGCCTTACCTAGACACACTGTAATAGCAGATTTTTCTAAACCTTAATCCTATCAGGATTAAAGTCAAATACATGGCTAGCATATATTGTTTGGAAATAAAACCAAGGACATTAATTAGTCTTGGCTTTACATTATTCTTTTGTTATGAAGGCAATAGGAAAAAAATAGGTGCTTTCAGACCTTGTTCAAGAATTTTCACCAGTTTAAGCAAAACTGATTTTTACAGCATGTATTAAAAAAAACCCACAACCAAGCAGCACAGTCATAGTAAAGGGGAAGCTACCTGGCACAAAAAGAACCTTACGGAGTCAGTTTTGGGTCCATGAAGCTGCAGAGGCAAGGGAGAGCCCTAGCTGGAACGACCATCTGACTGCCCCAGCCCTCCTTTTCTCTCTCACAGTAAGGATAGGAATAATGGCTTTCTGCAACTCTAGCATGAGCAAATTGGGCAGAACTGCCATGGCCTAGAATCAGTGTCCCATATTTTTATCATCCCAGGCAACTTCCAGCTTAGCCTACACCAACAAACAGCCCTGCAGAGTTTGTAGGGTTTCCTTCTGTCTGGATCTTGTATTGATGCATAGTACTATAAGACAACAAAACCCCCACCCTTTTTTCAGTCTAAATATTTTTACATTATTATTTTAAAGGAACTGAAATCTCTTTCCACTAACTACTTAGTCTCAGATAGGTGGAATGAGGAATGGATGGGAAATTAAATACAGATGTGAACTGCAGCCCTGCTCAGAATATGAAAAAGGCAGGCTCCCATCTTCTAGTCCTATAGGGACTGAAGAACTACTTTAACTTGTGACCTAGCACTCCTTTGCATTCAACATGATGGTTTTTTTCTTTCGCTTACTACTACCCCTGTAACTTGGCAACAAGAGGAGTCCAAGACAGAGGTACGCTATGCCTATCTCTCCCTTTACAGAATTTTGCCTGATACCATACCACAGATACATTTTTAAAGTTTCAGCAAGAGGCATGAAGGTTATTTCTCCACCATCCTGATGCTATAAAGGACTCTCATATTTTTTCCTCAGCTTGTTTTCTTTAAATTTTCTCTGCATTGTTTGGGTTACGCAGCCGAAGTTGCACAAAGATAAAACTAACAGAGCCAGGATAACAGAACAAAACCTCATACATCAGTGTACAGTCCCTGAGAATCTAGCTGTGTTAATATGTCATGGTAAATGCAGTTTATCTCTTGAAAAGTTAAAACAAAGAGTATAATTTGTAGCAGGATAATCTATCTTTCTAGTCTGTGGTTGTTCTCCCAGGACCCCAAGGCTCACTCCCGAAGTGCTCCATATAGGAAAGCTCCAGAGCACTCCGAGTACTAGCTTTCCCTTCCCATCTCAGTCACCTAACATTTTTGTTAGGAATGCAGAAGGAAAGATAACTAATTCTGTGGTTAATACATTTTGCTGCTGACACCGAATTCAGAAGAGATAGCAAAGAACATCGCAGTAACCCTTGTCATCATACAACCTTGTATTTTCTCTGTCAATAACAATACAGTTATCACGGTGCTGTTCAAGGTTCTAACGTTTTGATTACATGTAATCATTTGCAAAGCTAAAGACTGTTATGGCGACCACAGTAGCACTTAGCATTTTTCATCTTCAAAGGCTGTGACAGGCATGAGCTAATTAATTCTCATAGCCCTTTAGTTCTGTTCAGAGGGCTACGGAGAGACAAATTCAATCCTGACTGTAAACAAGCCCAACGGTCTCAGCTTTACCACTAGAGCTAGAGCAGGCTAGTTAACATGTTACTGTCCAATGTCAGAAAGATTATTTTTGCGGACATCCACAGCAAGTTATTTTATATGGCACGTCTGAAAAATGAGAGATAGTTAAGTCTTGCAAAGCAATGAACCCTTGGTTTTCAATCCAGTAAATCTTGTAAGTAGTCTAATTTTTCAAGCCTGTGAATGATCCTACTGACTTCAGCTTAGAAGCTTAAGCACAACCACAGACGTTTTACAGGTCTGGGAGTGCAACAACAAGCGCTTTCAGGATGAGGTTCACTGTGAATACACAGCTGAGGACAAAGATACAGATTGTTCTGGCATCTAATTCTAAACGTGTTCTTTTAGATCGTGCTCTCTCTGTTAGCCACCCAAAAGACAGCTTGTCAGTTCATTACCTCCCCTTTCTCCTCTCTATTTTACTGTGCATAAAGGCAGCAGGCATAGATTCGAGACGTACACAGAACCGTAGCCATACACTTTATTTTACACACTACACGCGCCAGCAACTATTAAAACCTGATGGTGCTGAAAGGCTGTGACCATTATATATCTAGTAATGCACTCATCACTGCAATGCTGTCAGTGTTTGGCTGCTATATACTCACTGGTTCCAGAAGAAACATAGAGGAGTCCTGCTTCAAACCTGCTGTTTTTATACGTGAACTGGAATAAAGAATCAGCCCAGTGAATCAATATGCAAGTGAATCTTTTCTTAGAATGCTTCTCAGAAAGCTTCTTTGAATAAGATGGGGAAAATCTAGAAATTAATGTACAATGATCCTCAGACACAGATACACATCAGTATACAGTTTATCTGCAGGGAGCTGGAGGTTTCCCATAAATTTCACAGGCCTTAGGAAAAGAAATGACTACCTAGCTGTCCTTGTATCCACACACTCCTCCCTCCATCAGCAAGCATCACATCATTCCTCTCCTCTTTTCTGTCATTTCTCCCCCTTCAATGGCAACAGTTTCCTTAGGATGTTTAGAATTTTCTGGTTTGAGCCACCCACCAGGTGGTGTGAGAAGCCTGGGCGAAGGAAAAAACACAGATACCTTTTCATCCACCACCAGCACTTTCTTTTAAGCACCCTAATATAAAAAATAGGACACTCCAAGAAAGACTTACCATCACTATAAGACTGATACTAGCTTCATCTTAATCACAATACAAGTGCAATATGTATCTTGTCTCCCCTTGCAGGTTTTCAGTCCCCATATACCACATTTCATTGCTGTCTACATTTCTTCCTCGAGTTCAGCCCTCTTATTTTAAAATTCCTCCTTGAAATTCATGTCTTTTCTGACTTATTTACTCTTCTTCCAAAAGAAGGTATGATGGCTAAGAGATTTCCCTTGGCTTAACTCAAGCTCACCATTCTGCCCAATTCCCATGCCTGTCTCTTTCTGCTGCATTACAGCTGTAGGAATATATATAAGCCAGACTGGCAGCTGTGTGCAAGGAATGACAGATCTGCTTACCTCCATTAAGCCTGAGTTGGGTATACTTGCCTTGGCATTTCTGGAAGGATAAGGTAGTGATGGGGGACTATTTAATAAAAAAAGTGTCAGGGGTTCATTTCCTCAGATGTTTACCATACCCTCTAGTGAGAACCCCAAGCTGACCCCCCTTTACTAGATAGGCTCCAGGTGTTTAGTAACCCCTCTGCTCACACACTGCAGCTGGGAACTATAGAAGACAAATGCTGAACCCTCTAGACTTCCCAAGAAGCAAAGCACACCTCAGACCCCCATCCAGAAGGTAACCTAATTTACAGTTTAGCCTGCTATTAAATGTGTAAAATGTGAATCATGTGAAAGCTGAAGCCAGTAAATCAAAAGCTATGCAGATTCATATCTTATATTCATTCTTCATAGATTTTATAAATTAAGACTCTTATACAGAATTACAGTACAAGGAAGCTTTATGGAAAAGCTAGAGTGCTCATTAAATGAAAATGAAGAGTATGACTACTTGAACTCTAATTCAGAATCCCCCACATGAGGAAACACTAGAGATGAGAAATCTGCTAGGGAGAATTCCTTGAATAAATAAATAATATTTTTTCTCTGGGTCTGATATGTCTCTGGTACAGATTCAATTTCCTAAGTTTCAGTGCAATTTTCAGTCCCTAATACATTGCAGGTCTAGCAAAGAAGTCTTCTATGCCAAAAATAACACCGGTTATTTTAAAATAATCAATGCATCAGACAGATAGAGCAACCACAGCACACTGGGCCTTGAAGAAAGAGGTTAGCCTAATGTTCTACAGCTCAAGGGAAGGACAGATGGTATTTATATTACCCCTGAATATGAATAAGAACACTAAAGGTTATAGGGTTATTCCATTAACTGGATCCATCACCGGACAGCATGAAAATTGTATTATGTTTCCGGACAAGGTCTTAGGAGAATCGTAACAGGTCCATTGATGTTATTTTTGATTCTGTCTAAATTAAGTGAAGGCTTTACATTTAAAAGATTTTTATTTGGCCATAGATCAATATTCAATTGCACGTTTCAATTTATCCTGTCCTGTGTACTGTAAAAATTTTCTTGCTGTGATTTATGGGAATATTTAATTAGCAAATGCTATACAAGTAACTGTTTGTCTTACAAATATTTGTCTTATAAAAACCAGCTGCAAGTCATGTACAAGTACAGCTTCTTAATAAGACTTTGGATTGAAAATTTTAATTTCAAGATACATTAGTTTGGGAAGTTATCCTCTGAAAAATACAAAGATGCTCACAGTCTGTGTCCTCTGGCCTCTTCCTGTCCAAAACTAACACAAGGTATGACTGACAGTTATATGACATGTGGAGATTAATTAGGAAGACAGTGGTGATATAGCTGCATTATGAGCTGGCTTGGTTTAAATGTCAGTCTGTGGCTTCTGGAGATTCCATCCACAGAAAGCTTGATCGCTCAACCATCAGTTTTAACTAGCAAGAATAAGACAACGCACTACGTCCATGAAAATGTTCCATTCAGGTTCTGGAGACCAAAGAGAAGGTGGAAATCTCCTTCCTCTCTAGCTGTTTGCTCACCTGTGGTGTACTGGATGTTTTGTTCTGAAGCTAACTCTCCTATTCTCCCACACAATCTCCTGTGCAAGTCTACACTTGTGTACGGGCAAGGGGAGTCTGAAACCACACTTCTCAGAAGGAGAGAAATGGGAAAGCTGTTCTGGCAAGTCTGTGATGGAAAATTTAGGCAGTAGGCAATATGCTGCTTCTAGATGATAAGAGCAGTAACTCTCATTACTGCTCATCAGTGGTAGTGGAAAGCCTTACTCCTCCTCCTTCTTCCTTCAGCAGTAACTGTCCTCCATCCTTTCTATTCCAAACCCATCCTCCAGCAGAAGCAACACTCCAAACTGCCACATCACTAGAAAAGCACGTTGCTTTAGGAGATGGATGGCCAGAGTAGGCAGCATGGCCACCACTACTAGGGCAGTTCTATTGCCTCAGGTAGTCCACTCACCTGAAAATTCTGTATGCAAATAAAAAAAAATTAGAAAAGGCATATTCTAATCCATAAAACCAGGACTAAATAAAAAAATCTTATCATTTGCAACCAGAAATAATCTATTTTATTGTATAGCTTGAACAGTTACTGGAAATCTGTTAATTCTTTTAAGAATTTGAAAGATCCTCAATTCTAACAATAACCAGGCATCCAGAAGTTAAGTACCATGCACAGATTCACACCTATTATTCATGGAGAAGTAGAATTACGCTGGGAGTATGACATGTAATAACTATATGCTTTGTGGGGCAGGCAAGGTCATTCTGAAATTATCACAAAGAACTGACATAGAGGAGGTGGGATATGAAGCATTCATTCCTAGTAACTTTATCTCCCCTGGCAGGACAAAAGATGTGTTGCTCGCTTTGCAACTAAACTAGGTAAAAGCGTAGTGAAGAGAAGGCAGCTTTGTAGCTGGTGTGTGAGTTAACGTTTTTTTTTTTTTTAAACGCATGAAACTGGCTGATAATGCTATATGGTCTGAATGTCAGATCTGCTGCACTCTGTTTCATATAGGACCCTAATACCTACAACTATCCAAAAAGATTCAGGAAGAAATATATAACATTTATAAGAAATTTATGGATAACCTAAGGTACCTACTGAAAATTTCCTGAAGGAAAATAACCTTAAGATTGAACAGTCATCTCTGCTTCCTCTGACTTTTTCTGTACCCCTAGCCCAGGAGCACTTGGTGGAACAGCAAAAATGAGAGGCTATTGTCTTCTTGGATAATACTAAATTCTGTCAATTACCATTTGGCTTCCAAGAACCAAATCAATCCAATAGATGAAAAAAGCCCAAATTATGCTTTCTTTGCTTTCTCATAGGTGGGACAAATACTGCTTTACCACCCCTGGTCATGCAGCTTTTACACTGGTCACCACTTCAATTTAACAGTCCATGTTAAATACTGACTGTCTCCTATTTCTCCTTGGAACCCATTCCCCAATCTCCCTGTACACCTCCACCACTTTTCAAAATATAAATGCTCCAGTCTTCTTAAATTTAGAAAATGTATGATGTCAGATCTGTAAATATCATAATCTTTTGCTACTGAATATCAAATTCACAGTGTACTGGCATCCCAATTACACTTAATAAACATGGCAAACTTTTTTAAAGTTTTGTTATATCCAATAAATCAGACATTCAACGGAGCAGAAGCAAACATGTATTTTCTTAGACAGGCCATCCATTTAGTTTGGTGTCAAGACTAGACAAAACACATTTGAAGAGATTAAAAGACAAAAAAGTACACAGTGAAGCCCCACAATCAAAGATGATGGATAAGTGTCAAAATAAGCAAGGCTCTTAGATGCAGTCTGCAAAATCCTGTAGAATTTCAGCTTTTTTTTTTTTTAAGCTTAATTTTGATTTAGGGGGGAACTAGTAAGTTCAAAGTTACAATATAAGGATGGCCGTGCCAAGTCCTTTGAAGCATAGAGTTGAAACTCCTATTTTGTCATCATCCTTCTTCACCTTCAGCAACATCTGAAATAAATGAAGTTTTGTACACTGTAAACCGTTTTTTCTAAATTAAGGTAAGACATATAAGTCTGGAAAATACCTTCAAGTTACAGACAGAGTAAACACTGTACGTCACTCAAGAGAAAGTTTATCTCTGTGGGATTTTTTTATTCTGGATGGCAGGAAAATTTCAGAGCTTTCTTGTGTATAGTTGTATTTTAACAGATAGACACAGGAATTTAGAAGGCCTAAATATAGGTTTATTTTACATGTAACAGTAACAAAAATAGTGTACCGTAGTATATCACATTTCAATCATCTTATTTTATAGACAGGTCACTAAGCAGTAGTATTTTATCTAAGATTGCTATCTCACAATACAGATAATATCAGATTATCTGAAAGTATAGTTGACAGCAGACCAGTAGCAACCTAATCTTCTGTAGTCAAAACACTATCGTAGCACAAGGTGACTGAATAGTGTAGGGTTCTACTGTCTTAGATTACAATTGTGCAACAGTAAGAATGAAGAACACACAAAATAATACAATACACTACTAGAATTACTACAGAAACACCAAGAATGATCTGTAGGACACCTGATGTATTACAGACATTTTAGGTATTTTATAGGCTCTTTCACATTACAGCAAGAACTTGGTCTCATTTACTCTTCCGTGGATAAGGAGTACAAAATTATCAGACTACTTATACTCACTATTATTCCTTAAGTAAAGGCTTGAAATACTCTAAGAAAACTGAAAGTACAAGGAACCAATTTTGTTATGACCAGACTACATCACAGCAGCACAAATAGGAGGCTACATAAGGGATATTCATTTCACTGCATTTCAGACACCTGAATTACCTCACGAAGTTAACCAGCTAATCTCCTAGCGAAGCTTGAGAGGTGTAAAAGCCTTCAGTATTTATTGGAGAGAGTCATTCAGAGTACCTCCCTTTCTCTGTCCATCAGTTTTAGGAATCTACTAAGCTAGACCCAACTGGCTTCTTAAAACAGATATTTAAATCTAGGCACTATACATACACATTATACCATTGATCTGTATTAGGGTCTCAACTCCTCCCACCGCTAAAATATTGAATGAGTGGTGGAAATTATTTATAATCATAGCTTCACATTCCAGATGACCTAACAGAGAAACATAATTACCTTCCTTTCAAGATAAGACACTCCAAGCCAATGAGCTAAGTCTAATATTAAGGACGAAAAAGTCAATGCCTTCTTTCAGAAGAGTACCTTCCTGGCTAGGCTCTTTTGCAAATATGTTACCTTCCTTTAGGCAATGAGAAGGAATAAGAGTAAGATTATTTTGAATTAAAAAAGAGTATTACTGTTTTATTTGCCAGTTTTTCTCATGTGTTTTCCAGTACTAAAAGTTATCATTTTAGGCTGAAGGTTTCAAGTCATTGCAGCATTTCTATAACCTGCAAAGTACTTCACATTTTAATCTCAGTTGGCTTCATAAATTCCATATCCCTACATTAAATAATAAATGCAGTTGAAGAGCAGTTATTACAACTAATGGAACATTTGACACTCTGGTTTCTATATATTTTTTGTGATGCCTCAAGCAGTTCTGCATGTTGTACATCACAATACGGATGTGAACATTAAAACGTTCAGTGTGATCAATGGTTAATTAAAGCTTCTTATAGTAACCAGTCATACTAACTTTACAGTGCTGATAAATCCCCAATGGTCTGGTTGTCCTTTGTTTTCTAATTATACCGACCCTGTTCTCTTTTTACGAAAGTTATCAGGTTCCACTAAATGAGTACCTGTATTTTTATGACATGCAAGTAGAGCTAATACTGTGCTGATGGATCCGCTGAGCTTTACTTTGCTGTGTATGTTTACAAACAGTTTCATAAAACCTTTTTAAGAAGAGATTGTTCAGTGCCTGTGTAAACTCATTGCATGCTGCTTAAGAAGTGTAACAATACAAATAACATTATGGTCTTACTAATCTCTGGCTAGGAAGTGAATTTGTTTTAAGGATTTTAAGGATTTCAACAGACTATATTTTTTAAAAATGTACTTGAAGCGTATTTATCTGCTGAATGTACTGTTTTAGAAATCTCTGCTGCTAAGGTATCTCTTTGTAAGTTAGCAGCATAACATTTAGCCTGTAAAGACAGGTCCTTTGGTTAATTATCATCATAATAATTCTTCATGATTTTTTTATTTTATTGTTCTCTTGTTCCAAGCAACTAAGAAAAACATTTAAGCTTGTGCTGAGTCCTTGAAATCAGCTCAAATTATACTACTGGATTTAGAAGTATCTTATATCCATACCTAAAGTCAAGCAAGTGTTTCTTTGTTAATAAGTAGAGGGAAGATTTCCATAAACTTCACTATACTTCTCAATTATGGACTTTAGCTTTTAAAAAAATTACAGTCATAAAGGTCAGGTTAAAAACAAATTCATGGAAATCACTTTGGTTTCTCCTGATCAACTGTTCTTTTGATATCCCCTCATTTAGACATTCCTATTTATTTGAAAGGTTAGCTGTTGACCTGAGTTCGGTCTCTGTCTACAAGATATCCTCTGAACACCAACATTCATCCTAAGTATGGGATCATTTATAAACTAAAACAAAATGTGATGTCAGAAGGGACAGGAACATTGCTGACGTTACAATGAACTTGTGAACTGTTTCCTATATTAAGGATGTTCACGTACATGTTCTCAGCTAAGATCAAAGGCAATCAATAGCCATAAAGAATGTCCCTTAAATGTATGAAATATCTGCCACCTGCTTTAAAGCAGTGTTTCTTTCTAGAGCTGAAAAAAAAGTACAGAAAACACAGAAAAACAGTTAGCACTGGATGTACAAGAGTGGAATGGGCAAAGGCTGTTCAAAAGCTTGGTGAATGCTTTTCACTGTAACTGACCCTTTCCAGCTACTTCTGAAGCAAAAGGACTTTGTTCACTCTTTGTTTTACCTACCTGTCAACTTAGGAGCAAGATTGTATTCTACTGTGTTAAAAAGCCTGAGTCCTTTACTGGCTACATTGGAAAGGCTTCCTTAAAAAGAATAATTTGTTGTTGTCTTCTTTTGCCATAATATTGTCAACTGTGCAATTAGGTCCTACTCTGACAAAAGAATTCCTAACTCATCAAATTTGTTCCAACATTTTTAAATTGATCTACTCTTAGTTGAAATTACACATACAACTACTAAATGCACTCTAGGCTCAAACTCTTCTATGCAGTCAGCAAAAGTACTTGCAGAACCATTAACAACAACTACTATTTTAATGGTAATTTTACTGCTACAAATTCAACTTAACTTGAATTTATTGACCCAGGTCGTCAACCAATGTAAAAGAGCTTAAACCCCAATAAAATTAATCCAGTTATGGCAATCTCTAAACAAAATGAAAAACTTGTTTGATATTTTACCTATAATATTTTTGCTATTGAATCACTTCTCTGTCATGGGAGCGGACTGCCCTGTTTTTTGGGTTTTGTTCTTTTTTTTTTTTTTTTATCTGAGCCTAATTAAAATCATATCCTCAAAACGAGGGAACAATAATTAATCTCACAGATAGGTTGTGCATAACTGATTTTATATTATTTCATTTGTATATAGACCTGGTTTAAATCTAACGAAGCCACTAACACACACACACGCATGCAAAATCACTTGTTTGATTTTGGGCTCATCTTTGGTACACCAAGGCTAGTTTCTTTGGACCGACCCACAACACAGGGCATGTATTGCAATCTCCTAGTTGGCAGTTTAGAGGGTGAAACAGGATCCTGCTCTGAATCTATCTCTAGAGCAGAAATTCACAAACCTATTGGGAGTTCTCTGAAATGTCTAGGTAGTCCAGAAAACACATTCTGTTTCGATTTTACCATGTCACTGTTTAAATCTGTGGTCTGCCTGCATCGTCAATACTGTGTGCGGTTCTGGCCCTCCCCTCCTTCTGCATCTCAAGAGCTTGGAGTTGAGTGAGGAGATGGAGTGTCTTCCCTACAATGAATGCCTGAGTGAGTTTGATCTCTGCAGCCCGTTAAAGGAAAGGCTGAGAGTTGTGGTAAAATTTTATAAAATTAAGTAACAGGAAGAAGAGGTGGATAGGGTTCGATTACGTACTCTCTTTCAAAACAAGAACTAGGAACAATAAACTAAGCTAGGAGGAGCCAGGCTCAAAACAAATGGTTGAATCGTGGAACTTCTTGCCAAAGCATATTTAATTGCATATGTTTCATAAGGGACCAGGGGAGACTTGAAAAGTTCATGGAAGATGAATCCACAGATGGTTGCTAAATACCTAGATAAAATGTTCATATCAAGAGTCCCTGACCTGAAAATAGTTGAAGGCTCTAAAGGCATAATATAAGAATACCACAGGATCACCTGAGTTGGAAAAGACCTTTAAGATTGAGTCCAACCATAAAGCTAACACTGTCAAGTCCACCACTAAACCATGTCCCTAAGCACCGCATCTACACATCTTTTAAATACCTCCAGGGACGGTGACTCAAGCACTTCCCTGGGCAGCCTGTTCCAATGCTTCACAACCCTTTCGGTGAAGAAGTTTTTCCTAATATCCAGTCTAAATCTCCCCTGCTGCAACTTGAGGCCTTTTCCTGTCCCCCTGTCGCTTGTTACTTGGGAGAAGAGACAGACCCCCACCTCACGACAACCCCCCTTCAGGTAGTTGTAGAGAGCAATAAGGTCTCCCCTCAGCCTCCTCTTCTCCAGACTAAACAACCCCAGCTCCCTCAGCTGCTTCCCTCATGTGCTCCA
>JANXJC010000029.1:7427256-7492986 GCA_027564655.1 Leptodon cayanensis
TCTTTCCTGTAGTGAGGGGCCCAAAACTGAACACAGGACTCGAGGTGCGGCCTCACCAGTGCCGAGTACAGGGGAACAATCACTTCCTAGACTGTCTCCTAGGCCTTCACATTTGATCACTGAGACAGAATATTAGGTTACATGAATGTGAGATCTGACTCAATATAGCCATCCTTATACTTTACTGAAAGTGTGCATGAACCTAAACTAGCAATTCTCTACTTTTCATCTGTTCCAAATATCACAAGGGAAGAAGAAACATGAAAAAGTGCTAACTTTCACTGCATTTCATTAATTGTTCTTATTTTTTTGTTATGGGGTAATTTCAATCTACCAAAAAAGCATTGCACCAACTGCTTCATTTTTACGTTCAACTTCAAATAGAACAAACAGAATAAATCTACAATGCACTTACGCCTCTTACAACTTTTATTTAACAGAGCTCTGATTTTCTTTTTGAATTCATAAATAATCATCTAAGAAAAAGACCCAGAGAGGCATTTCTTCGCCCCCATGAATTTCTAAACAATTCTACAGCCATATAGTTGTGATAAATGTCAATAATATACATCTGCCACTGTTCCGTCCTTTATGGGTTAGTTGTGGGATAGAATGATGTTCAGATGTAGATCAATGCTGCATGTCTTTCCATTCGTTCTGTCATATTCTGGAGTGAATTAAAAAAATTCCCACTGGTATCTTTTTTCATTTATTCATTTAATCTTCTTAACACTTTTCAAGCCTGTTGCTAACATAATCAAGAGGAAAAAAACCCTACATATAGAAACTAAGTAAAAGTCCTTACTTTGGGAAAAAAAGCTTCCAGAATGCCTAGCAATCTTTCCAGCTGGCATGAGATGTAATGTATAGCATACAGCAACCCAGCTCTGTCCTTTACACCAGAGAGAGATTAGTTGCTCCACGCAGACTATAAACTACAACTGGCAACCTTATGCGACAAGAACAGGCAGCCGCAATCCACTGAAACTGAGTCAGTGCCAAATGCCTCCAACCAGCCTCACGGCCAAGGGACCAAACCATAATTCCTCAGGTAAATACATTCCACTAAATGAGTCCTTTCATTTCAGGCAAATAAGGGGAGCAAATGAGAGCACGAGAGACAGAAACCGGAACATAGCAGCAGCACAGCAATAGCAGCCCACATCCAATGTAATTAGCAGTCGTTCTGGAAAATGCTAAGAAAGTCCGACCGAGCACTTTGCATTTGGAATTAATACCCAAGGCTACATCATGGCAGGGGTCCAGAAGAACAAAACAAGGAGTCTGAAGGGTGGAAAAGCACAGGCTATGTGAATGCTGCTTTCTATTCATGAAGCTGGTTAGACTCTAGGAAGACTTCCCTAGAAAACTTTGCTCAGTCTTGCCTCTCAGAGCCCAGTGAATACATCTC
Source organism: Leptodon cayanensis (assembly GCA_027564655.1). Classification (NCBI taxonomy): domain Eukaryota; kingdom Metazoa; phylum Chordata; class Aves; order Accipitriformes; family Accipitridae; genus Leptodon; species Leptodon cayanensis. The sequence goes on from JANXJC010000029.1 coordinate 7,428,668, forward strand.
AAATGGCAGCACAAATGGTAGTTACCTGCTGCTAGCCCTCTTTTCGAGGGTATTGCTCCCTACTTAAGACATCTGTGTAGGCACTATGTACATTTACAGCATGAGCAGCATCAACCAAATATCATTTACTGGCCGAACATCACCAAATAACATTTAGAAATCAAAAAGGCAGGCAGTTTTTCAGCACAAAGACATAGGTAGTGACATAAATTATGCCACTTCACAAAATGACCAACCTGTAATTGAAAAATATTTAGCTTGCCTCCCTCTCCCTATCCATTCATGTTACAACACAAACTTGTTTCCGAGCAAACCTGTTTCTTGCAAACCTGGTTCTGAGCACCTCCGGCCTTTGATTTAAGAAGGTGCCAAGAGTGGAATCTGTTTAATTTAGTCACAGTGACCTACAGTGCTCCATTCCTTTAAAAGCCCAGATTTGGGCAGGAGGAGGATGGGTTTTGCTTTGTGTCTCGGATGAGGAGGAGCCTTGGGAGGAAGGGGACACCAATCCTTCTTGCAAGCAACCAGGGTCCCTAGGTGCCAGAGAGGTTCTCTGGTGTGCGGGAGAGCAAGGGGCTCACGGGACAGTAAAAATGCTGCCTTGGGAGAGCACACAGTGAGGGAGAAAAGGGGATTTTCAAACATCCAGGCCTCCAAAATGGGAGTTAGTCTCTTTCAAGGGACCAACAAGATTCACTTGTGCTAACCCAGCCTCTGAACTTGGACTACTAGCAAGCCTGGAGGACAAGAGAACTCCACAAAGGCAAGAGAAATTTCTGTTTGAAAGCCCTCCTAGCTTTCTGTCATGTTCTGAGCTCTCTACTATAAAAAGTTCATGCTTCTAGTCTCTGTTCTAATAAAACCAGCATTAGAAATTCAAAACATATTCAGTGTTTAGGGGATGATAAATTCAAGACTGACTCTAGTCCCATCAAACAGGCACTAAATGATATTTCAAAATATGGCCCAGAGTCTCCTGCTTTCAAAGGAGCACTAAAAATGGAAGCCTGGAAATCCTGTGAGCAGTGCTACCCCCCTGTGACACTCCACTAGGGCTGAGACAGGCACTGCAATAAGAACCTCATAAAGAGGAAGTTTTTGCAAAAGATATTCCTGAGACACAGTTGGACTTGCTTTGTTGAAAGAAAGAGTACTGACTAGTTAAAGTTGCATTTTTTTTTGCTTTTGAAATCTGTAAGTAATACTTAATGAATAAAAAAATTTAAAGTTGTTTTGTTTTTTTTTTTTCAAGGAGGATCAACCCTTTAAACACGTGCACGCACACACACAAATGCATGCACACACAAGACTCCCCCCACCAGCTGGCTACCAGGTGATAATTTCCCAGCTGCTAGAAAACATTTTTTCTATCTCTCTGTATATTTTACCAGCTAGCACCATAAAAGACACAAAAGGATAATGAAGATGTGGACCAGAAGGAATCTTCTGGAAAGAAGAGAGACTCCTCCCTACCTGGAAGCAGCTTTAAAAAAATTACTTTGTTGCAGTATTTCATGCTACATGTTTTCTGTGGCACACTTTCCCAACATGCCTATCATAGAGTTTAGCACTGAGCGTGACCCGAAGTAACTAGAAACAGGGTCTAAAAAGTAAGCAGAAATAGAAAGAGTTGAGAACAGGGAATGGGTTTATATGTTTGTTTTCCTTAAAAAGCAGAGGTCTATATTTTCTCCTTAAAGTTCTGTTCCAAAATCATTAGCATATGATTTTTTTTTCCTAAAATTTCACCAATAAATTATGTCTAGTAGGACTCCCAAAATAAGAGAACCCAAGGTGTTTAACCTCTTAGAAATCTGAGAGTTGACTCTCTGAACATTTACTCAAACAGTAGGATTTTTAGGAACTTTACAGTCATGGTGATAACATTATTTATTTTTACAAATACCAGTTTAAACATCAGGGAATAAAAGGGTAGAAGATAGCATGAGGAAGGATAGATGAAGGATTTTTCTGATTACAGCTACTGCTACATCTTTACCATCATTGGTACATTAACTATTATGAGTTGCACATTTTGTCCAATAATAGTGTCCAAAGAAGTATTTAAGATTATTAGGATTCCATGGTGCTAATTTAATTTGATATAAAATTAATTTATTGTGAATGTTGGAAGACATACTATTAATATTCTGTCCATGGAGAACCTGCATTCAATCATAATTTTCATCCAGCCCCAAAACATGTATATGTTGTGTTTGACTCTACAGTTTCTTATGAAAAATATGTATGTGGGATTTTTCTAATATTACTGGAACTGGTGACTGAAAGGTTGACTCTGTAATCATTACCTTGAATGACTCTAAACAAATGCAAGTACCAAACCCAAGGAGAGTTATCACATCTTTTGTTCCCAAACAAGAAGTAACTAGGAGTTCATCAATGATGAAGAGATATTCATTAATATTAATCTAAAATGCATAAATTATAAAAAAGTCCCAGGTATACAGAGCCCAAGTAATCATTCATGAAGTTACTTAATATAATGAGGAAAAACACATATTGAATTAGCCTCTTTAAAAAAAGTCCAAATATTAAATCTGCATTGGCATCCCTATACTATTATGCTGCAATAAGAAAAATCTGCAAGAAATAAACTATCTCTAGCAGATAGAAGACCAGAAGTAAATTTTTAGCCAAACTAAATCACCCCCCCTGCAGTTCAACATAAACCATTCTCCTTAGAGTTCCCTTACTATTCAAAAACTGATGTGAAGAAACACAAATTTCCTTTCAGTGCCTGTTCTATTACAAAGGTAACACCATTTAATTACCTAGATTATAAACTGCTATTCTCTCTTGAACAGTGAATTTATCACTTGTAGTAAAGTATGGAATATCAGACGTTTACTTATGGTCAACAAATGTTGGCCCTAAGTTTTCCAAGTTTAGGATGAAAAATAATTAAAAAAAAATGAGATTATGAATTCATTGTGAAATAATAAACACAAAGAAAAGCCACAGCGCTATTTGTATACTGTTGTGGTTTAACCCAGCATGCAGCGAAACACCACACAGCCGTTTGCTCACTCCCTCCGCAATGGGGTGGGGGAGAGAATCAGAAAAAAAGTAATACTCATATGTTGAGACAAAAACAGTATAATAAGACAGAAAAGGAAGGGATAATAATGATAAAAGAATATACAAAACAAGTGATGCACAATGCAACTGCTCACCATCCACTGACTGACGCCCAGCCAGTCCCCGAGCAGCGGGCTGCCACCCCCCCCTCGGCCAAGTCCCTCCCAGTTTTCTTGTTCAGCATGACCTCACATGGTCTGGAATACCCCTTTGGCCAGTTGGGGTCAGCTGTCTTGGCTGTGTACCCTCCCAGCTTCTTGTGCCCCCCTAGTCTCCGCTGGCTGGACAGCGTGAGAAGCTGAAAAATCCTTGACTTAGTGCAAGCACTGCTCAGCAACAACCAAGACATCAGTGTGTTATCAACATTATTCTCATCCTAAATCCAAAACACAGCACTATACCAGCTACTAGGAAGAAAATTAAGTCTATCCAAGTTGAAACCAGGACAATACTCACTTTTCTTTAATCATAGTTTCTAATTAAGCATTGAAACCTCCAGGAAGCATATTCAACTAATGAAAATCATGTATATCTTGCAAAATTTTGAGACACATAGAAATCGTTCCAAGAAAACCGTTCATTTTTTATGACGCATATACTATTCAGTGTATTATTTTTAGTAAAATGACTTGCCTACAGTTACTTTGGCCAACAGGGTGCATACTCAATTAAAAATGTATTTATACCATAGGCTAAACAACCAAAGACATGAAGATACAGCTGACTCATGAGCTTTCTGAGGATTTTTGAAGCTAAATACTAGAGAAATTTTAGAAAAGAGGAGAAAATTAAACATTAGCAATAACATATGACAGAGGCTTGCTATTTTCCATTCTTCCAGAGAAAGTAGGGAATAAATGTCATTAAACGGCTATAAAGCCATCTACCAACCACGCAAATGCATACATGTTCTTAAACCCAGTGAGGACTGACCACAGTAATTAAACTGAATGCAGGCAAATTGGGTCTAAAAGATGTATCAGGGAAAACACGATCTAATATCTATATTTACTAAGGAAAATTAAATAACATGGAGGTTGCCTAGACCGGCTGATATTAACTGCCTTTGCTCTTATCCTTCCATCTAGTTACTTATGATTCACAGTGCCTAAGAGGAGAAACAGAATCACAATGCTTATAAATAAATGCTGTATTTCAGTGCTATCAAGGCTAGTACACAGATGGAAAAATTTTGTGCAGCGAGACCCCAAACACAGTAACTTTTCTTCATGTCACCATTCCAGTACAAGTAATACCATTAAAGTGGGGAAGTTTCCTGCATACCTTTTTATGGGACTAAGTTCCTGATTATGACACTAGTCATTATGAAAGGATCTACTCTGTGTTCTCAAGCAACCAAATCTACCACCACTGGAAACTCAATTATATCATGTATTAATATTTCATAAATTAAATTTCATAAGATATACTTGGGTGAACAGAGTAACTAAATTAAGATTTGATTTATAATTAAAAACTTATCAATCATTTCAAGAACATTAGCACAACCTACATTACATATTTGCTACTCTAGTCTCTCCAGAAATCGTAGCACAACTTGTCAGGCAGTATTAGTCACCAGTTCTGTGCACTAGACAATGTTTGTGGCAATGCAGAGAGCATTTAGAATGGAGTAGCAATGGCATAATGATTTTTTACATTAATGGTATGTGTACTACACTAGAAAACTACAAATATACAGAGAAGCATTACATCTCAAAATTATAAACATCTCAAATTTTAAATAGGTCTGTATTCTAGTAAGCTGTGTATGATCATCAAGGAGAGAATCAGGGCAAAAATGGCAAGAAAGACAAAGACAATTAGAGAAAAAGATAAGAAACATTTTATAATAGCGTCTGTATGATTGCTTACCCATTAGGTCAGAATAGAAGTAACTGAAAGCAGCATGATGTCATTAGGAGTCTTTCCAGAGTTAAAAAGTAGAAAAGTAGGGTGATTTCAAAATATGAATCATTATTTCCCTCATTATTATAAAGTTGACAATACTGATACATTAGGCTGATATATTTATAGATTCCTCATTTGGTATGGTTATGCTGTTGAAGTTCAGATGATAGCACAGCATTTATAAACAGATTATCCATACTACAGAGAAGAATTACTTTCCTTTTCTGTCAATACTACTCTAGGAGTTAGTAACTTATAGACAGAGTATGGTACATTTGGTTAAGCAAAACTTTACTAAATTTGGAGATAAGCTGAAGAGTGAGCCATTTGTCAAAGTGACTTATTGGATCAAAGTCCACAACACCTTGTCCATATAATTTCATGCGGATAAATACAGTCAACTTTATCAAGAAGTATTAGACTGTACTGTTAGATCAAGCACTTCTTCACCAACAAGATTCCTAAACAGATAACACTTCTGTAAGATGCAGTTCATTACATTTTGCTTCTGGTAGAAGGACCAGTGGTATTAAATATTAACACCTAACTTAAAACTCTGCCTTTTTCACAAGGTAAACCTTGAAGAAATTTGATTAGCATTAACAAGCTCAAGTGTTTTGCAAAACACGTTCACAAACTTAGGAATCTAACGGACTGCTTGTAGACTAAAAAAGCCATAAAGATTAAAGTCCTATGCCTTTTTTCCTGTTTGTTCATTGTTTTGAGCTCATTGAGAGAAAGAAAGAAATCAAATATATTCTCCATTCAAAAATATTTACATCAATAACTCCTTAACCCAGAATTCTGCTTAGTAGTCCTGTGAACACTTGAGAGGTGCCTGTTGAACGGTTTTACTCAGCAGTTCCTACCTAGCTCCTTGCACAGGATGTCTCTTAGCAACTACTCTGTTGCTCATCCATAATAATTTCATGTTCTTTGTGACATAATTAGAAAGCTGTGGGTTGTAGCAGCAGTAGAGGACCCCAGGCCTTCAAGTGTATGACATAAAGGTGCAAGTCCCATATGCTCATTTATATAAAGGCACTGAAGTCTCCTAAAGAAAATCATTTTCTGGTATTGCAGCTAGGAGTAGAAATAAACCAATCACTCCTTTTCAGAGTCTGCATTACCTTAGTAATAGCAGATCCTTAAGTTGCTGTATGTGTTGCTTAAGTGCAGAAGGACGGCAGAAACATGAGCGAGATATCTGGCAGATATATCTGTCTGTCTCCTTCCACAGTGCCTTCTCAATGTGCTCCTCTTCACATCAACCATTTATGGCATTTCACATGTGCCACTGTTTTTAAACTAGGACAACAGTACTATTTCTCCATTATATTACCATAAAGCATGAGACCAAAGTTTAAGACATCCTTCTTGAATAAAAATGTGTATGCTTTTGTTTGACTTCCAGTGAGTATAGGGTATTTCACTGTCTTGGTGCTTTTGAGAATCATAGGCACATTACCTAGTTCCATCAATAGATACTCATCTGCCCATTCCTCCTTTTCTCACAGCATTTAAATGCCTTGTAATCTGGAGGGAATTAATGCTCTCAGTATCTTTGTGAGGCAAGAAATAAAATTCCCCTTTTGCACGTAGAATAACTAAGTGTTTCTGGCAGATTGGAGAGTTGAACCTATATATTTTTAATCTCAAAGTCTTGTCTCTCGTTAAGTAATTATTTCAATAGCTGGAAAATGGATAGGTGCTTTCATCTGAACCCACCAGAGTAACCCAACAACGGTTTATGAACACATATAATGTAGGGCAATTTGCTGCAAAAAATCTAAAACAAAAACCAGGCTTCTGATTGCAATGCAAATAATAAGCAAGCAGGTATACCTTGGTATTTGTGCTGGGGTTAAGTGGTATAAGATTGGTATAAGATGGCAAAGGACAAAAGAAGAAATAAAAAGAAACCAAAAATTCATCTGTTTGGGAGCAGGAATAGGAAACAAGAACATGACTGAACCTCACAGTCAGAATTTGAATTTGGACATTGATAGTGAGTAAAAATGGCTATAGCTAATGCTTTCATTTGGATTTGTCTTCGTCTAAAGAAGGGAAAATTCAGACTCCAAGTGTAAAGAGTATTAAAGGATGTTAACCAGAAAACAAAAAAAGTAAAGGGAAATCCTTAAATAAGATTATGCTTTTCAGTGAAGAAACATTCATTAGTATGGTGTTGTAGGAAATGGAACATTTCTAACAGAGATTTTGAAAAGCACAGGGGAAAAAAGCGGGTATTTAAATTAATACTATTCTGTAGGCCAATTAAAATGAAATTCAATCTAGTGAATAGGAATAAGCATTTCTAAAATCCAAATGCGTACAAATATGGCATTTTTTTTTATTTCAAAAGGATTTTAACGGAAGATTTAATGATTTAAAATTTTTATTTCTAGACTTTTTGTTACAGTTAAGGTCTCTGGCAGTGAAATTATAAACAATCCATCCTGTTATCGTCTATATTTGTAAGTTTTGTTTGTTTGTTTGTTTTTACACATTACAAAATGGTGATTTTTTCCAACTATGGAAGCTTAATCTAAACTCTGGAATCCAACTGGCTTTCCTCCATTCATGTGCTCATTAGTAAAAGATTCTGCAAGTCATGTAAATCCCTCAAGCAGACATGCCTTAACCACTGTTAACAGTTATTCCATCCAGAGAAACAGTTTAAAATAAAACAGTGGTGTCACTTTTTCTCCCATCAAAAATGCAATGGATTTAATACTATCTAAATATTTCAAAGGAATGCATCAGTTTCTATTCCCCCATGCCCCGAACTTCTTCAAAACAAGCTAAAAAGCACCAATTGAGAAGTTTATTCATTTTCTTTCAACTTCTTATATCGCTGTCTTTTAGGTAGTTCTAATATGGTACAGAATCTTAAATTTTAAATATTCTACATTTTTATTTTTCTTGTCTTAGACTTTCCTTTCATTAATATCTGATAAATAAAAAAAGTAAATTTGAAGAAATTCTGTGTAGGATATTTCCCTCTCTAATTCACAAACCACCCTAAGTAAAAAGAAAATGAATCTGAAATCAGAAAATACTTCTACTAATATTGCAGTATTTGAGTCCAGCTCTTTTTTGTTGCTGTTACCTTGGATATCCAGCCAAAAAGGTAGCAAAAAGCAATTTCAGAAACAAATTATCACTAACAAAAACCACTCTTGGCACATACAAAGAAACAGACTGTGGACAATGGTGGATTTTATTTTTATCTATTCTTTCAGAATGTCTCTGGGGATGCAATACTCTAAGATACAGTTAGGAGGTCTTTTTTATTATTATTTTTAGTACTATTCCTTGGGGTTTTTATGTGCTAATACAGGGTTGCAACAGTATCACAAAAGAAAAATAAAAATGTACTGTTCAGTAATATTAAAGTAATGCTTAGAAAAGAGGTATAGTTCTTAATCCAAAAGGCTGAAAAAATTATTGTAAATAAGCTAATGTTTCAAAATTGTTGCATTTTACAGTCCTTGTCTCATAATAAATAATTATGTCTGCTAAACCTTGAGGGAATAAAGGTATCTGAAACAAAGAAGTCACTCAACAAAGAATTCACTAATCAGGAAAATGGTTGGTACACGAAGACTGCCTTACACCCAGTCAAGTTGTTTTGTCACTACACACGCACTGGAGATGGTAGTGTTTGGTGCCCGGCTAAGTTCGGTGTAATATTTCTTGAGCTCCGAGACGTTAACAAGCGCCACTTCAACATGGTACGTCAAGAATAGATTCCTGTTCTACCCAATTAAAACAAAAGTTGTATTACTTAGGACCTGACAGATTTTTTTTAAATTAAAGGACAATCTTTCTTGCCCAAATCACAACTGACAGCGTACCACTGTATTGAATTAGACCTATCTCCTCCTCATCTCACCTATGAAATACAGCAGAAGGAGAAGGAGAGTTCATATTCACACTTAGCTATCTTTGAACAGAGAGCGCCAACAAGAATATTTTGTCCATTCCTGGGCATACAGGTCACATCATCTGTACATTTAAAGCCCCTATGAAGGGAAAGGGAAGTATACTAATTCCCTCCAAAGATCATGCCCATGCTGCCTTAAGGATATTTGCTGCTAAAAACTTCAAGCCAATATATACAGTAGGTGGGATGTCCCCCTTGGAGGACTCAACAGTTCACCTTAATTGTATGTTTTCTCCACTGTACGTGACAGAAGGTTTCCCATGTGGTATAGGACTGTATTGAGTTACACACCAAGGTGCCAAATATCTCTGGTTATTAACAAGCGTAACTCAGTGTTGACTAGATTCCAGTGATTGCCTGAGAAATCCTGAATAATACACTTTGTACACCTGGCACATTAAAAAAAAAAGGTCTCATTATATCCCATTATTGTAATGGGCAATAGAATGCCAAGAACATATTAACTACAGTACCAATAATGAATATAGTGCATAATGTAGTGAGCTGTTTGCATTTCAACTGCTTTGCATAATTCTTGTAAGACTAACCATAAAATTATCCGGCTGTACTTTTAAAAAATTGTTTTACTTTCTCTCTCTTTTCTGTATAATTTTGCAATTCTAATTAATTTCTGAGTTTTATATGAAATAATGACACAGTTTTTTAAAAAGTAGTATTTTGGGGAGTGACATTAAAATTTTTAACTACATCTAGAACTGGGCTGCTTTTAAAATATTACAGTCTATGATCTGAAGAAAATAAAATAGCAAGCACTGTTATACATCTTCATATGGCAGCATATGAAAGAAAGTGGAAACAAAATACATTTAATACTGTATTCTAGTCACTCATGAATGACTTTAAACCATTTCAAACATTGACATTTAAAAAACAAAGTAATATAACTACAAAGAAGAACACATTCTTTCCTAAATTATAACTTTGTTCATAATCACGCAAGAAGTTTGAAATGGGCTAATCTTGTTTGAATGTTTGGTTTGCCTCAGCTGGAGGGAGAAAAGAAAAAAAAAAAAGCGAAGCAGCACAATCAAAGGATGTACGCACTGATGATGTTAGACAGTGATTTTCATCCCAGAGACATGCAAGAGAACTCAGAAGTCTTTTTGAATCATGGCAATCTTGTAGGGAAAAGTGAAAGCAAAAATAAAATTCAATATCCAAATATGCTCAGTGGTTGGAATGGCACCACACTTATTACATAAATAGCATTATAGATAGCATCAAATGAATGAATTGTGGTAAAAATAAGATCCTACTTGATTTGCTATGCACCATTAATCAAGACTAAACACTTCTTAAGCATACAAACGTTTGGATCACCTTCTCTTCACATTTTGAAGAGGTTTTAATAAACCCACAGAGTTTGGAATAGACCAGACTAGTTAGAACTCCCAGAAAGAGGTTTCTATCTGAAAAATAAGTGTAATAACTGTTTCTGATGAGAAATCTGAACGTGTTTCAATGCTTTTCCTAATTCCATATAGCAAGTAATGTTTTTTAAGACTGTCAAATGGGAAGTAAACATTGCCAGAAAATAAAGAGGGGTCAATGGTCATGTCAGTCATTAGAGTGGTACATCCTTTTATGTTGCAAATGTTGACCTGAGTGCACTCCCAGCATTATAACTGTCATATCCAATATACAAACCTGAACTCTACCAGTGGAATGAAGTCATTGTGACTCTCTTTACACAAATGCAAGAGCTCTCTGAGTAGATCATAAAATTCTGTATTCAGCTACCTTAACAGTGGATTTTTATTTCAGTGATCGGTAACAAAGGAATGATTTTGTTCATTTTGCAAACCTATCTTAGTCTACATGCTATTGATTTCAGCCAGCGGAGCCGCGAAGCTTGGATAATGAAGTCTGTGCACCCAAAATAATCCTCCTTAAGTATAGGAGAAAAAAAAAAACCCAAACCCTACATATCTGCATTACAGGAATCTGATTTACAACCTGGCAAATCAAGTCTAGTTTTGGTGATTGTGAGAAACTAAGAGTAGGCAAGTTCTGTCATATAACATTCATGATATTTATTAGATGGAGAATGCTAACACAAATTTTTGCTTGGTGAGATGAATTAGACATTTGAAAGAGATCACCTTCCGAATTGCCTTTCTGTCCTCAGCTGTGTAACTTTAAAATGGCTGCCTTTCATATTTCAGTTAAAGACAATTTTTTATAGCTTAATGTAGCCCTCTAAAAAACATTTACTAGCAAAAAGCCAGTAGCTATGTGGACAGCAGTGCATTATGTAATGCAAACTCTACTATATATTCAAGAGGGAAAAGTGAGATACCCATTTATTTTTCCAAGACATGACTTCAGATTTGAAGTATTTATCAGATTCAGCCTGCCAAGTTCAATATACTATTTTACTCTGGTAGGGAAACATAAAAGAATACTTGATATCTCAGTGCAAAGTAATCTTTCCTTTGTACCTCATTTTCATCTGGATCAAGATAACTGAAGCAATCCCATTTGATGCCAGCAGATAAACTGGCTAGGAGTTTGCTTCTTCCTAGTATATCAATAAAGAGGGAAGCACTGGATTCTGGACTTTTCTTCTTTCTCCCTTCATTCTCCACCCAATCTACATCATATTTGCAGTGCTGTGGTAGATAACAATACTTCATATTCTTTTACAAGCTAAACTCTTCAAAGATTTCTAATTCTTTCCTCTTTATTTTCTAAAATATTCCCATTTTCTTACAATTTACTTTATTATTCTGATCTTACCCTCTACTGTGTTTTTCTTCAGTAGTAGGATCATCATTTCAATACTGCCGCTGTTGTTGCTATTGCTACAATTCAATGTAGTTCATGAAGACCCACTCACATTTATTTCCTAATCGTTTTACAGTTATAGCCTTTTTTATAGGTATACTGCTATGTGTCTTTCTTCCCAAGTTTGAAATTTCTAGTATGCTTTGTTTCCTTATTTTGGAGTATAAGTCATTTCACATTAGAGCCAGATGAGAGATGTCAGTACTGAGCTCTGCTGTATCATAATGCTGCGTTTATACTTGATAGCATACAGTAAGTTGTAGGAACTTAAATGTGCTTCTCTGTTCTAATATGTTTTCTTTCCTGGTTCTTATTCTCCATAATTTATTTTACTCCCCACAGTTCACATTAATCTAGAATTTATCCGTTTTCAGCTCAACTTTGAAGTGTCTGTTGTCTGAATATCCTAACTCCATGTTGCTCAGCTTTTTACCTTTTTCAGCTCTTATATTATTATGCATACAATGTGTTAACACAGTTGCCTTGTTCAGGGGTCTTAACTTTCCCTACCTCCTAAAGCTAAGATATTCAGTATGTTCAGAAGTGATGAATTTCCGTACTATCATTCCATGGGGTATGATGAACATAGAGAAAAGAACTTCCTTATGGCACGGAGAGCAGTGACATTGACTGAGAAAAACACAAACACTTGCACAGAAGTAGAGGGATATAGCAGTCCTCTAGGGTTTTTTTTACATGCAAAAGTTCCTTTTCTAAGTCATGAGAAGTTTCTCCCCAGATTTTGCTAGATTCTTCCCACAGGTGACTCTGTAAGATATGCTACAGTGTTTTGGACCAAGAAGTCCAGTATTTTGTCTTCAGCTTCAGCAAGATAGCACATGCTAAGAAAAGAAAGAGAAACAGATTGAAAATGGAGGGTAGTATTCCTTCTCACCTATCAACAGCCAGTGGCACTAGGATTATCAGATTTGGAGGTTGGATCCAAAGTATTGCATTTAGTGGACATCATGGGAATCGTTCCCCATGAAATTGCCATTTGCCTTCTAAATCACTGTGTGCTTTTGGTTTTATCATTTGCCTGGTAATTTCACTTAGGGGCCTTTTACTTTTTTTTTGTTTAATGAAAAACATCAAATAATCAGTTTATTTATTTTCTCTATTTAGCTTAAATAACACATAAAGCATAAAAACAAGCTTTTAGCATGAGCTGGCCAGAAGCATATTAAAAAGGGTTAGAACATAGACAATCTGTGCTCGCATAAAGCACAGTCCGAATTACTTTTTTAAAAGATTAATAGTCGATGAAGATATTTATGTTCTCAACTACTTGACCAAAGTCATCATGCTTGCTGGGGAATATGATATAATCAGAGGTCGTATCAAATTCTTAACCAATTATTGCATACATAAATAAAACTGTAAACAAAAATCCTTATTAGCTGACTACCATTTGTGAGAAAAAACATTATGGTTGCACAAGCTAATTTCTTTGTATCACACTCTTCTGAACGGAGTTTTGCAAGTTACCTATTTTAGGGTGAGCAGTTTCTCTTATTTCCCTTATTTGCTGAGAGAAAGAAATTACCGGCATGATACTGCTTTAATATTTTTAAATATAGATTTTCAAAATACAAATAAGGAAAGAGTTAACAGCTATTTTCTATTTATGATGAGAAGTGCCAAGAGCTTGAAAAAAATGGCATAAAGGCAAAAAAACATAATTCCTGATCAAGAAAACAAACCTGCTTAGTGATAAATGGCCAAAGCAGCAGTTGAGAAGAACAGAGAAGGGATATCACTAAGCCAGAATAGTTTTTTAAATAAATTCTACCTAACTACACTGACACTGTAGCACATAGGAAGAAGCAGATCCCACTTAAAGTAATATTACTTGTATAATAATTATGAAATAAATTCTTTCTCCTCCATACAAAATTCCCCCCATCCCCAATCAAAAGCTTCTTAAAGTTTGGCTCATAAAGTCACCATAGGACTCGTTCTTTCATGACTGTAAGGACAGTTATTGAACTCTCGAGTCCAAATCTTGCGTGCTATCAGGTTTCTAGTCACTCAGCAACCAATCCGTCATCTTTACTCCAGTTATAAAAAGTTTTATAACCTTTCCGTCTCTAACTAAGGTTTTCTATCCTTCCACTACGCTTCTGTGCTGGGAAATAAAGCAGGAGCTGCAGGAAAGCCCTACACAACCCTCCAGCTTAAAGCACTTAGAACTTGTATAGCAAGTACTTTATGCCCAGTACAGCTGCTGGCAGAGAAATTGGCTCCGATCTTACCTCCCACGTCTCCCGTAGCTCAACCGCTTCCGCTGGGTAGTTGTTTATTTCTCTTTTCCTTCCATATCCCTGACCTTTTTGCTAATGTGTTGAGCTGAGTTTGGAGTCACAGTGATGAATGAGATGTGATGATGAGAATCATAGTGAGGGTGCAGTGTGCAGGGCTGTTTCTCGGGCAGCATAGTAGCAGACGGAGGAGGGGGGAAGTGGAAATCTGACAGGTTTAGCTTGCTGACAGCCCATGTTTATAGGCTCTGTAAAGAATACAGATGAGACAGAGGAAAGGCAAAGACGACAATGACATAATAAATCTTAGCCACAGTGTTTTCAGCCCGAAAAAGTGAAGAAATAAAATCAAGTTTGGGATGCTGTTAATGGTTAGGCTGTCACAGAATTGAACCTCTTCACTGTCTGCTTCTCTGGATAAGATTAATAGATACACTAGGCTCCTCTGTACAGTACTTCTGCCATCTGCACAGAAAATTGCAGCCCTCTCTCCCCTTTGACCACAATACTTTAGGTAATAAATGAGTTAGGCATTCTAGTTCCAATATACACAGTGATATATCTGCATACTTCTCACCAATACACTCCAAAATACCTAAAGGAGAAACTTTATTTAATGCTTAGAAATGCTTTGAAGATTAAAAAAAAAAAAAAAAAAAAAAGAGAGAAGTGGTAAGAATAAGGACCAGCCTCCATTCTGAAAGCAGCAATCATCTCCTCAGCTGCTTCAGACACCGTGTCTGTTTGACTTCAGTGGAGCTATGCCAGTTTATATCGGGTGAGGTTCTTGCCTCTAGTTTTCATTTGGGAAAAATTCCAGGTAAACTTTGAGTAAATTCCAAACCACTAAATAAGGACTTCAAGATTTTAACTAATATCAAATTTTTAAATGTCCAGATCTTTTTTTCCACTCCAAATCCCAGATACAGTAAAAGTTTCCTTCACCCTTTTGAAAATATGCAGCATGAACATGACTTTTGTGATGCAACCTCACCATCCACCTTACCTCCAACAAGCTACATCTTGCAGACTTTTTCAGAGCTGCTCTCATTCCTCAAGTTCCACTTATTCCTGCAAGAGCTACAACTTTTCACAGTTCCCACTTATGAAAAAATAAGACCAAGAATGTAAACCATCACTGCAAAATACTTTCATTATTTATAACCAGTTATCATTACCATCACCAAGCAACAAAAGACAGTCAAAGTAAGAGCAGTCTTCTACCTAATTACCAGCAAGGACAATGCAAAGTTCCTGCCTTGTCAGAAGCCGTAAGTCTGTATCCATTTTCATTTATCCGAGTCCAGTGCTAGGAAAGGGATATATAATATTCATCTTCCTGCCCCTTGCAGATTACCTTATTGTTGAATATAGTAAAGAGGAGGCGGCCATTATACCCAATTGAACTAACAGAAAAGGTCAAAGAGCACATCATGCACTCTGATTTCCACAAAAGAATGTCGTGGAAGACAATCAACTCTATCCCAGCTGAAATCAGGACAAGAAACACACTGAAACATGCATGTTTTTTCCCCACTGTCTTCCAATAGTAACATCTACTTTGAGGCCAGCTTTCATGCTTTTAATAGCTTATTTGCTAACTGGAGGCTGGTTTGGCCTCCAAAATGACGCATGCCATCCTATAGGTCTAATCCACACAAGGTTGACTGACCCATCCATCAGCATGCAAAAGCATAAACAGTGAAACCTTAGTTTTAGAGCGTCTGAAAGGCAAAGGCATAGGGGACAACTAGTGTTGTTTCCTGTAACTGACCGTTAGACCAATTCACCCGTGTTGAGTCAGGAACATGTGCTAAATTTATACAAAGTAAGATTCGTAGAAAGGGCAAGTTTTCATGAAAACCAGACTTCTTTAAGGCATGTAAAAAAAAACCCACAAGGATAATCACTAACCATTTTTGAGAGACAGAATGATTCTCTTCCTAAACTTGGGGAGGGGGGAAGACTTTCATCTTAAGATCTCAAATAATTATGTAGAGCTCTCAACAGTCAGTAAACTAGCAAAGTATTGTTTTGATAACATGTATTAACGGTTTGTTAACTTGCAGAATTAAGCAGGTTTAAGTGATTTGTCTAATATCTCCTACAATCTCCTGATCTAATTCTGAAATGATGCTGCATTACATATGCCTGCTACTTTATAACTGCTTGTCCTGAACCAAGCGCTGTATTAAATGGTGTATACTTATCAGCTCCACTATATTTATGCAGAATAACGTTATTTCTTCTAGTTTCTCTAGATAAACAATGACAACACAACAAAAAGGAAATTACCTACAAGAAATTACATTTCTTGTAATTATTTCCTTTAGCACACTTTTAAAATGCTATCAGGTCTTCTCCCATAAAAATAAGGAGGATATGAAAAAGAAAATAGTAAAAAAACATTAACAGTTATTTAAATAGAAACCATAGTATAAATATATGACATTAAAAAAACCCCAACACCATAAACCAACAAACACCCAGGATTAATCAATGTACGTATCTGGTACTCACCAGAGAACCAACCTTGTGTATGTTCTCTTGAAACCACTGCCAATTAATACAGATTTTTCATGGTAGTTATATACTTCAATTTTTCATGTACATGTACAGCTGAAAATTTTCAAATTGACAAGCTAAGCCCCAAGCTTTTACTGCCTGTACTGATGCTTATAAACAGATTACAATAAGCAAGACTGATTCTGTGATTAGTTTAGGTAAAGGGGAAAGAAGGCAGCAAAGTTTTTACAATTATTCCTGTGT
The DNA here is from genome assembly GCA_027564655.1 of Leptodon cayanensis. NCBI lineage: Eukaryota > Metazoa > Chordata > Aves > Accipitriformes > Accipitridae > Leptodon > Leptodon cayanensis. The sequence goes on from JANXJC010000029.1 coordinate 7,445,465, forward strand.
GGTCTCAATTCTAGTTCTTCTGATCTGCTAACTTGTGACAACAGTGGCCTTCAATGCCCATGCCTGACCTTGCCCTGCTCTCCATTAGTCTCATGTTTCTCTGAAATATAGAGCACCTCAAAACAAAAAAAAGGTAGCTCGCACAACAGGATGAGAAATGCATGTTTTCTACCAACTGGTAATTATTTTTGCAAGCATATGCATCTTCCTAGCATTTTCTGGAGAGTATAAAAACAAACCTAACCTCTATAGTCAAAAATGCTTATGTTTTGTTCTTTGCCTTTCAAAAATTTTTCTCTGGGGGTGTAGCAAAACAGTGAGAAAAAAATTGTGGCAGAAACATAAAGTGTCTACCCACCCAAAGTCAAGCTGTCATCTCAGCTGGGGATGCTGACATTCAATGTTATATTCAGCTAAAGATAGAATGAGTGAGACTGCTGCCTAATAGGACTATCGTCAGTGGAAATGTTTCATCCCAGACCTGGGGACTACTTCTGTTCTTCTTCTGAAAAGAAGATTTTCACTCTTTCAGGACTTTTGCCTAAACGAACCTTTCTCAGTCACTTCTTGCTTTTTTTTTTTTTTTTCCTGTTGTATTTATCTATTATACCTTAGTTACTTGCAACTGCTTCTTTGTTTTGTCTGTGTTAATTCCCACCTTGCTAAGTAGGATTTTAAATCCTAACACTGTAAGTATTATTTATAAACTCAGGCACTAGGGATGGCTCTGTTTGAGGTTTAGAGTATGTGGCCATTCCACTTCACAATAGAAGACAGCAAAGAAGCCTACTTGAGTGAAGTTAGCTAAATTAAAATGTTATTTTCTTAAGAGAGTTAGACCTAGCACAAGCTAACTTCAGGAAACTCCCCAGACTGTGCAAAACTTCCTCTGCTTTGACAGCTGCTTCAGAGAAGAAATTACTGAATTCAGGAAGAGATCCGATTGGACTCTTTGTCACTAATTTCTAATGGAAACTCTATCAAACCTCAGTAGCTAATTAAAACCTAAAAATTATTCCTTTTCTTGGTAGTATGCTGTAGGGGCTCATTGTACATCAAAGATAAAATGCAAGATCGATGCTAACACCAAGCTTAGATTGGAATCAATGGAAATGATATCTGTGTCATGAAGGACCTCATTCCAATATTTAAGAAGAATCAAAGGGTCTGTTTGCCCATAAATTGGCTTTTTTACACTACTCGTTTGGCATGGAGGGAGGAGCAATTGAATCTGGGAAACTAAATGTTCTGGGATATGCTATACAACTAGCAAATTCAGCTCCTCTCCTGCTTCCTGCATAGATGTCTCAGGCCTGTAATAGCACCATATTTCACAGAGGTATCTTCATATTTGGGAAAAAAAAAAGTGCCAGTCAATTGTCTTCTGGTGATGCTTCTTTAGCGTCACTAGAATTCTTCTCTTGTGTAGTCCAAGTGACCTCTTGGATGGGCAGCCTGGGGAAGCATCTCTTGCCAGTTGGTGTGACTGGATCTTCTTCTCCAGCTTTCTGTGGCTAGATACACAGGAAATTTCTGATTTGTACCAGGGAATTAGGCTGCAGATACAAATAAAAGAGCGCTGAGCCTCCCTGAGGCCTTCCTCTTTTTACTACCAAACAACACAGGATAAATCTGGCTCCAAGAGGGAACATAATTATCTAATCAAAGAGGCTTTGTGTCACTAATTATTTTTTTAGAACATCACTTTAACTCTGTGTTCAAGCAAGTCAAACACACAGCTTTTCTGCCTGTATTATCAAGCAGGTGGAGTTTACTAAATAAGCATCACAACTCTTGCCAGATCATGCATGGTTCTGTAGAAATACCTAGTCTCCAAAGAGGGACTCAAAAAAGGTTTCCCAGCTAACTGAACAGCATCTAAACAATTCAGTGAGATCTCAAGACAAAGCTAAAACCATCAAGCACAAATCGCACCCTTTCTGCATGATGTCCTAATCTTTGATAACACTGCAGAGCTAATCATCAAGTTTTCCTGTGAAAAATCTCTTAGCAGTGTCATGGAAAGGAACAGCCTGATCCCTAAAAGACATACTGTGGGAGGAATAGTACAGAAGAAGGGCTCACGCTGTGTATACGAAATCTGAAAACGAATAAAGACATCCTCAAAAGGGGTTCAGAATTAAATAGTTAATCAAAAGCTTGTGCAGTAAGGATCTCCTCGTCCTACAGGGAGGGCATGCCAGTGGAAGAGCAAGAAGTGCATATAAGAATGTGCATTGACTTCCTGAGGCACTTCAGTCTGGTGAGACAAGAGACCTCACTGCTTCTTTTTAAATCCCATATGATGCATGATTCACTTGGGGAATAAGATTTAGTTATGGAGGAAGAAATGCTAGGAGTTACCATCACACATAAAACTTTGGCAAACTCTATTTGCATGAGACTGTAGTTCATTTGGTTTTAGTGAATAATTTTTGTTCTAAATTCCCCAAAGGCAAGGCACAATCTTTTTGGACTAATTGTAGTTTGGAAGAAAAGAAATCTTAGTCTTCCAACTTCATTTTAAGAGAGTAGACTAAATTCTCTCTTGTTTTTTTCCATACATCTTAACAGGTTGACTTACAGAATATAGGCATATAAAAAACTGTAAGAAATCTGCCAGCTGCTGAAAGGTCATGCAAAGGGGCGCTTGTTGGGGAGCTTTCATCCAGGCTGCTAAGACCTGACCTGGCATTCCTCTTAATGTAATATTTGATACAGTTATCACCAAAAAGAAAAGCTGGGGTATGAAATTTATTTACAGTGCTTTATTTGTTACACACATTACCAGCTCTCACAGATGAAACAGAAACTGAACTCAAGTCTTGGCATGAAAAATAGTGTTGGAGCTCATTAAATCAGCTTGAATAATATAGCAGGATAGCATCCCTGTTGGAAAATCTGAATTTGGTGTCATCATCTTTCTCAAAATAAAGTGTTAATGATTCCTCTTATGAACTTCTAGCATATGAAATGAACTTAGACAATCTGTTTTCTCAAGAACTGAAGAAAATAATTTCAAATATATAAAAAGGAATAAAACTTAGACAAGAACCTTAGCATTTTTCTCATTCCATCATTTGGTTGCTAACTTTTACATTTTTTAAAGAATCTTAAGAAATTACAACAATATTTGTCTAAATACATATGACAATCTTCAGAATAAAGTCTCAGTAAGTCAGACTACACTCAGTAAAAATTTGCCTGAGTGAGGAACTGATGATTTTTCTCCCTGTGAATAACAATGCATCTCCATGCTAAGAATGAAAACTATGTTATATCTATGCATGTGTATAGGTACATAGAATCACAGAATGGTTTGGGTTGGAAGGGACCTTAAAGATCACCTAGTCCCACCCCCCTGCCATGGGCAGGGACACCTTCCACTAGACCAGGTTGCTCCCAGCCCCATCCAGCCTGGCCTTGGACACTGCCAGGGATGGGGCATCCACAGCTTCTCTGGGCAACCTGTGCCAGTGCCTCACCACCCTCACAGGGAAGAACTTCTTCCTTACATCTACTCTAACTCTACCCTCTTTCAGTTTAAAGCCATTACCCCTTGTCTTATCACTACATGCCCTCGTAAAAAGTCCCTCTCCGGCTTTCTTGCAGGCCCCCTTTAAGTACTGGAAGGCTGCAATAAGGTCTCCCTGGAGCCTTCTCGTCTCCAGGCTGAACAACTCTCAGCCTGTCCTCATAGGAGAGGTGCTCCAGCCCTCTGATCATCTTGGTGGCCCTCCTCTGGACTTGCTCCAGCAGGTCCATGTCTGTCTTATGTTGGGGGCCCCAGAGCTGAAGGCAGTACTGCAGGTGGGGTCTCATGAGAGAAATGTAAAATATAAACAGCACCTATCCGTACATTACATACATGTGTACATATAATATATATAGTACATATATATATGCACATATATAGAGGTTCAAAGCAGAACAGAATGCCCACGAGTTAATATATTACCATTATATGGAACAGAAAATCACAGCTAGGTTAGCAAAAGACATGCATAAGCCCATTACTAACCCAGACCCATGTTATTGTGGCAACTGTCTCATATAAGCTTAAAACACAGTATGTAATAGCAAAAACCATAGATATCAAATAATGCTGTAGCATAACTAGCCTCCATGCCACTTTAGAGTCTAGAGCAAGAAGCGAGAATGAAGGTAAAGAAGAATTTATCAGAAACTCCTTAGTACACAATGTTTAACTCAGCACACTTGCACTCAGTATACTGCTGTTGAAAACAACACTAAAATTCAAGACCAAGTATGTTAAACACAGGAAAGGAAGAATATGAAGGGCCTTTTCTCATATCTGAAATGCATAAATTTTAACTTGCAGAGAAGCAGCAAACTTATTACAGTTTGCCTATTCCATCACACACATATATATATGCTGTATTGTTTGGCTCCATTAATGATAAATATCATGAATGCAAATATTAACTCACGAAGCACTGTGAGTAACTCCGGTAGAACAGACAGAAATAGCTAAAGCAGTTTCGTTAAGTAAAGCAATGTTTTTATGCAGTTGGAAAAAGTTTCCTACATTGTAGGAATAATTAAATATCTAAATTACAGTTTAGTTTTATGTTGGATATCCACTATTTTAGCCATTTTTTACTTAACAATTTAAAAGTTTTCTGTGTAAATGGCTGATCTTTATGTGTATGTCATCCTTTGGATATCTGGAGAGGAAGACAAGATTGCACTGTTCTCCAGAAAGTAGCTATGAAAAGCCAGAATATAATGAGTACTTCTTATCTATTCCTATTTGAATCTGTTTCTTCTACCAATTTCTACACCTCCTATTATATGACCTCTTCTATATGGATACAAAGCAAAATTGAAACTATTTGTCCATACTTCCATTATCTGGTTTCTTTTATGACAAAGTCAGTCTCCTGACAGTCTAGATGAAAGAAATGACAGTCTATAGTCCCCCCACTTTTTACCCACACACCTATTAGGAACTCTGAGGTGTCTCTTGGGGGGAATAAGTTCTAGAAACCTCCAGATAAACCCTTATAGATTACTCCAATCTAAACAGAGAATTTTACATAAAATGCCTTTTCCAATAGTAAGTGATGGCATACAAGGAAATCTTTGTGATTTAAAAAAAAAAAAAAGAAAAAAAAGCCACTCATTAATTTATTCTGTATGATTTTTCATCCTTGATTGATGGCGTTAAAGAAAGCACAGCTTTTTTGACTGGATGCTCCAAAACAGAAAACAAAATGTCTTTTTTGCTCACATTTTTGATCACCAGGAAGTATTTATCACTACAATGCTTCCTGTTTGGTCATGGAGCACAGAACAGCTTTTATTCTCATTTCCCCTTGAAGTTAAAAAAAAGGAAGAAATGTCTACCTGTTCTGAAATCAAGGTGAGACAAAACCCAAGAAGCTGGAAAAATAAAATATTTGGGGGATTTGTGTGCATTATAACCAGAAAACTTTCAAAACAAGAACCAGAAATGAAACTTTCTGGTGCAGGAACCAAAGGACATAGCTGCAGGTTGCCATGACCCCTTCACAAACTTCTGAATTAAGGCTATGAGGAATGAGTAGAAAACGCAAACATTGCGCAGATTGCCGGTCAAACTTTTGGCAATAATTAGGCAGAGTCAGGCTGCCTTAGCTCAACCACACGCCAGAGTCTAAAATCTCATCCTTATTCTGCAACTGCCTAGCTGTAAAACCTATGTGCCTAACCCATGCAATCAAGCCTTGAGAAAAGTTACATCTCCTTACTCAAGTACTTACACAGCTAAAACCAGTATTCTTGGATGTATAGATCACGTGTCTCTAACTCAGAGAATGACTTCGCATATTTGAGCAGGATGTACATTTCTGGGGTACCTATAGGACATTAGAAGATCAAATACTTAACTGTAAATCCATCTGGATAGACAACTAAAAGAAAATAAAAACACAGTGTGTTCTGGCACTTACTTAGAGGTCAGTGAATCAGTGAACCTCAAATCAATTAAAATTTGGTAAGCTGTAATGTTCAAACCATCAGCACTTAAACATTCAGGAAAGCGTCTGCATTACAGGAAAGTTATTATTCAGCCACCACTTGTCAAGTCTGATAAATGGCCATCCCTTCTGGCTTACTAAAATGTGTTACCACAGACTATAGCTAATATTACCGGACTAAAACTGGTAAAGGCTACGACCTACGCGGAAGAAAGAGGTAACATGCATCTCTGTATCAAGTAACAAAGTAAGTAGCAATCATTCACATACTTTGCACATTATGTACAGAGACAAACATACTGATATTTCTTAACTATATAAATAATTATCATTAAGTAAATGAATAATGTTTTTAGAACTCTGTGTATGTTATAACAGGTCGTTATGACTTCACTGTCTCACACATCTAGTTTTATGATATGTGAAAAATGATGTAGCTGCATCTTATTAAATTAAATTAGACTCTACATGCAGCTTAAGCAATTGCTGTAATTACTCTGTAATTTCTAAAATACGTATAATAGGAATACACAAATGATATAAAGCTCATTTTTATGTAAACAGAGTAATTAATACAGAAATCTCAAACTCTCCTGACTGTCAAAAACAATATGCTTGTAAACTTCAGGAAGGGCTGGCATAGTCCCTTCAAAGACTTTAGAAGAAATTGGGTAATCAGCTTTCAGCATAATAAATATATGCATAAAGCATGCAAATGAAATTCAATAGATATTATATAACAAACACTCTAGGATATGAAGCTATGATTCACCATTTGTTTTCTCTCTGGATAATAAAGACTAATTGTGACTGTGCTCATTTGAATTGGAAAAAAGCTATCAATCTAATTATTAGAATGCAAAATGTGGGAGGTGGCTCCTACCACATCTATCCTTGTATTTTGATGGCCTGTTCTTCCTCCACACTCCCACCATGCACACATCAAGCTGGACAAAAGTTCGAAGTAAAACTGCTAAAACTGGGAGTCTGAGTTACTACTGAGTTCTTCCATTTTCTCAGAGGCAACACCACCATTGGTTTCACCAGTGTTACGCCAACTTAAAACTGTCTCATGCAATAGGAAGTCAAACTCTTAGTGTATGTTAGAGGGCAAATGACAGTCATTTAAAAGGAAATTTGTGCAATAAGGCCAAAGTAACTATGAAGATGATGAAGGATACAAAAGGAACAATATACAAACCTCTTCTGCATTTTATATTATGGGGCGCATACCAAATATTGTATATGTTCATTTGCATAAACACTGTGTTAGCTATTGGAAGTGAAACCCTACTTGTCATTACTTAGTCAACCATATTAGTGAGAGTTAATGTGGAGATAAGGAGATTATCTGGCATCCATATTTTTTCTTTGTTGTCAGTTTTCAATATGACTTTCCCAGGAATCCAGCACATCGGAGTAAACAATACTGTTTTTTTCTAGCCATTGGAGCATTTTGAGTGAAAGGACAGCAGTTTAAATTAATTTTGCATTGATTTTCTTCATCCTGGCCTAGAAAATATTCATAGTGCTCATTTACACTGATCTTCTATGACTACATTGGGGCCAGCAGCAAAGACTCAGGGGCAATTGTTATTGAAGCTTCTTTAGTAGTAGCCGAAGGGACGTACACAACAGGATTTATTTATGTTTGTTATACAAACAATTCTTGTTTTTCCACATAAATTGTTTAAGAATCCATGGTTATGGAGAAATTTCCATTGAGCAAAATGCACAGAAACCTGGAATTAGTTATAGAACAGCTTGATAATCTACATTTCTACAACTCAATTAGTGTCAGATAAGCTGTATAGATTAAATACAATATGTGAAACCTTCCACACAAATCTCTCTAAGGAGGAAAAGCTTTCTGAAACCTGTAAAATATATTTTATGGCTTATTGCTGTTATGACTGCTCTTTTGAGGGTGAAGTCCTTTACAATCACCCCTGCCTCATGATCTGGTAGAAACCAGGTTCCTGAAATCTCATTATTATTTTTACTCGCACTATTTCAGTTCAGAAGAGTGCCCTTCACAAGCACGTCCCTTATTTACGAGCACTGTGGGCTGCAGTACAAGGGCTGTAAACCAGGTAGAAAAAATAATAATTTTTATCATGATTTTACAGATGTAAAATGTGTAATGCAGGCAAAGATTAACCAAACAACTTGTCAAAACACGTACAGAATGTCTCTGGTAGAGCCAAACCCAAGCCAATCAAGTTACAAGCCAGTGCCTTAAATATAACATGAAAAATAACTTTCAAAGTTCTCATTGTTAGTGTTCCAGCTGTAATGCACAGGATCTCTATTCTATAAAAGTTGATTATCACTGCCTTCTTGCCTGATCTCCAAATTCAACCAGATTTTTTAAGGGAAAAGAAAGACAGAAAAATCAAAACAATCATCTGCTTATATCTGCAATCATTCTGTTTACCCACCCACTTTATTAAAATTCTAGATAAAATGCTGTGACAGTTTCCAATAAATACCCAGACTTTGTAATACAGTACATACAACATGACACTATTTTCAAGGAGGTTTAAGGTTAAAATCTAAAAATAACACTAAACAACTACATAGCACTTTCTATTTACTGATCTCAAAATAGGAAGTTAAGTGTAATTATATCTGTAATTCAGAATAATGAGGAAGTGACTTGTCCAAAGCCCAGGAGAAAGTCAGCAGAAGACTATCCCACTCTAATGCCCTATCCAATGAATAGAGGCACCTTCCTATAAAAATAGGGAAAGATTTGTTCTGATGGACAAGTGATAATTATCTGAATGGGAACAATCTACTTTTACCTGAAACCTCAAGTGCTTTTGTTGTTCTTTACTGGTATGCTATCGGACTTACTGCCAATTGAAATCACTTCTGATTTGCTTCTGGCAGAGGACAAAAGTGCAGAAAGTTGTCAGAGGAAAAAAAGGAAGTTAATACATGAAAGCATCAACATTGAAAATTGATGCTCTTTTCTGTCTGGATGGTCCTTGTGAATTCAGTTCTACCTGAATACTAAACAACGGTTAAATCCTAAGGAAGAAGACTGTCAACACTTGCAGGCTGCTTGGGGGTTACACTAGAGTATTTATCTGAGCATACAAGACAAATCCCTCATTCCGCTTTCTACAGTATTTTTTTTCCTGTTTTCCAAAAGAGACAATGATGATAGACTATGAGATTCCTTGTATTCTACAATATAACAGAACAGTTAGAACATCTTAATTGAAGCTCATTCTACATACCTAAACAACTTTAGAAATCTATCACAGAGTGTGGAGAAGCAGGACAGACTGGCAGGAATTCACATTAGAGAATGACATTAGCATTTCAAGTTTTGTTACTTTTGGCAAAGGTTTTGCATAGTTATTTATTACCCTACCTTTAAAAAAACCCACACTGGTAACTGTTTAATGTAAATTGGTCAATACCGAGCAATACAGAAGCATGGCTGACTTGCTATGAAAATCTATAGCCAGTGGGCTTAAATTCACCTTGCATACCATAACAAGACAGAGTATGTACACAGAACACAGTACCACAGCTGGATTTTAAACAAATGGCAATCCATTAAAGTGCTTTTTTTTCCCCAACCACTACAAACTTCTCTTCTCATAGGTTTCAGACAGCCTGAGGGCAAACAAGGTTGCTTGTCAATTTATAGCCAAGTTTATACCTGTAAAGGTCCCGTGAGGCTCTAAGACTCAAACGAATGTCCATTTCCTTTATGCTGCACTTGGGCTTTTGAGACCCACGTCCTCCAGGTGCATTAACATTGTCTGAGACTCATTAATATGGCAAGACAGAAATTGTAAGTGATGGGCTGTGAGATGTTACTCCCATTTTGGGATTCTAAGAGGTAGTTTCTCTGAAGGTCTCTGTGCCATTAATTCTGTGGTACTCTTAATAGAAAACAGTATAGTACAGACAAACTAATGTTGAGCAGTGAGGGCAATTCCAAGCACAGCAGTAAAGAAGAATCGAAGGCAAGAACTAGTTTAGTGTTAACACTTACAGGTGACTTTCCAGCCATTCACATTCATTCAGTACTAGTACTCTCTTGAGCCTTTACCCTACAGTTACATTTCACATGCTGCTTCTTTAAGTATTTTCAAAACAAAATATGGTTCACATTCTTTTTCCTCCTCCAAAATACAGACAATTTTGAACCTCATTTATCAGTACATTTCTTAGTCTGTTTCATTAGGCCTCTCGCTGCCGTAAAATCATCTAGAGAGAACACGATTCATTTGTGGAACAGACACAACTAGTCAACTGAACAGGTACTGTTTCAAGAAACTGAACACCCTCCGCAGGACTCCAGAAGCAGTAGGAACCCAAAGACTCCTGAAGGAATTCATACAGAGGTAGACAACATATTAAAATTCTAACAAAACATTTACTGGCTGCAGAGCCCAAATTAGCTGAATGACTCCCACCAACTTCAATGGATTTTAAATGTGGCCTCTAAATATCTTCTCACTTTATGCAAGATCAGGAATCCTATCAAGACCTACATGTTTACTCACTTGTGACTTCGGAAGTCTTGTAGATTTAGGTTTTGGAAGAGAATATTCACTTGAGGATTCTTAAGAGCTAAATATGACTCTACCCATTAGGGAACTTACTGGAGGGATGTTATTAATATTGTTTAAGGACAGAACATATGTATTGAAAGACAAAGACAGATGTAGCAAAAGAAACTTTTTACTTCCCAGTGTAAACCATCATAAATACATAAATATGATCCCCATAAACATCATTTAGGCTTTTCCACAGAAAAATATAGGTTGGAAGAGAAGCTATGTATCCAACCTCCTGCTAAAGCACAGCTGACTTCAAAGAGAAATAAAGTTGCTCAGGCCCTTGTATGTTCTACCAATTTTCTTGATAAACAACCCTGCAGCACGACATGTGTTATAACATCTCTTTTTCCCCTCAGACAAAGTTCTTTAATAATGCAGTACATGGTCTTTGTGCATTCCTTGTGTGAACTACCAAAAAGTTTTTTTTTTGTAAGAACAAAATCTGAAGAAGACCACAGCAACAATAGAATTAATGATAATATAGGTGAGAAAGAATCACAACTGAAAGTAAAGAATGTTCTAACAAAGAAAATTGAAAAAGGAGAAGGAAATAAAGACAAAATATGTGAAAACCCAGCTGGTTTTCATTTTTTTTGGCTTTCCATTTATTTTGTTCCCCTTCTCTTTTCCTGCCTAATGACTTCTATGCAATAAATAAAAATCTAGGGACATTTCTGTAATGCTTTTGATCTGACTAACATGGCATCTTCCACTGTCTAAGAAAAGCCAGAACAAAAATAGTATTAATCACATGTTGAGTCTAATTCCTTGTTTAGTCTTCTCACAGCCGCTTTCTCCCAAGACAGTACAGGCAGTATGTGAGCTATGGATATGCTGACTCATTATCTACTTAAAATTTTCCCCTTGGCAACAACTCTCTCAGCTACTGAGATGCTGACCAATGCTTTTATATCATACAGAAGATGCAGAAGGGGTGCCATGGATCAGAAACCCCTTTCCACGTAATAACTGATCATTTTCAAAACAGTCTTTGAAGCAGGACGAGTTTATTCTCATAGTACGAGAGGTTAAAATTTGTCAATTTCAAATTTGGCGAGACAGTTCACAGGCCAAAGACTCTCTCTTGAGTTGACTCAGGGGTTTCAGGGTGTTTGTTCTCCATTTATCCTGTGTTTGGAAATTGCACTTCCCTCAGCCCAGAGCTCTGTCCCCGCACAAGGCACGTGCAAGAAAAGTGCTACTCAGACAAAAGAACTTTATCTGCTGAAAAGATTTTATCACAGAATAGTGTGGGTTGGAAGGGACCTTTAAAGGTCACCTAGTCCAACTCCCTCTGCATCAAGCAGGGACATCTTCAACTAGATCAGTTTGCTCAAAGCCCCTTCCAACCTGACCTTCGATGTTTCCAAGGATGGGGCATCTACCACCTCTCTGGGCAACCTGTGCCAGTGTTTCACCACCCTCACCATAAAAAATGTCTTCCTTATATCTAGCCTAAATCTATCCTCTTTTAGTTTAAAACCATTACCCCTTGTCCTATTGTAATAGGCCCTGCTAAAAAGTTTGTCCTCATCTTTCTTATAAGCCCCCTTTAGGTACAGGCAGGCTGCTGTAAGGTCTCCCCGGCACCTTCTCTTCTCCAGGCTGAACAACCCCAACTCTCCCAGCCTCTCCTCCCAGGAGAGGTGTTCCAGCCCTCTGGTCATTTTTGTGGCCTCCTCTGGACCCGCTCCAACAGGTCCCTGTCTCCCCTGTACTGAGTGTGCCCTATCAGAGACTTCTACCACTTGCTGAGGAAAACTAATCACATTTTTGTTCAACTGACTACCATGCTCTGCATGTTTAAAGACACTGCTCGACAACACAGACAAATTGCCACAGGATAACATTACTGTATTAAAAAAAATGAGCTTTTATGTTCTTGTTTAAAATCTGCTTTTGATTCACACTACTGTAGCAGCCATACCATTCACAACCAGCAAAATGAATCTCATGTATCAAGGTAATGATCAAACCCTTTAGGTTGATATATAATATGCTACCGTATCTTGAGAAATGAGTAACACATCATTGTGCAAAAAATATACATGTAGCAGGCAGAAGCTTGCATATATAAAATACAAGAAACTTAGTTTTAAAGCTGTATATGTGGGAAATTTTCTCCAGAAAAGAAAACAGAACACTGGTAAAATTAAGTTAATGACTAGCTATATATTTCTTTAAAATTAAAAAATCAGCTGTAAGACTTTTCTCCTATTTCTTCTACAAATTAACATACTATTTTGCCAAGACTTGTTTATGAAGCATTCCTATATTACCAAATGTCATCATATTGGTAAAGAAATTAAAAATTCCTCTAAACAAGAATAATTCCTTTTGTATCTTAGTATTACCTACAGGAGAAAGTTCTTTGTTTGGAGTTTCTAGGTATCGCCACAAACACTTTCTCTGTAATTTCTGCTGGTTTTTGTTCTGTGTTCAGCTGCAGAACCAACCAGCCACTTGCACGGAAAACTGTTTTCTCCACTTTGAGTGTGCTCACACAGAAGTAGGACAGGCAGCATGATCCATAACTGCCCTGAGTAGAAGGGAGAAGAGGGGGCAACTGGCAACGATGAAATGGGAAACAAAATGTGTGAAAATATAGGGCATTTTGGGAAGCGTGAAGCCCTGGCAGCCGGTCACTGGTACAGCAAGGAGAAGGGAGTGGCCAAGTTCAGGGTTAGTGTCAATATTTTCAAATGTAATTTTCTTTCTTTTAAAATATTCTAAGTAGTCAAAAGTTAGAAACTTAGAAACACAAGCTACTTTTAAAAGGACGACTGAGGTTGCTTTGAAAATATGTACTCATGCCACACTACAGATGTACGTAAATAAAAAGGAAGCATAATATAAGCATATAACTTTACATCTGTCTTAGGAAATATGCTCAGATATCAAAAATGTTCCTTGGAGTCTCTTCTGATCTTTATAGTGTTGTTCCCTTATGAAGAAAACCAAATAGCTTGTTTTACAGGAGATCTGAAAGCCAAGGAATCTGTGAGGCTGTTCATATAAATTGGTATCTGACACCAGATATTTGACCAAGAAAGTACACAAAAGGAGAGGTGATATTTAATGCAGACACTTTTTCAGGGATAAATCTGGCCACTTTGTCCATTGGAAGACCTTTATATAGCTCAGTAAACAATCGGGGAGAAACTTTATTGTGCCTGAATCAATAGACATTAATGCAGTGCATTTCTGCCTCCTATACAATCATCTCGGCTGGAGTAACTTCCATTCAGAACTTCCTTCTCCCCTTGCTTTCATTTCTGGTTTATACTAATTTCTTCTCTCTTTTCTTGTTTGGATGTTTACATTCAATTAAGGATTTTCTCCTATATTTATCAGCAGTGTTTGATCTAAATTACAAGAAGAACCAACATATAGTCCTAGGTCATTCAGAAAGTCTCATTAGCTTGTTGATTATCCTCAGCACTTTTGAGAGAAGGTTTCATTACCATGCAAATAGAAATAGCTTCTTTATTCAGACAGACTAATGTTTAGTGTTCTGTGAATTATGTCATGCAACAATTAAACTCATCAAAAGGTACACAGCACGTGAAATTCATATTGTACAGACTAGTTATTATCGTCACAAAAGATAAGCGGGGAAAAAAAATGATGTTTGCTGTCATCTCTAAGTTGCCACTGTTTTTAGTATAATATAGCTGAAAAGCTAAAATTCAGGCCGCACAACAAGAAGACAGCACAAACCTATTCATTTGGAATCACTTGTTTGCATGCATTTCTTTCTCTGGAAGAATTCATTTCACATTCTGTTAACAGTAACACACCTGGCATTCACTACTGGTGTTTCTAGAAGATTGGACCACAATTCATTTTGGCCCTTGAGGAATAAAGGTCAGGCCTAAGCTAGAAAAACAGAGAAATGAATTGTCAATCCACTGAGAATGTATCAGAGCAGAGGAAACATCAGCTGACAAGTTGACACAGTCAACTCCTGGACTAGTATGGTATTTACACAACATACTTTATGCAGACTTTAATTGGGCTTTTCATTTATGTGCTCTGAAATGCTGTGTTAACTCCTGTATTATCCTTGAGCTTTTAGGGACTGTAGTCTTTTAATTTATGTGCTTATATTATAGATCTTTCTCTTCCCTTTCTACTTTTAAAGCATAGAAAACTCTGACTGACTAGTAGGACAGAAGAGAATTAAAAGGGAAACCTTTCCTACTGTGCCATAGCAGTATAAGTTCTCGCCCCCAGCCTCACCTCCATTTCAGCAACTCAGTGGTTTTCCTGGGCTGCAGCTATCTATGCACAGTCTGTCCGTGTTCCTAAGAAAATTTTCACATTTTGTCACACTGGGAACCTGGCTCCACATTTGCTGCCTTTTTTTAGCAGCCCTCCTGTGCCTCCTGCGCAACATGCTCACTGCCTGGCTTGGCTCTTACCCCAGTGCTCTCCATAGCTGATGCCTGCGGCCCAAAAAGACTTGAACCTCTCCTCCTTCGAGCGTGCTGTGCTCCCTGGGCTACCTCCATCTCCCCATCCCTCAGCAGCGTTTATCCAACCTTGTCATTCTCTTTTTGTATGAATATCACATAGAAATCTACAGTACCACGTAACAGTATATAAATCATTCTTTTCACAAGAAAAAAAAACCAACAGGCAAAATCTTCTTTAAAATACAAGCAATACAGGTTCACAGCTTGAACACGAACAAGGTAAAAAAAATACCGATTTTCTTCTGGTAGGTAAGTGTGAATATATGACAATTTCCAGTCGACACAGAGCTGCGGCTTTTTGGGCATAAAACGTTTTTAGGCCCTGGATTACTTTAAACAATCAATGCTGATATCCCGTATTGAGTAAAATGGACAGCTAGCCAAGCAGTTTAGTCAGTCATTCAGTTCTGCACTTATTTGATTACCAGAAGGATGCAGAGTGATCTCCCAGACACACAACATTAACCTTCAATCAATAACCACTTTAATGGTAGATGGACTCCTTTCTTCAGGCCTCTTCCAGCTGCATTACTGTGGAATTGCTATTTGGATAATGATTAATATGCTCAATACATCAAAGATTAATTCCTGTTTACACTGGTAGATGCTGCATTACATATTTCCATACCACAGTCTCTGTCCTCTAGTCGTGGACCTTGACAATGACATGGTTTTGATTACTTTCAGAATAGTCTCCACGATGAACAGGGATTTTATACTTGTGGTGATCAGTAAGGCAGAAAACCTTTAAAATGTTGTAATTTGAAGCAACCTATGTATTCTCTGAACTCTGAGTTGCTAGAAACAGCGTTGGGGCTGAGCAGATGGATAAAAAGAAATGCAGATGCTAAGCCTCTTCCCCCATATTTTTTCTTCTCTTTCTCATGTAACCAAGATTAAAAAGGTAATTTATAAAAGGCTGCTGTTCAGGTAGAAATATAACTTTGTACTTAGCTCATCTTTGTTGAAATACAGTGGAAACGCATAGTCAGATAACAACTCCTTGAATTATTTAGTAAATAAATGTCCAGTTCTTAGAAACACACCAGATTTGAAATACCGATTAAGAGATGTGTGCATTTTAATGACATTATAATACAAATAATGTACGATTAAGTTATGTTACCAAATTTAAGATATCACAGGGACTAGTGGAACTCCTTCCTGCTAAGAGTTTGTAGGGTTAGGATCTGCTTCACATTCTCTCTAAAACCTCATTTACCCTCACTGTTTGGGAAAAAAAAAAAATACAAACCAGGGTTAGCAATCGTTTTTCTTAAGTTTAACTAAAATATTGTTAAGCGATCTTACTCACCAAACACATAATTAGAAGACTATAAGTATTAGACACAGTATTTAGAAGACTATAATATTTTCCATTGATAAAACAACAGCTAACTAATTTGAAAATCACTTTTTTTTTTGAAAGAATATCATTGCTATAAAATGTCTATCTAATAGTATGTTTTAGGCTCATGTACTAATTATCTGTGTGTCTAAGGTATCAAAGGTTACACTCTTAATCGCCAGATTGACCCAACAGGATGCTTAGTCCTCGTCAGTGACCTTACTCCTTTCAGCCCAACCCTGTCTCACAGATGAAAGGAGATAGTTTGCTTTGAAATTTATTTTGAAAATCAACAGACTCAAATGCCTTTGAACTGTGGGAAAAAAAAAAGCTCCAGAGCCAAGAACCACCCTTCAAAAGATTCCTGCTTTCCTCTCTCACTAAAACCAGAGGTTACAACTCCTGGGAGAGCATCTTGATCCAGGCGCTCCACTCGTTGACACAAACAGAATGGAGAGGCCACCTATAAATAGCATGGGAGCAGGCTGACGGCAACATGCCTACCCTGCATGCTAAGCTCGGCTCTGAATCTGCCTGCAAGGCCGTATCTGCAGGCCACACAAAGAGATGATTTCTACTCAGGGCTTGAGTTCAGTCTGACAGCCTACCTTCAAGTTGTATGTGACATCACCGTGGCCATGCCAGGGACAGGACTTTCAGACATACAAGCAGGTAGTAACATGAGGGTCCGTCCTTCTAGTGAGAGAGGATGAACACAACCAAGGCACAAATCATTAAAACTCTTAAGTGCCCATACTGACAATTACAGTTGCTCTAAGAGATTAGCTGGAAACCAGGTTAGATGCTGACACACAGGTTTTATGTCACTGCTTTGCTGAGCCATTAGGAATATTCCTCACACTACAAAGTTTCCAAGAAGTGGACCATGTTGCCACCAGCACCACCACCCAAAGCTCAGGATGCATATATTCAACTCCAGCAAAGTTATAGACAGAATGTCATAAATATCACTCTATTATAGTTTAAGAGCTGTTCATCCCTGCTAAAGTTAAGGGTGATTCGCTTTTGACATCACTGGTGCCAAGATTTATTCCGGAACAATTTACATACAGCACAGTCTTATGAGGTCCACTCTAAACTAAGTTGTTTCTACTTTCTAGTCTAATATAGAAATACAAACTAAAATTAAACCTAACTTTTTTTTTCCACTAATTCGACATTGTCCTGGTTTCAGCTGTGATAGAGTTAATTGTCTTCCTAGTAGCTGGTAAGGTGCTATGTTTTTGAGTCAGGTATGAGAAGAATGTTGCTAACACACTCATGTTTTCAGTTGTTGCTAAGTAGTGTTTAGACTAAGTCAAGGGGTTTTCAGCTTCTCATGCCCAGCCAGCGAGAAGGCTGGAGGGGCACAAGGAGTTGGGAGGGGACACAGCCAGCTGACCCCAACTGGCCAAAGGGATATTCCACACCATGTGACATCATGCCCAGTATATAAACTGGGGGGAGCTGGCCGGGGGGCACCGCAGCTCAGGGAGTGGCTACGCATCGGTCAGCGGGTGGTAAGCAATTGCATTGTGCATCACTTGTTTTGTATGTTCTATTATTATTATTATATCCCTTCCTTTTCTGTCCTATTAAACTGTCTGTATCTCAACCCACGAGTTTTACTTCTTTTCCCAATTCTCTCCCCCATCCCACAGGGCGGGGGGCAGGGCGGGGGAGTGAGCGAGCGGCTGCGTGGTGCTTAATTGCTGGCTGGGGTTAAACCATGACAGATATCAAATATACACCACCAAAATTTGGAGCCTGGATGAATTTCCTTATCATGAACTTTTTCACCTGAGCTTTGTATTAAAAAAAAAAAAAAGTGCATGGGGAACATGGAGAAGGGAAAAAGAAAAAAAATATCTCTTCTCTCTATTTTCAAACACTGTTGTACAATAAGAGGAAATCATGGTCATCATTCTTTTGTAAGGAAATTCAGGAAACAGGCTGAAGTGATGTGGGCAGAAAACTACAAATAATGGCAAGATCACTCTTAGAAGCTTATGGAAGAAGAGTCCTCTTCTCATTCTGGCTTATTTAGGATCAGAAAACAGCATTATTGCTTAGCTTCTAAAACCAGCTTTGTTGGGCTAAGAGAATAGACTACATGCCAGAATGATGTGATTTTTCAAGGGATGTCACATACCAAAACCAGATCAGTTTCTGTTCTCATTTAAAGGAAGATACGATAATGACTGAAAAATGACTATGATCTAGCTCAAGTTTAATGACAAAATATGATACTTTTCCACCCTAAGTATTCACCACCAAGTCTTCCTATTTCTCCCTACTCTTTGACTTGGATACGGTAACACCTTTACCTGTCATTGTTACTGTATAACAATGTAACATTGTAACAGTTGTCACCTATCAGTCTGTTTCAACTGTGAAGGTAATACTCATTATTTTGAAACAATTGAGTTATTACAGTGAAAAACAGTATATTAATTAAGAATATTATTTACATTAACACTTATTACTAACTGCAAACTTGATATAAATTTGTACGCTTTCATGTTTGTTGACTTGGAAAGAGCTTTGCTTGCTTAAAGCTCAACTGAAATTGCATTAAAAGGTAATAAAGCGATTACTTTTTGTTAAGATTTGTCAGATAATAAATAACCAGGCTCATTTTTTTCATCTTTCTATATCACAGACACAACTCCAGTAGATCAAATCCTGGCAGCCTCAGCAAGCAATAGTAGATGGTTTATATGACCATTTTTATGGCTTAATTGTTCAATATCTTTGTCATGCATTATGCTAAGTGGAAGAGAGTCAAAGGAAACAAGTGAGCTAGGTCAGAATCAAAGGTGAGCAACAGCTCAGATAAGGAGTACAAGAAAGGTCATACCAAGAGAGGAAAAAAAAGGAACACTGGCAGCAAATTAGCTTTGTGTTTTGCCACAAGAAATAAGGAACTACGAAGATTGGACTTTGCAGCATTATTCAATGTGAATATAGGAAAAAAGTTGTATATTTCTACCTCTTGACAGGTATCGGACATCGACAACCATTCCTGTCTATCTTTGTAGGTGTAATGTTTCAACATATTTATTGACATGAATCATACTTATCTGAAGTTCTATATATATGCCTAACCTCTAATGAAATGAAAGTCTTATTTGCATAATGACAGTAAAAGTGAATTCTTTATGTAAAGCAGTGGAGCAAAATGGTTAGTCCGGTCTGAATAATAAGCATGCAGTCTGGAAGTACGTAATGGCCAGTAACGTAGAAGTATTCCAGGTCTTTAATTTGCTAATCCATACATTCAAGATACTTTGTTAGGAAATGACCGCTATATTTTCCATTCAACATTTTTGCCTTAATTGCACAATTGTGTGCCTCAGAAGGCTTATACAGGAATGAAAACCTCATTTGTTAATAGTTTTGTGGGCAAAAGGCCAAAATTTGTGAAAATGTGACTGACAATTGAATATTAACTGCAAAGACTTTCCTGGTCGTTATTACTTGTGAAGAAACACCTGACTTACTGAAAATCAGCTATTCCTAAATAACTGTCTGTTCCAAGTACATAAAAATTCTGAGTTTAAATATACTTTCAAGCAATAGCTGTTGCAAATAGAAGATGGCAAATGGCATTTTTTTTTTTTCATCTGCATTCATCATTGGAACTTGTAATACTCACAGTGTATTTTGATCCTTTCTGTGATCCATTTACCTCCATCAGGGAAGTTTCACTGCTAATATCAGGGCATGACAGTCCAGTCATGGAGCCCACTATCAAAGAGCTAGCGATGCTGGTTGTAAAGGAATCAAACTGCAGTGCAGCCTTCCTCCCCTATCCTTAGCTTGCAGGCAGTACCTTAATGAAATAAGAGAACTGACAGAGACAGATAAGAACTCAGTGTGACAACTGCTTTTAGAGGCAGGCTGAGCCAAAACAATTTGATGCAAGCAATATTATGATCAATAACACCTCCTAGGCTTGCATATTCCATTATGTACAAGTCTGTGTGGCTCTACTTTTTTTTTCCCTCCTTTCTTCTTCTTCTTTTCTTTTTTTGCAATTAAAAATGTTTCAGTCTAGTGGCAGTGAACAATTTTTACTGGATTAGTTTTTGGAAGAAAACTGCCAGTGCCACCCTGGTGCATCTTTTGTGCATACTCTGAAAACTTTAACAGTAAAGGAAGCCATTAAAGGTGTTTTCATGACACGCGTTAGCTAGTCCAGTTCACTAAAGGCTATTAGCACAGTGAAAAAGATAATGAAATCTCTCGCATATTTTTGTGAAAGTATAGGTACAGTAAAAGTATTAAAAAAAAAAAGTTTTGTGTAGTGCTCTCAGGCTAAGCAAAGTCACTGGATCAAACTGTAGCTGAGGTAAACTGAATTAATTACATCAGCATCTAGCAAAGTAGAAAGTGTTATGCAATGTCACATTGCAAAATGCAAACTCTTACCTATTTGGCAACCATCCCCACAGAATAAATTTCTTTTCAACGTCACTGTTTTAGCACAGCACCTTTTTATCAAATGTCAGCTTAAACATAGTGCTGCTTATTATATTTTGGGTACATCAGCAGTTTTAGTAAAGTCAAAACAATTCAGGAAGACAATAGAATTCTGGCAAATCTATGGGGACACATCCTATTTTTGGAGTCAACTGTTTACACCACATTGCAGTATGTTATTTTAAATTCCCTATTCACCGAAATATAAAAAAGGGACATTTCAAATGAAAATTTTCTTAAGGAAATGGTCAAATGTTTATGCTTCCTTAAAAATCTTCCCCTATGTCCATTTGAGGAACATCTTGTTGACAGCGAGATGTATTTGATAAACATTTCAATGTTACACCATCTACACAGTTGATGTGTAGCTGACCAAAACCCCTCATGTCATAGAAGAAGATCAACTAGTAGACTTTACTTCATTTCTCCTTTATCTTTCTTTAGATAAGTTGGGAATTCTTTCTTCATGTAATCAACCATGGTTGATTAGACACATTGGTAAATAAAATAGTTTTCTGATCTGCTGTAAATGCGTTCAGTTTCACACTTCTTTTCCTCTCAGTAAGTTAATAATAGAATTGCTATATTCTTTCTTACTATATAGCCCACTTATTGGATCATGTAGGCAAAAACACACTACTGAGATTATTCCATTTTATAATCTATTTTAGGTTTAGATATGTAATGGAAAGTTGTCATGGAGATCAATAATTAACCTGTTTACGTTTGACCTGCGTATATCAACTGATAAAGGTATAGCAAAGCAAAGCAATCTTTTACAGTTCTAGTTCTGAAGGGGAAGCAGCAAAAAATCATACATCTAAAAATAGCATAAACAGATTAGAGATTTTTTTTTTTCTTCTGGCTTTACAAGTCTTTGTAAGGACAAAAGAAATCATTACTTTTTTATCTTAGAACTGCATTTTAAATGACAACCAGCAATCAATGAAATTGCTCAGGCTGAGTCCATGCCAGGATAGAAACTTGCATTCTAATGCATATTATAAGATCTTTAAAACAGACATTGTCATAGCTCTAGTCTGAAAATAACATCCACAACAGCTGACCTATAGATCTGAATCAATTAAAATCTCTCCATCCAAGTTTCTTTGCTGATCTTCATCAACAATTATTTTATCTTAAAAAGAAAGAAACTTGATGGCTCTTCTCAATACCCTGATGGGTATAGGCAGGCTTACTTACTTTATTTTAATTATTAAGGGATAGTTCACATGAATATTAGTACAATTCTGATAAAAGCAACAGCAGCCTGTCTATGATGTCTTTGTCTCTTAGATTTCCTGGTTGCAGGATATGTAGATTGCTGATGTCTTCATTCTTTAATGGACAGGAAAATATAAACCAATTTTTCCTCTTTTCAGCTTCCCTGAAGTATCTAAAGCCATTTGTGTTAAATACCAAAGTAAAAATAATAGCATTGGCAGTGTTTACTGTCTCTGCACTGTTTTAATCTATGACAAAATTGATATGTTCTCAATGATAGACCTCAAAATGTATTCGTAAAGGAGGAATAATAGACTTGAAATATTTTAATATGGTCCTGCAGAAAAAAAAAAAAAAAATCAGTGTTCTGTACATATATATGCATATTTATGTGAGCTATCTAAAAAAAAAAGGATTTTTGATAACTGCAGATGACACAAAGTCAGTGGCATGTTAGTTTTAAGAGGAGGCCATTTTGCAAAGAATTTAAGATTGTTTGGTAAACTGGGTACATCTGAGACACATACATGCATATATCATTTGATACATCCCATACGTATAAATCAAGAATGCATGTCATACCAGTGGAGATAAAGAATGAGTGCTCTAAAACTGTCTGGGAAGGATTTAAGGGTGGTTAACCAGATGATTGCTTAAGCAACAGTATAATGAAGCAAATGAAAAAACCAAATTGATCTCAGGTGTACATGAGTAAAGGGAAGATCTGCTACAATTCCAGGGGAAATATGACCTGTATAAAAGCTATTTGCAAGAGCATTTATCCAACAGTATGGTCATTTCTGCAGCTGCACCTCATAAGGTGCTGAAGCGCTAGAAATAGCCCCAGAAAGGCCCACAGGGATGATCTGAGGTATGGGAAACTTGTTAACATAGTGAAATACTAAGAAAACTCCTCCTACTTCCTCTAATGAGAAAATCAGAGAGATTTTGATCTACAGGTACATGGTTTGGGACAAATATTACTAAAAAATAAGGTCCTTTAAACCAGTGATAAGTTCATAAGGGTAAATAAGTACCAGCTGAAAATAGGAAAACTGGAGCTACAAATGATGTCATTCTTATTCTGACATAGATAATTTCAGCCCCTTTTGACTTCAGCATCAGTGAGCTTTGACCTCTATTTGACTGATTTCTTCCAAAATCTCTGAAAAGTATTAAGACTTCTCCTCAGTTTTTTTTCCTACTCGTTATTTGTTACTTAGTTGAAAAAATTATAATTACTTACACAGTTATGCATCCAATATTATACTGCATTGTTTCTGTCACAGAATGTAATTTAGATTTGAATAGTTAATATTTTTCTCATCTAGCCCACTTTGGATGAGTTAAGCATCAATAGATTGTAATTTCTGTGATTACACATCTCTCTCTCATTTTTTCTTTAATTGACTGATATCGCATTTATCACCTAGGCTGTAAAGAGCAGCTCATCCTGTAGAAAATGCCAGGTCTTTCAAGAAATAGCCACAAATGTCAGACTTGAAATTTGGATCTCAGTATGAACTTTTCTGCAGCTCAGAATTGCTTGGAAGATGATGTGGTTTAATTCATCATTAGTAAAATATCACTCTGGAGCTAGCAAATTATCAATAAATATGACAGAAGATGGCTGTGGTATGGGACGTACGGTATTGCAAGAGGCAAAACGCTATTTACATATGACACACGTTACATACGACAAAATAAACTTTAGGAAGGGTCTGGTCTCATAACAAGGATAAACATGGTTTAGCAGAGTTCTTCCTTTTCTCACCAAAGCAGTCAGCCCATGATCAAAACTGGCAACATTCTGAAAGAGAGAGTGGGGTCCTTCTGCAGTGGGCAGGTTGGAGAGCACAGCAGCCAACATCCTACCACAGTCATCTCGGGTTCTCATTGACTACAAACAGCTGTCTGGAGAATTTACAGCTCTTAATTCCCAACAGGATAGAAACCCGAGTGAGTAAATGGCAAAGATATAAATGCATACTTCTCCCAGGAGTCATCACGAAGTCTGACCCTAATGGATCATTTATGAAATGGTTGATATTAAATACTCTCCAGTGGTGCCTGTCAAGCTTGTAACGTATACCTAAACTGCACATTGATTTCTAACCAGAAAGGATTTGAAATTTTGAACGTCTTATCATTTTGTGAAACTCCACATGTTGGCAACAATCACATGTAGACAGTTACTCCCACCCAAACACATAACTATATTGATTATTATACAGTGTCTTCAAACATAACTACTTTTTGTTAAAAAAAGTGATGGCCGTCTTTGACCTTCTTCTCTGATGATCAGGATTGGCTTCTGATGCGATCTGTTGAATGAATTAATGTCTCACCACACAGTAACAACAAGAGGATGGGCTTTACTATTAGGTTCATAGTATGAACACCACTAACATGAACACATTTCCTCAGTGCTATTTCAACAGCAAAATTTGAAACATCAGTCATTTTCCTAGTAAGATTTGTAGGGGCCTGGAATGACTTTTTGTGTGATCCATAAAAACTCCGAAAAAAGAATGCAATGTTTAAGTTAGCAATAAAGTACTCTACATGGATATTCCTTCCTAAGTAATTTCCCCTGCAAAATAAGAAAAAAAAACCCAAAAACAACTTACTGGGGAAATGAGGAAAGTAATTGAGTCTTTCACTTGAAAGTGAAAACGGTTGTCTACAGGATGGTAGAGCATGCAGTGTTGTAACATAGCTCTGTCACATAAATAGTAATTTTCTTCATATTCACTTTGAACAAGATTATCTATCTGCATAATGTAACTGTTTCAAAGATTTGGAAGTAAAAAGAATGGAGCAATGTCTGGGCAGCAGGTCCTTGACCTATCTCCACCTGTATCACTGTGATATTTACTTATACTACTCCATCACTATATGTCTCCAGAACTGACAGTAAATTTCAGAAACAGGTATAGTACTTGAAGGCACAGAAAAATGGCAGAACAATGCTGGTTTTACCTATCGTAACACTCTTCTTCCTGTTGCCTCTAGGAAAAACATAACCTTTTTTTATATAGTGTACTCTAAATCCCTTCCCTATTTCTCAGACCATTTCCAATGTAAGTACTGTCACTTCCACACTTCCAGAACTCAGGAATAAAAATTTTGCAGATCATGAGCTGTGCCTTGAAATCATGATGTTAAAATATTTTTTTCTTTCCCCCCGCCCCCTTTTTTTTTTCCTTAAATCTAATGCTAAAGAACTACAGATGTGGCTAAATAATTGCTATTTCCTAATTTAGCTAATAAGAAATTATGTATTTGGGAGGACTTTTTCCATATCCTTTTGTTCACATGCCAAAAAAAATAAAAAAAGGGAACTCCTAAATTATTTCGCTGATGTTAATTTATTTATTATTTAAGCTGTACTTGAAATCTCCATCTTTTGCACTGCTCTAGTCAGCGAAAATTGGGTAAATCCTTACTTAAAAAAAGTACCATGTTTCTTAATGTTACACATTTTAAAGCTTGAAAAATGTGCAGAAGTGCACCCTATCTAAATATTTCACACTAATTCTCTCTTTTCATTAGTATCACTTCTTTTTATGATTGCTATTACTTCTTCCCCATTTTATGATGCATGATGCCAGTACATAGCTCATAATTGCTTTCCTGAGCAAGACTGAATTCTGCAAATCCTGTCTCTCGTGGTGAACAGGTTCACCAGCCTAATTTATAGGATAATAGCACTTCAAAATCCTCCCTATAGGACAACTTAGCCCTCGTTCATTTCCTAGTGCAGAGGTTGCTTTAGGAGTTATTTAAAGGTTAGCTCACAAGTGATAATACTCTGGTGCGTGAGCCTTGTTGAATTTGATTTTAATTTAATCAATAAGTGGTAACATCTATGAAAAAAAAAATTACTGAAAGAAGAATTTATTCTTTGCCATTCTGAGTTCTTCTTGCATTCCACGTCAAAGTGTTAAAAATGTCTATTGTGCACATTTCTTGAAAAACTGCTAGGAAGATTTGAAGAAAGACAGGCAGAGATGTGTGAAGAAACCAATGATGAATGTACAATTGGATATGAGACAAGTTCACATTTAAGTAACTTGGAAATAACACTAGATAAGGTACAGAAAGAGCAGCTTTTCACACCACTGTGAGCTCTGACATTCTGTTGAGGGTAGTGCCTTTAAAGTGATGAACTAGACAGGTCTCAGACTGTAGTTTGTAGGCGATTTGTTGTGGCATATGCAGAAAAGGATTCAAGATTTCCTTACTTCTGTCATATCTCACAAAAAAAAACCCAAACAAAAAAACCCAAAAACCCAAACCAAAATCAACCTGCTACAACTGCATAAGTACATTTTAAATATTATTTGTCCATGTAAGAGATTATAATAGCTACCACAGAATCACTGTGGAACTGCAAATGGGAAAACAGGTTTGTCTTATGAAACAAACTCATGTTACACAGCATGCAGAGAAGTGGAAGACTTGGTAGATAAGTTATACATAATATGGTGCTTGAAGAATTTATCTTTAAATAAAGACAGCATGAATGCCAAAATTTTCATTAGGTCTCAGTCTCCTTTGAATTTTAAACAGAAAATAAACCAACAACTCACTAACTGAGAATACAGCTAGAAATGAATTATGGCGTGACACCACTGATCACAAAAAGTAACCACTTGGTATCTTTTGTGAAAATGAAAGAAAAAACCACTGATACAAAGAATTAATAAAATAGATAAAGGAAACAGATGTGATACATTGGTAAGAAGAAAAAGTCCAACCACATTTATTTTTGATAAAGAAACAAGCATTAATTTCTCTGTTGCATTCAAGTGGCTGTAGCACATGAGTTTTTACCGCTTGTATAATAACTAAACAAGAATGTCAACCGTTTGAAGATGAGTCATCTCTTTCTAGAAGCTAAGTGATTGGGTTGTTTTAAACCTCTAATGACATATCTGTCACACGCTGCTTTGGCAGAGGCTCTAGCTTACCAGTATTTGTATGGTGGAAGCACCAAATCAGAGCTGTCGCTACTGAACAGCTTTCCCAAATAATTCTCCAGACTAACTGTTTGTGTGCTGTGGTACTAGTCCTGAGCCAAATCTTTTGGTCTGAGATGAAGTGTTGCTTTGATGACTGTTTTCCCAAGACCGTCTTTTAATTAACTTACTGTCGCCATCTTCACCTCCTCCCTGCACCCCTGCTAGGTCTGCTACCTTAGGGTGTCTCCCAGGTTTGGGGAGGGAAACTGCCTCTACCTGCCAGCTCAAGCATGGTGCTTACTATCCGTCTGCTGCCTTATACCCTATCGTTAGCATCGGCGTGTCCGGCTGGAAAGACTTACCTGACCGACTCCCAAGTCAGCAGTCTATCTTCAAGGGTAGTCGCACCCTGAGCTACCTGTCCTGTTCGTAAACAAACCGACCTACCCAGAAAGCACCGAATTTCATTTTCCTTTTTGTTCTTAGGTATTTGCTGGACAGACAATAGTTTTTATAGTTGAGTTGGCCAAGTAGACACAGAATATATTCAGGCAGCGTTTGTTGCGTTCTTTTCTTCAAAGACCTGGAATTTGCTGATTTGTTTACACAGCTTGGGCTACATAAGCAGTCAGATTATGCAAACAGCATTATTTCTGACCCTTCATTTCGCTTTAATCCTAAAATCCAATTTGTTTTATGAGTGTCCTGATAGATGGTGGAGGAGAAAAGAAAACACTTCAGCGGGAAGAAGGGGTACTTGGACAATTTGAAAACACATTATATTTTCTGTTCTCTTGTGCATGTAAAAAACCCATAGCTTTAAAGATAATTGAACACTTAGGGATTTAAAAGATGTTTCAGAAGAGGGAGACAACAAATATTAATCAGCTGTTTAACATAGTTTGTATTGCTCTTTGTCTTATACATAAGGGAGAATGTTTCAGACCAATGTATGAATGGTCAGCTATTTTTGTCTCTCTTTTCAGCAGCTGCAAAGAGCAAGAGAACTTTTATTTCTCATCTTTTCTTTACACATAAAACCCTAGGCTAGATTTTTAGTAGATATAGATGGCATTGAAATTTAGGGCATTTGTGCCTGAGGACAGCATTTCTGAATCTGAACCACTATTTTTGTGTTAGCCCTGCCCATGAACTGATCCTCAAAACTTAATTTTCCATAGGGTTTGGGCAAGTCCAAAGCACTGTATTGGGTCTTTATTATCTATTCCATTTCCTTCAAAAATACTTATGCATATTTAAGAATTTTCCTCGAGAAAATGGTAAGTATCCTTTTTGTTTTTCTGTCAGTGAACACTGACAAACATATAAAAGGAGAAACTATTACAGTACAAATGTTCTCTTTTTAATGCTAATAAATGGATTTGAGATAGAAGTCATTCTATCGTACAAAATTTTTCCCAAAGAATGAACAAGTATATCTTGAGTATAGTTACAAACAAGTACATGCACACAAGAAGCACATACACACCTTTTTCAATTGATCAAGAAGGATATCTATGGCACTAACACTACTTCTTAATAATGATATTCTAGTCAAATTTCATTCTTTTTGGCACCGTACAAATAAGGAGACAATCACAGCTCCCAACACAAATCAAATCATTAAGTTTGGAAAAGACCTCTAAGATCATCAGGTCTAAAAATTTGTTAAAAATACAGTCTTATAGGTTACAATTTTTAAGTTATTCAAGATTCTTGCTGGCTTTTAAAAGACATTATCGATCTTTGGATTACCATGGGACTTTGTTTCAAACTTTACTTATTTTTTTATTAGAAGCATTAGCTAGTCTTGAAAGCGATGCTATGTTCATACAGTAAAGGTTAGTAAACTCAACTCTGTTTACAGCTCATTTACAACTGCCATGTATTCACATAAAACACTGAAATAAAGTAAGCACTAATGTGCTGCTTTGGGTATGATGCTCAACTGGTATAACTACAGAAACATGTATGTGCTTAATACAGGATGAATATGATTAAGTATTGCCCATATATTTTTTTCCTACCTTCCAACCTTATGCTTTAACTTTGGGATTACTACACATATCCAATTTTAAAAATCCAAACATATATATGCACATATATATACATGGATATATAGGGTAAAAGTCATAGCAGTTTTGTGCTGTGAAAAGGTTTCTCATGAAAAAGCATTGCTTCAAGGGCTTTACAGCTCTAATTTTGCCTTTATGTTAGTTACACCCAGTATGTTGATTCTTTCAGAGCTGCCACCTGCAACAGTTTTACATCAACTGTTATATAATTAATGTGTCAAACTTGGCCTTCAGGATTACTGAGAGATTTACCTATTCACTCTCTACTTACTTTGCAAAATGGAGTACTTTGAACCTGAAATCAGTTACCAGATTTATACATTCTGTGCTTAATGAGCAAAAGCCTACTCTTCACTCTGAAGTGAATCCTAACAAACCGATTCTTAAAGTCATGGAATGCAATTGCAAAGTTGTCATTCAGAACAAATATATGAGATTATTAATCATCCAGCACCCTATGAAATTTTTATATTTCTAAATAGGGCTTTTTTAGAGAAACATGACTGGTGAGAAAACTCATTTTCTAACACACTAATGAGGCAAAGTAGGAAGTTTATTGCTAGCTAGTCGGTGTTGCAAACTTGCTTTCAGTTACTGTAAATCCTTATTTTTCCTCCCCCTCCCACATTTGTTTCTATGAACAAAAGCAAGACATTTTGTCTTTTTTGTATTTTGCAAATTAAGGTTTTAGTTAAATATTGCATAAACTAGATTTTTGCTCTTTTTATTTTCGTTGTGACCTGGATTTCACTTGAAGCTTTTCATGCTTTGTTGCACAAAGCACAAATACAACAGTGAATTCATCTTTATGAGACTGTGAAGACAATCCACTTACAATAAGACAAAGCAATTTCATTTCTTTTATACATTTAAATACAAAATGTGTTGGATCCAATACCACCATTTCACTTAATTCTCTACTCCTCATCTCTTTAACTAAAAAAATGTATATATATTTCTTTCTGTGCGGGTGTATGTATAAAGAAACATGTCCATTGCCTAAATTACACCTGAAGGCAGAAAATTACACCAGAATACAATAAATGACTCCATCAAAGAAAGGACTAATGCATAGAAAGTAAACTTATCCCCACATGTCAACATAGGCTCTCTTAGCTATAGCTAGACCCTCAAACTAGTTTTCAACTGTATGAATTTGTATGTCATTAAAAAGAACTAAGTGTATCTAGTATACATGTTAAAGAGCTACAATAATAACATGAGTGAGGAGAGCATTGCACCATATTTTTTTCTGTCTCTAGGTTTGGGCATCTGTGTATGTATGGGGGGTGTCTTTACATTTTCCCCACGCCATTCTCTACTTCCCTGAGTGGGTGTAACTTAGCCCTGGAATCCCATACAACGCTGTATAAGCTAGAAAGGATCTGGGTCCTTGGCCTATAGGTAAATGGATGTAATGTATATATGCTGGCCTTTTAAAGGAATGTAATGCTAACATTTACTAACGTATAATACTCATGTAATAGCCATACTGCCAGAATCAGATGATATTCACTGAAGAGTTTAACAAGAACTCAAGGAAAGAAAAAATGAATTCTAAAGATGACTGCCCTGGTTTTGGCTGGGATAGAGGTAATTTTCTTTCTAGCTGTTGGTACAGTGCTATGTTTTTGAGTCAGGTATGAGAAGAATGTTGCTAACACACTCATGTTTCCAGTTGTTGCTAAGCAGTGTTTAGACTAAGTCAAGGATTTTTCAGCTTCTCATGTCCAGCCAGCAAGAAGGCTGGAGGGGCACAAGGAGTTGGGAGGGGACACAGCCAGGGCAGCTGACCCCAACTGGTCCAAAAGGGTGTTCCATACCAGATGAAGTCATGCCCAGTATATAAACTGGAAGGAGTTGGCCTGGGGGGGGCGGTGGTGTGGTGTGGATGGCTGCTCAGGAACTAACTGGGCATTGGTCAGTGAGTGGTGAGCAATTGTATTGTGCATCACTTGTTTTCTGTGTTCCAATTCTATTATTATCAACAACATCATTATAATTTTCTTCCTTTCTTTTCTGTCAAACCATCTTCATCTCAACCCATGAGTTTTACTCCCCCCNNNNCCCCAATTCTCTCTCCCATCCCACCGGTGGGGGGGGCAGGGAGTGAGCGAGCGGCTGCGTGGTGCTTAGTTGCTGGCTGGGGTTAAACCACGACAGTGATGTATAACCTCTCAATGAAAATCACTTGATACCTGTGGACTGAAGGGAGGCAAATGGGGACGTTAGTTTTAGAAAAAGGTTCCAAAAGGATTTAAGGAACTTCACACTTGTTAACAGGTATTATAAAGGATAAATAAAAAAGGAAAAAAGAATTGTGGACATCTAGGTGAATACTGTCTACTCAGGAAGGGACAACAGTCCTTTCATTTACAGAAGCCAATGTTGCAAGACTTCTGGAGTCACCTGACTTTTCAGCACAATTGGATAAGAGTGACCCAGTTCTTCTGTCTTCCTTGGATTTCCAAAAGGCTTTTGATAAAGTTCCTTACCTCAGAATTTTAAGAAAACTAAGCAGCCACTGCATGGGCCATTTAAAGATATGAATTAAGAGTGTAGAGCTATTTCACGCAATGGAGGGCAGTCACCAATGGAATTCCTCCAGAGCCTGTGCTCGAACCAGTTCTGGCACCTGCGTTGTCTTGACATACTCACAAATAACCTGGACAAGACACAAGCAGTGAGGTGCGCTGGTTTGCGGATGAAGTTATTTAAGAGAGCAAGGACAACTGCAAGGACTTGTTGAAGGTTCTTAGGGGCCCAAATAACGGAATGACAAAATGAGATGTGAAAGTCATTATAGATTAATATGAAGTTGCACATGGGGAAAAATAAATCTACTTCCACAAATAAAACAATGAACTCTAGTTTACCATCAAGAGGAACAAGTTAGTGTTAGGAGAGTTTCATCAGAAGACATATAGGTGATTGGTAGCCAAAAATCAAATCACTGCTAGGAATCAGTAGCAAAAGAATAGAGGAAAAAACTGAGAGAACTGAGAGACAACACCATTTTTCCATGGTATAAATCTATATTCTCCCACATCTTATGGACCAAAAAAACCCCAAATAAAAATGAAAAGCAAACAAGTTGTCATTCTTCCATAGCACTCCTTGCTAAAGATAACTGTGAAGAGAAAAAGGTGTGTCTGTGTGTGTGTATATATATATATATATATATTCAAAGTTTACTAGGCAGGCAAATCACTTAACCGCATCTCCAGGTGTCCAAAAATATTTGGAGAATGGAAAATTACCCACTTTCCTTCTTCTCACTGTTCTCTTACTATCTGCTTAGATCCGCTGTTAAAGACAGTATTGTTAGACCCTTAACTGAGACACTACAGCTTATGTAAACTGCATCATCTGAGTATTGCTTCTGTATTTACTCCCTGTCTTCTTCCCATTTGTTAAGACTTGTGGTTTCTGAGACACAGACACAGGAGAGTAAAAATTACACTAACATTGCAAATGTTGAGAAGAAACAGAAAAAGTTTGTCTCTAGGCTAGATTTGATTTATAATTTTTAAAAAAATTGTAGCATAGAAGATTTGTTGTATACCAGCCCAGACTATTTAATTTTTATTTTACTATAATAGGGGATATAAACAACCAGCATGACACATAATTTATCATGTATCTTCTTTCAATCTTGAAATAAATTGCAAAGAAGTTATAAAAAAAGTTAATAGCCTTATTTTGAAATGGTTTGTTGCACCAAAAAGAAAATGTTAGAATATTATATGGATACGATTTGGCTTAGCAGATACTCTTTTATACATTTCCATGTTTCCTGAGATTTTAATAGTCAGCAAACTCTGCATAGAACATATAAAGGTAATAACTATGAATGCTTTGCTGTGAAACTAGTTCTGAGTTCACTTTTTCCATTTGGAACAAAAACCCGTACCTGAAAGTAAAAGAAATAATGTTTCAATTCTGAATGCAAAGGACAAGTAAGCTGAAATATAAGACTTTGGATGAAGAGCACTTAAAAAACATTAGAATCCAGAACGCAAGAATAAAAGAAAGCAAGGCTTTGAAACTATTGTGTCATTATTAATTGGGTTCTACACTTCTCAGAATTAATTTTCTATGGATTTTCCTGAAGATCGTGTGCAGGACATTTTGAATTTCTTTCTTGCTTTAGCATCAGCCACATAGCTAGCCTGCAAATATATTCTGGTAACTTCTGATTTATACAGGCCTATTTCAGACACATTCTATCTCTCTTTACCTTTGTGCTTCTAGTTCAGCATCTTCACTCAGACTAGAGCTGGTGAAATATTTTTAAAGATTTCATCCCACTGTTTTTCCAATTTTTTGTGTAGATATTTTGTATGCTTAGGGAAGAAAAATAGCTCTTTTTGTGGAACGTTTTTAAATATACCTCAGTTCAGTTTCAAACAATAAAAATAAAAAAAAAAAATCAGGCTTTGGAAAATTTCAAATGTCTGCACTTGTGGGAGGGAAATTGGGTAAGAGGATTCTGTCATGGAATACTGAAAGGGAGGTTAGAGGATAATGGGAGGGAGAAAAATGAGCTTTACTGTGAGGAGTAAACAGACCGATACTGCCAGTACACAAAGACTTCACTGATGTAGTCGTAGAAAACGGGAAAACAACAGCTCTCTAACTGTATGTATTTGACTGAGGACAATATTGAACGTTGCTTTTTGCTGATTACTTAGCACTTATGAAAGTGAGTTCATGGCTCTAGGTGATGGTGTTACATGCTAAGACCATTATCTATCCATGCCCATGTCCTCCTACTCACCAGATAATTAAGAAAGGAAATAGGGCATTTCTTAAAAAATATATAACCAGATACTGAATCAAAAAGCAGAGAGAATAAACAGTGAGAATAAATAGTACCTTTGGGGGAAAAAAAATACAGCTTCACACAATGGTTCAGAGATGTGAAACTGGTGGAATAACTCTGCTTTAGATTATTAACTTTATCTTGGACACGTGCAATTGTGGGGAGGAGACTGAGGAGGGGGAAAGGTTAGTGAATGAGTGCGTCTCTGTAAATAGCAGCAACTACAGAAATAAAAGCAAAATATTTGCAAAAGCACTAGGCTTGTGGCTCCTGTGTGAATTCAGAGCTCATTGGGAGCTAGGGGGAAAGTAGGTGCTTTTGTCATCATCCTTCCTCTCCATCACGCAATGCCAGACATATAACCAGATCATACAGTGCTGTTGTGGCTGTTTAGAGCTGGACCATCTCTGATCTGATGAACCAGCTATTCAGACGTAACTGGTGTGGCAACATAAGCACCTCTTAAAACCAGCAGGTGGTGCGTAAGCTTTAAAATAATGCACAGACAATAATTTCTCTTGTCTGGGGTCTTCATTCTAATGCCAGGGTTCCTCAAACAAAAGAAAGCATACATTTGACATTTAGTGCACCGAGGTTAATTAGTTCTAGGGATTTTAACACAATGGGAAGGAAAAAGACCCCAACCAACACAAAGCATATATTTAGTATTCATATGATTTCATTAAAATGCATTATGAATAATCCCCTTTTGCCTCTGTAGCTGGTATTTTATCGATTCTACTTTCAACCTTGGCTACAAACTATGTTTCAAAGCATGAGTGTCTTTGCATCGCTGTAACGGTATCATCTGCTATAAACGTAGACTGCCAGAATTCCTACCAGAATTATGGGCGGAAACTACAATTCTTTAAAACAGAGCACAAAACCTTTTATTTTTTTACCCTAATATATTGTTAAATCATGAATGTCAATATCACTACATGTTAATAAAATATTCAATTGCTTTGCACAATTCACTTTGATTTAGAGACCATGCAAAGTATCCATCTAGCTTGTATCTAACAATGGTGACAATGTTTCTGCTAAATGGTTTCTAGATATAATTCTTCTTCCCCCACAAAGCTCTTTGAATATATTTGTAAAATATTACTTGTTTTTCATTAAAATCAAACAAATTTTTTCAAAAAATATTAAGATTTTTTTCCATAAAACCAAAACATTTCCTGATTACTTCTATAAACAGCAATAGTTTTCAGGGAATTAACAGATTAATGGGGCAGTACTTGGTAAACTAAATTGAGAAGAATTCAATCCAGTGAGCCAATCTATATTAAAAAAAAAAAAAAAAGACGTGTATGAAGTACACATACTGTGCTAAGAGTCTGCAAGTGAAAAATGTGACGTGTCTACAAAGATTCATGTTTTTTTTTAATGAAAACGTTGAATTACTCTTCCCTCCAGACAAATGTTCTAGTAAGTTTTGCACTCATTAATTTCCTGTTTCTGAGGTTCCTGCATTTTCTATGCTAGCCATCATCATCACCATTATTATTACTGTATGGCTTAAGTGCCCTAGTTATGGATCAGCACCATTGTGTTAATTAGATGCTGAACACACACAGAAAACTGTTATACCATCATTTAACATGTTCTCCTTCTGAATCACTGAATGTGGTCTTTGTTCTAGTTGCAAGTCACTGCAGGCGAGGCTGAGCTATGGCCTGTACCTTATTTTCAGTGTAACTATTTCTCGCTGTGAGGCTTTATCCAATAACAGCAGAAGGTAGGAGTGGGCCTTGGATGTCTACTGGCAGGTCTACTCATTAATTAAAAAGACAAAAGAAAAAAATTTGTCTTATCTGCAATGTGCAGGTTTATAGATTGGACGTGATTTGTACAAAGGAGATATTTTATAAACAGTAATTTTCAAGAGATCAGCAGGTCAAGAGGGCTGTTTCAATCTCTTACTGTAGCTCTAGCTTTACTGCCAGGGACATGTTTTTTTTGTTAAAATGTATGTGCACTTAACTGTCACACTATGCAGCACTAATTTTGATTAAAATGTCATACAATGAATGCGTTAATTATATTCTTTATAATTATAAAAGAGCATGCAATATTTTATTGAATAACTTACTGGTTATCCCTCTAGTATTTGGCAAGATTTATTTCTTCAGAAAGAAAATACTTATGGACTTGAATAGATGCACTATTTTAAATATTTAAGAACTTATCAGTAATAACTAACTTGGAAAATTCTTTGCAGAGTTTTTTGGGATATACTATAAGAAACAGCACAAATGTATAAATTACCCAGTATGAACAAATGCCTATACAATTTCTCTGTTCTTTCCATAATTTTGTGTTTTCTATTACCCCACCACCTACAGCCTTATTGGAATTGTATATACAACTTACTGCTTATTCAACAATATATTCAACAACAGAGCTGATGGAAGAAAAAATTAGTATTTAATTTGAAGATGCCTCAACTACAACACACCTTTTCTCAACAAGACTGCCCTCAACTGTCAAATAATTCCAGTATCACCATGAAAAGCACTATCCAACGTTATAGGTCCCTATAACACAATCATTCTAGATGGGTCCTAATTCTGCTGTGACACCTCTAGCTTTCTTCAAAATAGTAAGTTTTGTTGTATTAGCTTGTACATAGTGACAACCAGAAGATTTACGTGTGTTGTAAATGAAAATTATGCTACTTTACAATTTCATTCTGTTGTTTCTATTTTAAATTTCAGAACACAGCACACCTATGTTTACCATACCATATCACACCTACTTTACCATACTAGTTTCAGGGTTGAAACAGAAGATACTGGCCAGCAAATAGATCACCTAGGATCATCACTTAAAGCATGTATAATAAATGTAGTATTGAAATTAGCCTTTTAAGATGGTCCTTTAAAACACTTGTCAGGTTTACATTTATATTCCCACTACTAGTTTTCATTACATAGGTGTGGTGTGTTGACTTTGGCCGGCTGCCAGACACCCACCCAGCCGCTCTCTCACTCCCCCTCTTCCACGGGACAGGGGGAGAAAATAAGACAGAAAAGCTCGTGGGTCCATATAAAGACAGGGAGATCCCTTACTAATTACCATCACATACAAAACAGTCCCGACTCAGGGAAAATTAATTTATTGGCCATTAAAATAGAGTTGGATCATGAGAAACAAAGGCAAAAGCTGAAATACCTTCTCGCGCCCCAACTTCTTCCCAGGCTCACGCTCACTCCTTTGCTCCCGACTCCTTTACCTCTTCCGTGCCAAGCAGCGCAGGAGGATGGGGAAGGGGGGTCTGCGGCCCGCCCGTCCCAGCTGCCCTCTGCCGCTCCTGCCTCCTCAGGCTGTTCCCTGCTCCAGCCTGGGGCCTTCCCTTGGAACGGGCTGTGTCCAGCACTGGGCAGCCCCAGCCTCTCCTCGCAGATGCTGCCCCTGCAGCCCCTCACTGCTGCTGCCAGCACCTGGGCACCCGCACCCTGCACAACAGGATAATTATACCCTATATATATATCCATAAATTATATATATACTATATATACACAAGTAAAATGGGTTTTTTTGAACCTTTGTTCAACAAATCTGTTGAATGCTTTCTTCTGGCTGTATCTGGTGAAGCGAGCAGATTTGGCTTGCAAAAGAGTAAGTGAGGGGGCCATGGTACGTGGCTAGCTGTGCTGGTATCACCTGTCTCGGAAAGGCTTTTCCAATAAGCAAGTCTCCTGAAATTAATATGCCTATGCCATAATAATCCTTCAGAGAATTAAAAAACATCTAGCAGCAAAAATTATCACCTTTAGGATACTCTAGAGAAAATGACAAATTCCCCCAAGCTCCACACACCCTGTAGCACCCCAGATTCACCTGTGTTCTCTCAATTCTCTCAGGAAATCACCATTAGGAATAAAAGCATTAGTCTTTAATAAATACGCTGAGAGCACATAGAATGTATGTCATGTATCTGGCATTTATGGTTATTGTGTTAATTCTTGTCTTAATAGAAAATGAAGAATGTAATTAAAAAAAATTCTTAAGGAAAAATAGTTTTTAATAGAAATCTAGGCCTGGCTCTGCTAAAAAAAGATGGGTTTTTTCTTCTTCAATTCTTAAGACCAAATGTCTTCCTTCCTGTCTGTTTTTGTCATGTTATTTGCAGGTGAAGACACTGATTTGCTCCTCAACCTTTTACTTTAGAAGGAATAGGCACATGGTTCAAACCACAGCACAGAATAAAATTTTAAGATTATAGTGATTTTATTCCACTTCTGCCCAGCTGTTCACCCTTGACCAGATCACTTCAACTTTCTGCTGCTTCTCCTCATGACTGGTGCCTCTTTTTATATAGGATCAATTTAGAAGCAACAGTTTAACAGGCAGAGTGTATATTTATTTTAGGACTTGAACAAGGATGATGATAGTTTACCTGTACAAAGATGCATTACTGAACTGAGAACCTATAGCATAAACTCTGTTGGACAGAGAATTTTTTAATGTAGATAACATAAATGTGTGAAGTAGCAATGACAATTCTTTAGTTTTATTTTCTGTCTCATGAAATGCAGAACATTTTTTCCTATTTACTACAATTAAATGGTTGCATAAGAATATTGCTTGAAAAAGAGCATTGAGGTATCTAATGACTTTTGTCAACAAAATTTTGTTACATTTTTTTGAACAGTTTCTAAAGAATTACTTGAAAAAAGTTTGGAAATCTAAATTTTATTTCCAAAACTGAAGGGTAATTGCAACAATCTCTAAAATGTATTTTAGAGCATGTATAATATTTAATAATGTATATCTATAATACATATATCTGCATGTGCAATGTCTATTACTTTCTGTCTTGTGATTTTTAATTTAATCTCATGCCTTTCTAAGCCACATTCACAGTTCTGAGAGCTTGATCTTGGCAGTAGCACATTGAGCTAGGTAGGATTCCAGTCATGTTTATGCATAGAGAAATTACAGTATTCCAAATTAGGTTTCTTTTCCTCAAAGAATCACATCCAAAAGTTTTGGTGGCTGTTAGGACAGGCATTTCTCATGGACCCCAACATCCATCTTTTAAAATAAAAGATAACTAAATAATGTATTATTTCATATGTTTCTGTACATCAGCATCAATAATCCTTGAACATAGCTGGAGAACCTCTGGGAGTTCCTGAAGATAAGAATCAGATTTTTAAAAAGTAATACAGAGATATGGATATGGCCAGAATTAGACTCCAGTTCCATATAAACCACTGTTTTTAACAGATGGCAAGTTCTAAAATGAAGATAATCACATTAAGATGCTATTTCTGAAAAACTATCATAACTCATCTCAAGTCTATATTTTTTCCCAAAATAGGACGAAGACAGGTATTTGTGAAGCTATTTAGCCTGAAATTACATGTATAAAGGAAAAACATTATTGTCGATGTGACTCTGCTTTTATGGTCAAAATACAATTCTTGTACTAAAAATCTAAGCTTATTTTCAGTGGTTCCTCTTTCTCTCTACCAGAGACAAGCTTAAGGAAATTCCATTACTGAGTATCTGATGTATCCAGGTAATAGTCAGCAGCATTTTACAGTATCTAGGCCTGCACAAAATGAGATCATTAACTTCACTGCTGTAATTATTACCTGTATTATTAACTGCACCCTTAACAGCAGAATTAAATTCTTATCTGTTCCACGAACTGCATCTGAGAAAGTGGAAGGTCCCTAATGGAAAATAGTTCTGTCACTAAAGGCTGAAGTGTTCCCTGCAATTTAGTTCCTTTTGCTGACTTATCTTCTCAGTAGTGTAAAATCACTTTTTAGCAATGAGACTATGCCACTTTGTAAAAGCACTGAGAAACTCCATACGAGGTATCTTTCTCAGCCTGCACCAGGCAGACTTTTACCAGGCAACTGCAGGAGAATGCTGCTCCCTTGATATCATACGGAAGAAGCAATCCAGGAAAATTTGGAACTGGAGTCTGATACAACAGACATGGTGTTGGCCTTGCTGTATTAAGATTTGCTTGAGGATTTGCTTTACATTACAATTGCTCATTGTTTGATGCCCCTGTCACTATCTGAACAGAACACACCAGGTCCCTTATTTCAGGAAAGACATGTCAAGACTGATATGTTGAAATGCTGCTGGTTTTGGTTTTGGTTTTTTTCTCCTTTAAAAAACCCCCACATTTTATAATTATTTTCATAAAGCTTTTTTTGGGGGGGGGGGGGAAGAAAGCCCAACCAAACCTCTACTCAGCATGCTAGCATATACCACAGAGTTTTACATTAAGAATATCCTGCTAATAAGAACATGGAAACTTTCTGAATCACACCCATATTTCTCATATAACTTCAACATAACCTAAACTCCTTTTCTTTTTCCAAGAAATGTTATGCAGACACAAAACCCAAAGCACAGGCAGCATATGAGTGAAATCAGAAGAGATATGTTAGTTAACAGGAGCTATGTTAGTTCCAGGAGCTGAGGTCAGACGGACAGGTCTGTAGTTCCCTGGGTCTTCCCTCACACCCTTTTTGTAGACTGGAATAACGCTGTCCACCTTCCAGTCAGCAGGGACCTCCCCAGACTCCCAAGACCTTTGGTAGATCATCGAGAGAGGTCCTACCATAACATCCGCTAGCTCCTTCAGTACTCTGGGATGAATCCCATCAGGCCCCATGGACTTGTGAACATTCAGCTGGTACAACTGGTCCCTTACAACTTCAGCGTCCACAAACGGAAAGTCGCTGCTCCCACAGTCATGGTCCTCCGACTCAGGGGACTGGGCGGCCCAAGGTCTCTCAGTTTCATGAAAGACTGAAGCAAAAAACATATTGAATGCCTCCGGCCTTTTCTTCATCCCTGTTAGTCAGAT
The DNA here is from genome assembly GCA_027564655.1 of Leptodon cayanensis. Lineage (NCBI taxonomy): Eukaryota > Metazoa > Chordata > Aves > Accipitriformes > Accipitridae > Leptodon > Leptodon cayanensis. Next base: position 7,486,287 of record JANXJC010000029.1, read on the forward strand.
GACCGTCTTCAACAAGTATCGGGCCAATGTTTTCTTTAGACCTCCTCCTGCTATTAATTTACTTAAAATACCCCTTCTTGTTATCCGAAACAACACTGGCCAGTTTCAACCCTAATTAAGCTTTGCCCATTTGGGTCTTCTCCCTGCATATAAAACATCTGTAATAGCCTAAAAAGGTTTCCAACTAGCTAACATACATTTCTATTCTAATATAGGGAGTATATTCAGTTCCCAAAACATTCCATAACCCTTCATTCTAGATACAGTAATGGCAAGGGTATATTGGAGAATTGATGGTTGTCTATCTTGTTTGTTGTGGAAGACAGCTGTCAAGAATACCCCTAAACTGCAGTATGACAAGCAGTCATATACAGGTGTCTGGCACAACCACAACAGGTTTTTAGTTACTCAGGCATAGCTCACGGATTAGCACACTGCACAGGCTCGTCTGTTTGAAAGTAGTCTGTGAGTCTGTTCACAAATTCATAGTGATGGGAGACAGAACAGTCAGATGTGGATTTATTGTCGGGCAAGAGTCAGAATAAATAGATTGCAATATTGTAATTTAGGTGCTTCAAGATGGTGTGCATATGCCCCATCATTTATTGCAGACAGATCCAGCCCCACTACATCATACTGCTATTCTTGACATTATTTTTCCTGAGAAATATTGACATAAGTATCCATAATTAAAACTTTCCAGAAACGCATGCTTGTTTCTGTTCATGTGTGAGAATACGTGACCTTAAAGGTTCCTTCTGGTTCTATATCCACAAATCAAACTGCTGCAGGAAGACAAGAATAATTTCATGAGGTTTTTAGGATGTGACCAGAAAGAGATCTGTACAACTCTAAACTCAGAGAAGTTATGCCCTGTGTATTCATTCAGTACAAAAAATATCTTGCATGTGTATAAGCTCATTTCCATTATATGGCTTCATTTTCAGTTTCAGAACAGTTTCTGACACAGAAAATACCACTTCACATTCTCTCTAACATTCAACATATCCGATTAAGTATTTGGTGAAATGTCAACATGGGCATTCAAGCTATTGAAACAACTGTTCATTTTATCAGACCACAAACTTAAAGGTGAGCATTTTGACTGTAAGCCCAACCTGTGACATTAAAGCACTCTAAAATATCCTAGGGGGAAGTCTGCAACAGAATCAAGTGCCAGGCAACAGAATCCCTCCTTACGTATGGTACTTCATGTAAAGATAATAAAATTATACTGTAGTGAACACAGGGTAAGTGACACAGCTTGTTTTCAAAACTACAGCTAGCCAGCTATATGTTGATCAAAGAGAAAATTGAGCAAAACAACAATCTCTGTTATGATTCCCTTTTTACAGGTTGCATATGAATAGAAAGGAACTCAGACATCAATCCCTTCCTCAGCTGTAAATTGCATTATGCGCTCCTCTTATTTATGATTCCTTTGATTATGACCCTGGAAACTGATGTGTTTGCTTGCATTAGCATAAGTTTTTCAGAATTACAAAGCACTTAATCCACACAGAAGTATCATTATAAAATGGCTGATTCATTGAAAATCCATGGCTATTGTCACTACATACAGTTACACCATTACACAGTATTTTATTTCATATAGGTCATACAACTGACTGCAAAGAACAAACAGTTCCCTGTGACAGAAACAAACCTTACTTCCAGTGTCATCTGAAACTATTTAAAAACAAAGGAAGAAAAAGGTTGTTCATGGAATTTAATTAAAGTTTTTGGCTCTACCATGCTTTACTACAAATCTGTCTTGGCCTGAGACAGAAGCCGTTAGCAATGTTAAAGGGCTATGAGAGCTTATCAGCCAGGAATAACAAAGGCTTTTCTCACTCTTATGTCAGTGAACTGAAATCTGCAAGTCTTGCATATTTCAAGCTATTGAGTTACTAAAGAATGAACTACTTTAATTGGGACTCAGTGCTTTTCCTCTTCACCATTCTTATCTCAATTTATTTCTCCTCCATTATAATCAGATGCATCTAAACACCAGCTTCTGAGTAAAGTCAAAAAATTCTCCTACCTAGGTGCCGTAAAGAGTACTTACTGTGAATTTTCAGATATAAATTTCTTACTTTCCCCTGCAACAGAGCCCATGTATTTTGAATTTGAATTCTGAATCATTCCTCAAAGTGACTCATATCTGACATGAGCAAGCTGAGCTAGGCTAAAAAGAACCAGAAACTGTAGTAGAAAAACTGCCAAAACCATGCTTCAATCAGTAGGAATATACAACACTTACTAATAATACCCACTTCAATGCCTCTGGTAGAGGTAGCTTAGTCACAAGATTGTTTAAAGGACAGCAGAGATCACAGTAGCTTCCTTTTGCCCATTACATGAGTCTTAGAACAAAACTGCTTTGCTAAATAATTGTCTGTATATGTGGCTTGAAGCAAAGAGAAACTTTTAGCTCTTACAGTTGTAATTCTATTAGTCTTCAAGCACAGGGTGAGTTACTACGGAAATAGTTACAACTGAGCTGTGCCCAAACTCATTATTAATTAAAACCTAAACAACGGTTCCCCAAACACTACAACCCTTGCCTATCACAATATCTAAATTTCTGCACGATTTTAATCTTTTGACCATTTTTATTTAATCTCTCATGAACTTCTTTTCTCCAGAGCCTTGACATGAGAAAAAGAGAACTCTTGTATGGGGGTGGAAGAGCTTTATCTTCTTGTCTCTTTTGCCAAACCTCATCTCCTGAAAGTACCAAAAGACAGGTTGGCACCCCCCTCCTTCGATCCTTCATTATAGCATCAGACACGCCTTACAAGAGCGGCAGACCTTCCTCCTGAAGGTCTTCCTTCTGTCTGCCCTTCTCGTGCTTTATTTCTTTCTGTTCTATTATCTGATCTGAAAGGACAGGTGGAACCTGATATCCAGAGCAAAACAAATGTTAGGCTGGAAGGGGAAAACAACTCGGAACATGCCAAAGGGATGACGCCTATTCTGTAGAAACCTGAACTCTGTCTTTGAGAATGTGAACTCTTCTTCCCTTTATTCTGCTGTTCCCCAGTCTCTGAAAGACAGCATTATCATGAGATATACCTAAAAATAACCAGGTAACTATGGGTTAGTGGAAAATTCAGCTTCTGCTTAACCGTTTCAAATTTTGTTGTTCACAGCTATTTACAATACACTCCTTCAGAAGCTCAAACCCAGATTTTGCTTTCCTAGAAGTTTCACCTTCACGTTATTTCACCATTATTAATTTTTCTTCTCATGTTTCTTATAAAGACAGTCAACAAGACTTTGTTTCATTTACATTCTTATTACTGCTTCAAAGTTGCTAATTACAGGCTTCAGTTTTGTTTTGAATTTCTATATTATACTAACAGATCAACACTATCTTGTGGTCTTTAGATACAGCCTTCTTTCATTTTTATGCAACAAAGATACACATATAGATAAACACTACATATTTATGCATATTAACATACATGAGGGAGAAAACAAAAACAACGTAGACAGAAACAGCCATGCAACACTTCGGAATACAGCTTATGATGCATTTGTTATTCAACTACTTTTTCAGTTTGGCTATAAACATGTTTCATCAGAAAGTTTCTGGGCCTCTCTATATATGCAAGCATGCAACGCTACTCCAAAAGACCCACTTAACCTAAAAAGATCTATTTTAAGCAGAGTTGGTAGCATTAGGACTACATTACTAAATCTAACAGAATAGGTAAATAATATTTTATACTTCAGAACATTTACCAACTTCATTGGCAGGTTTTTGACTTCTTAAAAGCACTATGCAATATGAAGTGTGCATGCTTAGCTGAGCCCTGGAAAGTAGAAGTAAAATGGCATCGTGGGCATTTATGTTGATCACCTTTAACAGTGAGTTTCACCAAATGAATCCAAATTTAGTCAAGAGTCCTGTTAATGATCCATCCTACTTTCACACAGTTGTGTGTTGCACTTCAGTGTTAAAAGACAAGCCACAAACCCCACAAAAAGTTCAGTCAGCAACCTAATCAAACTGGTTCTCCGTATGCATAAATCTATTGAGTAAGACAAAGCCATTTTACATTGGTGCTTTTCATGATAGTATTGCACAACATAGGCAGCCTCTAGGGAGCTGCTTCTATTTCAGTGAGCAATTTCATTTTCAGACTAATTTGTCATATAATTGTGTCTTTAAATTTAGTCAATCCATTCATTTGTTCACATAATTATTTCTGATTTATTTTCAAGCTCTCATCTTGCAGTTCTTTCATTTTTTCATTCTTTGCTTGTAACTTGCTGAAGATTACATTAGATTTTCAGATCCTTTGGAAACTAACTGCATTAGAAGTAAAAAGTTTGTTGGTGGTTTTTTGTGGTTTTTGTTTTGTTTTGTTTTGTTGTTTGGTTTTTTTTTTTCAATAAAGCAACAAGCTACAATCTTCACTTAAGGCTGTGGTAAGAACAATGTTGTAAAGGAATTCCAGACTCTTATTTGCCATGTAAAAAGCCTAATCTCTTTCATGACTATAGCTTATATGTACAATTTAAGAAAAAAAAACAAGGAAAAATATAAATCTCATGTTATGTAACTAACACTGGGGGTTTTAGGTTTGTATGCAATAAAGATGCACAAGGCAGTACAGCCTTACAATGAATTTAATGATACCCGTGTGCTACACCAGCGTGTCACAGTTCAGCTGGACACACATGAACGGCTCTTGCTATCCTTCATTTTAGACTGTTCCTGACAACAGAATCTTTACCCTAACAAGAACTAGAGAGGGATAACCCTTTGGTTGATTTGTTCTTATGTACAGGACTGATTGAAGCTTTGGCCAGGTTTCTGTGGCAAGAACACTATAAACCATAGAGTTATTCATATTTCAGCTTTTCCTCTTTTTTTCAACATGAAGATGGAGCAATAGCTCCATCTTTTACTGTTGTAATAAACCATCCATTTATTATAGGAATAAATGAAGAATCATAGATTGTCATTCTTCTTCACGGCAATGACTTTTAGCCTCGTGCCGGTTTCCAGAAGAGGCGAGTGTGACATTATTTCTCATTCAAAAAATGTTTGCTCAAGGGATAAGCACAGTTTGAAAGACCACCTCTGGACATATTTGAATTCTGTAGTTGGGACTGGAAATTAACTGCCACAATACAAGTCACCTCAGGCTGAAGAACTGCCAATTTCTAGAAAGGACCTTCAACTGTGTATTAGAACTCTCTGCACTCAATGCTAACCCAGCTCTGCTGGTATATGGCACAGGCTACAAAGCTTTCTTCCTTTTGTATTCCAAGTTTTGGCCATTGTCAAACTTTATTTGTGCATAAAATTTTACTTTACATTTTTGAGAAGAGAAGGCTCCTTTGGGTGTTTTTTTCTCCTTTCCCCCAGGCTTTTCAGGAAACTACAGGCTTACAACTCTCTGTAGTAGTACAATGCTCCCTTGAACAAAGTTCAAAGAACTCAATGCTGAATATATTTTGTAGTGTACTATGGAAATTCAAATGAAATATGTATATGAAAAGTCACAGGAAAGATGAATACAGTTCTGAATACAATATTTTTAATATCAACAATATTTGACTAAAGACATCATAATTTCTCTGATAAAGACAGCAAATGCATTTTGTCTGCTACTATAATAGTTTTGAAGATCTGCACTCTTGCTTAGTTTATCTCCTTATACTAACAACATGCCAGAGGAATAGAAATTCTACTTTTGCACCAGGGTTTTTTTGGTGTTTGTTTGGGAAGGTTTTTGGCGGTGTTTGGGGGTTTTGTTTTGTCTTGTTTAATTTGTAGTACTACCTGAGAGGATTGTTTGTGGAACAGCACATAATTCTGTTTCCTGTCAATACAAATATTCAAAGACAAGGTGGAAAACAATTGATTTCTATGAAATTCCATAAATAGAGAACAATAAAAGCATGTATTTATTCATGCTAAAATACATCCTTTCAAAAATATAAAAAAAAAAACAAAACAAACTTTTCTTTCTAAAGAATATTTTGGAGATAGATATAAACCAGAGATAGTAATGAGAAAATGAGGACTAAATATTTCTAACAAAAAGAACCCAAGAGATTAGTTACAGAGATAAGGAAACTTTTACATTTACTAGAAATACAGTAAGGCTATATGTTCACATATTGTGAAATCATTAGAAATGTAAGAAAAAATTTGTTTCTTTAATGCTCATTTATGGACCAGAAGTAAGTGGAAACATTCTCTTTACAAATAATTAAGAGTCCCTGTCAATCACAGATTGCAACAGGATTACTACACCCAGTAAATTCAATTTACAGCTTTTATTAAGGTGTGATCTCATGCTGGAGGTTAGTTGAGTAGAATGTTTCCAAACAGGGAAGTCAAAACTGATGCTGTGGTAAGTGTTGGGTGTCCCTTCCTTCCTCTGTGAGCTTTCCTCAACTCACCCCCTCCCAAATAAATCTCATGTTTTCATTGCTTACTCCATTTTTTCCTTCACTTCCCCTTTTGCTCCTGACACTTCCCTTGCTTCTGTTCTACCGTGCTTTCTCTTTCCTTCTTTGTCTAACACACCTTATGTGTACTTCTTCCTTTGAGGTGATAATAAAAGCCAGCTACAATAGGCAAAACAAACAGGTGTCATGCAAATACACATGACCCTATAGCAAGATAGAAAGTGGGCTTCAAGAACAGCTGAAAATTATATTTGTTCTGAGT
>JANXJC010000029.1:7493086-7516340 GCA_027564655.1 Leptodon cayanensis
CATGCAAATACACATGACCCTATAGCAAGATAGAAAGTGGGCTTCAAGAACAGCTGAAAATTATATTTGTTCTGAGTACAGGGTACTAGCCAACAAATAAGCAGCTGAGAATCACTGCAGTAAGCAAAAGCATCTTGGAATTGAATAAGAAAAAAATATGTAAAATAAAGGATGTGTCAGTGGCAGATGCTAAACTAAACCCCACATGAAGTGACTGACAAAGTTAATAAAGGTGCTCCTTACAGCCACATACACAAGTTTTGATTTTCCTTTACAAACATCAGTGCTATGAACCTTAACTGCACAGACTCATTGCAGCAATGTAATGCTATCATCTCCCTTTTAGAAATACAGAACTAACAACAGGATTCACAAAAATTTAAGCAGCAAGTCAGCGTTTAGAAAGAATTCTCAAATTAAGCAGTCTTATCCTCAAAACCACGCATAAGCCCATAAATACCCAAAGTCAGGAAGTATGTACATTTTTAACAGTTACGTATCCTGAGTACCTCTGCACACATACAGAATTGCCTCATCTACTCTGGACCACTTAGTGTCTACCTTCATCTGAAGACGCCCTGAGATGAGGACATGTACTCACATTTAGAGAATGAGCTCCACACAAGTACAGTAATAAAGACAACTTTTGCTTAGACTCATTGTCACAAGAAAGAAGAGTACTGCTGCCCCTTCTGTATATCATGCTAATGGATAAAGAATTTGCATGAAACATGGGAAAGATGGATTTAATATTTTTTTGCCTGAGATGTTTCAGTCCAGCAGAATGTCTCACACCCAGGCTATAGGATATAGTATAAGAGCAGCTTTCAAGTATTTTTGAATTTTATTTTCTACAAATTAACAATTTTATTTATCCATTAACAGAGTAATACAGAACAAGCAAGACCCAGCAAAGCACTTACAGTAACGGAGATCTGTCTTCTAAATCCTACTCTAAGGACTATGTGGTAAGTAATGTAAAATATTTGGTAAAATAACCGGACTTGAGCATGGAACTGAATTTATATCTACACTGTATTTCTCTAAGCTTCTGTAAGTATTAGCAAAAAAATCTCAGAAAGGAAAAAAAATAATTCAGTTTTTCTGTGCAATTGTAGATAGCAAGCAGTACCAGTTGTCTACTTTTTAAATATCTTTTCTGAGAATACTTTCATGCAAAGACTGTAGCAAATAAAAATTCAATTTAAAATTCTATTACCAATTACTTGCATATAATTTTACTTCCAGACTTTCACAACTCAGTGAAGTCTCTTTATGCCTAGGCTGGCTCAATGAGCTGCAGAATTATTTTCTTTGATACCAGATTTTGACAGCCAAAGAGCTATTCTCATAAAAGGTAGCAATATACACACAGCAGACCTTCCCCCTTTAACAACCACTCCATACCTTCCACATAAGATGTTGCTAAATGACACCCATCTTTTGCCAATTTTTCATTATTATTAGTAGCGGATAACATGACATACAGATTTCAAAGTAAAGACAGACTTTTATATTTCCCTTTTACTCCCCTAGCTTTTCTCCTCTCCAGCGTATGTGCACTTATAATTTGATAAGTCTTTAATCATTTATCAGTGGGACTTCTCTCATCTCAATCCGGAGCGCACGACCAGGTCATGCTCCATACTGAACTTCAGAAGGAAATAAAGTGACAGTGACAAACATTTCTTCCAGTATCAACATATAGGGCTTATATAGTCCCCTTCTCTCCAAAACGTCCCTTCTGCTCATCCCCTTCATGCCCACATTAAAATAAACAAAAAGAATTCCCCTCTCCCCAAAAGGCTTTTACTGCAATGACTTCTTAATGAACTGATTGTCAAATTATGGCTTGAGAATCACAGTTTTTTAAAATCTATTCCTCTCTTCCTTCTGCTTATAAGATACAACTCCCCACAGTGTTGAGGGGAGGACACCTTAAAATCTTTAAGAAAGTCTCATAATTCTTTTGTCACATAAATATGGAAAAAAGTAAACTACTACTGAACAACACAAAGCACTGTAACTGTTAGTTAAACTTTTATTTGGTGTAGAACACCTGAAGAAATGTAGTCATCATTAAAAAAACAAACACAAAACAAAGCAGGAGAACAGATTTATCCAAGGCTGCACTAAAATAAAGATAAAATAGGAGATTATATTTATGATTTTATCCTTCCTGTACACCCTGGATGTCTGTTTTATAATTGTAACCCACATATGGAAAGTGGCACAAGAAAAACAATTACATTGACAGAAATTGCTTGTTGTGCAAAGGCAACAGTATATTTTAATGAAAAGATTGCGTGAGTATTATGTGCAGATCATGGCTTTGAAACATAAAGCAACCCAGTTCCTGCTGGTAGGGTCTAGAAGTTCATGCATGGAAGCATTGCCAGACCTTTCTTGATATTTTCATCCAGTCTCAGCGAGCACTAGGTAAAGGAGAATTTCAGCTGTTGCTTTTTCTATGCTCTGCTACTTGGTGTTTTTTAAGCTACTAAGGAAACTGTAGAGGGTATTTTCAGAGTTGTACAATGAAAGAGAAAAAAGAAAAGGTTTCAGAAAATGATATCGGGGTCTCATCTGGATATAACAGAAAATACTACTTGTAATCTAAAGAATGTGGTCAGAATAAGAAAGAAAAGGAAGCATAGAATTCACTGACAGAATTTAAGTCAGTTTTGCTAAAGTGTTTCATTTTTCTGAGCCACCTTTATTTTCAGAGTTTAGACACTTGAGAGTGTACTCACAGCCTGCGTAGAATGGGACGTATTCTGCAGACTAACACTTGGCTGGATGGCTGGTGCTGCTTTCAGGTTTTCAACTTAGGGAATCCTAAGATCGAGAGATGGAAGCCACATATTGGAAAGAAACAAGAGCATCTTTGCCAGCAAGCTTACTAATCGTGAAGAAATTTTTTATCTAGCTTCATCAGGGTATGCAGACCAAAGCCTGCAGGTAAATCGACTTACGGAGGTAGGGGCATATGTGGCAATGAAAGTGGCTCTCCCACTGCCCACGAAAACACAGGTTAATCTGGAGTACCTCTTAGAAGTGCCTTTCTGAAGCACCTGTACACTACTTGCACAACCCATGAAACAATCAGGAGAAACTGGAAGTAGTTGCAGAGCTATGCGCTCACTGAAGTTAGAACTCACACTGTGGGACAGCCCACGCAACTGTAAAAACATGACGGATGGAGAAAGGCTCTTTAGGAAAGACAGGCAGGCAGGAAGAGAAGGCGGCTGCACTCTGCTTGGAGGTGGGGGTGGAGGGAGGCAGCCGGGGGGCGAAAGTCACTGCTTTCCTCATTTGCCTTGACTTCAACAAGGTTTTCAACACTGACTGTCACAGCATCTTTTGAAGTTATCCCTGTTTTAAGCAGAAGGTTGGACTAGTGACCTCCAGATGCCCCCTCCTACTTTAATCTTTTTATGAATCTATGATGTCAAACAAACAAACAGGTAAATTTACATTTTATGCAGATGTAAATTAAAACCACATGATAGCACATGTATTTACATACTTCAGCTATTACTTAAATACAAAAGGGAAATCTTAACTGTACTTCCAAGATTCCTTATGAAAGCACTTCCTATGGTCAGCCTCATAGCATTTAATTCTATGTATGAGTCAAGATTACTTTAGCCATAGTTTTAGCAGATGCTAAATACAGACTGCATATTCTGGAACCTATTATCACATACTGAGAATGTGAGATCACAAACTGAGATCATGATCTTAAGTATTACTTATGCAATTTTAGTACATCAGCTTCTCTCTTTACATGGGTCATGACAATTAACTATGATGGTAACAATGCCTTTGAAAAAGAAAAATAACTTCACATTTTATAGGTTGACTAGAGATTATTTTGCATTATTTAGCAGTAAGGGTAACAAAGCTTATCATACTTGGTGTAGTAGTAGCTTTTCAACTCCTCATAGAGGACTGACAAGTGTAAAAAGTCATGTAAACACAACAGATAATACAAAAACTTCCACCATATCTTTAAGAAACACTTGAAAATTCTTACTATTAAAATGTGCAACTATAGAAAACAAGTTTGCTGCTACAAAAATCTGTGAAAGCTCAACATAATAATATAATAATATCCACAGTTAAATACACAGATCATTACTTAAGTTTCTGTCACCAGATAATGCTTCAAGGTTGAACAAAAAATCCCACGCATGGCCAATATACGTGATCTTGAAACTTGTGCAAGAAGAATTTTCAACTCTCTTATAACCAACTGCCAAAAGATACCTCTGAATTAGAGGACATATCTCAATTTGTCAGTCTTGAAAATATATATTAAAATGTTGGCCCTGCCCTGACACACACCCACACACCTCCAGTGCTCAGGCAGCCACAGGCCCCTGCAGTGCCCTTACATATGAAAAGACAAATGTCAATGATTTATGTATCGATGCCTTAAAAGCAGAACACCACTACCAAATACACAGGAAAATTTGGCATTGTACTTCTATGCAGGATGAACTATAACAAAGAACTGATAAACTGATCTGAGCTGTCTCCATGTCTTAAAACTTGTGCAAATATTATCTCCATTGCCACCACAAATGAATCAGTAACAAAAATACTCTTTCTATAAACAGAGTAGAACACCCTACAAAAATGTATAAAATGTAATAAATTTATGAAAAAGTATGTTGAAATCCATCAACATTTATCATAAATCCAATTGTAAGTGATATATTGAAGCACCTTATAATTGATCTGTACACGTATGGGCGGGACAGCAGGAATGCATATTAGAGAGAAAAATACATAATACTGTAAAGGAGTTCTTCTCTAAAGCTTACAATAAAGCATTACTATTGCAGGTTACCTTACTGCCTCACTTTCATGTGTGTAATATCCCATTTTCATCCACAGGGGTCTGTTACTTACTCATACCAACAGCTGATCATGTAAGTAGGCACAACTTTTTCTAAAGCTTGCATATTTGTTCCCAAAACATCTTAAGCTTCTTACTGATCCACCTAGTGGAATCCAGAAATAGACAGAGCTGGCATCTATTCTATTTCTCATTTAATAAGCGCTTTTTTCATTTTGATTTCTGTATACAACTTCCTCATCAGAGTATTAGCACTTTCATATAATTCAATATTTACCTTTTCTAGCCCACTCCTTGCTTCAGTTACAGGACAATGTTCATAGAATCATAGAATCATTCAGGTTGGAAAAAACCTTCAACATCATCGAGTCCAACCATCATCTGTGTCAGAAAGGTGCTTTGTATCTTGTTACTTGTTCTTAGTTCCTTACTAGTCTATTCCTTGTTTCCTGCTAAGGAAGTGCTGGGATAATTGAATGCTACTGTAGCACATCGCACTTCTACATTCTACTTTCCAATTTCATCACCTTTCATTTATTTCATAATCAGTCATTACAGTATTGTATGAGTGCCCCTGAAAGTTCATGGCACTGTGAAAGAACATATGAATCAATACAGACTCCAAAAAGATTAATTTTCTAGTGTGACTTTTTTGATTTACCCAAGATTTCCCCTCCCAGTCTGATCTGCAATCCTGAAATTTTATATGACTTCTGAATCTAGACAACATTTTACTCCTCTCCAAAATTCAAGACATGAATTCTAAGCTGACATTTTGTACAAGGTATTTTAACCTAAGGTATTACAGAGTTTCAATACTCCTTTTCTGTCTTTCTTTTACTTTTTTTGAGTAAGAAATAAAAGTTGTTGGGTCAGTCTGAGCTTTCCATTTGAAATGAGAGGTAGAGCTAAGGGGAAGTTTCAGAGAATTCTTCTCACTAGCAATACCCCAAAACCTCACTGTGAAATTATTCTTCACTTCTCTCAAAGATCTGTAGCAGGTGCAGGTACACACTTTGCTCAGCATGATACATATATTTCAGCTTCCATAAAGAAACAACACACCCTCAGTAATGAAAAAACAGCAAACGATGTGAGAAAACATTTACTACAAAAGTAAGTGCTCACTTATCCTGGGTTCAGCTGGGATAGGGTTAATTTTCACAAGAAGCTGGGAGGGGGCACAGCCAGGACAGGTGACCAGAACTAGCCAAGGGGATATTCAATACCATATGATGTCATGCTCAGTATATAAACTGGGGCAGCTGGAGGCGGGGGTGAGGAGGGATTGCAGCTCAGGAACAGGCTGAGCATCAGGTTCCAGGTGGTGGGCAATTGCATTGTGCATCACTCACTTTATATATTCTTTTATTAGTATTATTGTTATTATTCCCTCTCTCCTTATATTGTCTTGTTAAACTGTTCTTATCTCAGCCCACAAGGTTTTACCTTTTTCTTCCAATTCTCCTCCCCATCCCACCAGGAGCGGGAAGAGGAGTGAGCAGGCAGCCATGGGGTGCTTTGCTGCTCACTGGAATTAAACCACACCACCAGTTCAGCGTAGAAGAGCTTATGCAAATCACTATATGTCAGGTGAAGCTAAATGAGCTTCAGCTAATAATAGTTCATTGTACTCCACTTATCTAGCTCAAAGTTAACAAGTCCATCTGATCTTGATATCTTAAGTTATGGGATGCAAAATGAACTGCAGATTTCAAAGTTCTTGCTAGGTGAGATTACAACCAGAATAAATCAAAACTAGCATCCTTACTGGCTTGTTAAACTTTTTAGTTTCCTGTAACATACTTGTTACCACAGTATCAATTACTTAAGCTGCAAAGTTCACAAATTGCATAATACCATGACATAGTATTTTATATAATATATAATGCAGTTAAATTTAGAGAGCCATTACCATGTTTATTAATAGAAATAAATCAATGTAAAATGATTTAAATCAAATAAGCAATAAAAACTTCTGAGTTTTAGCACAAACTCAACATTCAACAATACATGCCAGAGTAGAGACTTCAGTAAAAACTGGAAATTCCCTAGTTCCTTCTAATAAGGATGTCCATCATAGCAATTAGGTCAGGCCTTAAGAATAGAAAGGGTCTGTGATGCCCTCCCTACTGATTGTATTCACATAATACTGTCAATGCTGAGGGCAAAACCTCAGATAGTGAGATCTCATATGAGACTCAGATTTAAATAGAATTATTAACACTTTGAAGAATAAGGAAGTCAATCAAAACACATCTCTTGTAGTGTCAGCAGACATTAAGCATATAGAGTCACCCCACTGGCAGCATCCCAACACACAGATGTAAGAAAAGTGGCAGCTGTCCATTAGTACGGAAATATTCAGGTGTTTTCTTAGTATAAACCTGTATTTTACAGAGAAACTGAGACATCTTCTTTCAGGCACACATCCATTATGCTTGATAACAGTCGTCCAACAGAAGACTAAACCAAACTAAAATAGTATTTTAGGGTTTTTTTCTGTTATGCCTTTGTCACCTGATCAAATGCATGAAATATCGCTGTAACTCACATAGTCTACCATTAAAAGGAGATTTTATTGCTTCCAATCAGTTCACAATGGGGTCTGTGAGGTATGACTGACAGCAAAAAGTACAACAGGACTGTGGAGCAAAATAGCACATTAAAAAAACAGAGTATAGAAGGCATATTGTAATAAAATTCATTTTCTTTGCTTTGTTTATCCTGCTCTAAAATTATTTGGTTCACATGATTCAGTCCACACACGAGGTGACATGATTGCTTCAGGGACCACTTGGACCAAAACTGAGGTTTGACCTGTAGAGTAGTTATCAACCCTGACAATATAGGAGAGAGATTATTCCCTTTGTAACTCATTTCACTTAAAGCCTTTAATCTTGCAAGAATTGGAGCCTTCAGCCTCATCTCCATATAGGCTGACTAGCAGTCTACCCTAAATCTCATCTCTTTAGCTTGTCTGCATTCCAGCAAAAACAGAGTCAAAAGGCCCTGAAAAAGAATCGCCTGAAACCCCTACTTCAGACAAAGCTGCTCTACCCTGTCTGCATGGTAGAAACTGAACGGTTATGATTCTGAAACACGTGAAATGAACAGGACCGGCTATTCCTGGGTGACTCATGAATTGACTTCTCAGTCTACACAAAGGAGCAGACTCACAATTTCTGCATTAAATTCTCAATATAACACAAGGTTGTCCAGAAAAAGAACAATTCATGTCTACTACTGCTTTTCCTAAAGCACAAACAAATCACAAGGAAAAAGGTATGGTTTTGGCTCAAGCAGGCTTGCTCTCGGTGTACCAGGCAGCACAGCAGAGAAGACAAGAGAGCGTCCTGCATCAGGAGGGATGTCTGGTGCAGCGCATGGCGGGAAGAGACTGCATTCCTTATGCTGACTCTGTTCCTCAGGCTGTAAATACATATACTTCAGAGTAGACTATTGCCACTTTCACACATAGGTAACAGGAAAAAATTAGTCTTTATGTAAGAAAACAGAGGATCAACTCTCTTACAGCTACAGCTGTTACTTCTATTTCAGATAACCAAATTTTGAAAAATTATAATGGCTCGCTTTTCACTCTTTTAATGAGTTGAAAAAAATTGGCAACATATCAGTGTTTTATTAGAAGCATTTAAAGATATACACTGTGAACGTTAGAATTTGGGCTGCTGTAACTTAAAGAAAATTGTGTGTTTTGTACAAAGACGTGTAAAAATGTACTGTTATATTTTAACATGATTTGACATAAATCTTACAGAGAAAAGTAGTGAAACCGACAGCTGAGTCAGTCTTTGAACAAATCCTGACGCACTCACTATCTGAAGGTTTTTTTAAAAAATTACCTCCCAGTTATACTGCAAACAATAGGGGCTTGAAGCTAGGAAAGCTTTAAATCATTTTAGCATAGTCTATGCATGCACAATATGAAATACATTCAAATGTTCTCTTTTCTACACTCATAAGTCACTGTGTTTCTGACAGATGCTTCTGTTCTTAAATGTCTCTAATAATGAAGACTTCATACTTCTCCTATACAGTCTATTTCAGTGGTGGTTTTGCCATTATAAAAGATTTTTAATTATCTGTAATCCAAGTCTTTCTTGCTATAAAGAAAGAAAACACTTAATTCCTGCCCCTACTTGTCCTGAATCTGTACAACAGGTTATTCTCCCCTTTTTCAGGAGCTTATCATGTCAAATGAAGATTTCTCATTTATTCCATCTTCTCTTCTTTTGCCCTTAAAGCCATACTTATTCAGAGGTTCTCATGTCATGTGAATTTCTTTTTAACCAATCAGATATGTTGCTCTTTTGAGAAACTCATGTGTTTCTCAAAAGTATAATGACCAAAACATTACAAAAGCATTACTGAAGCTGAATAGAGATGAAAAATTGTCTCCTAAACTATATATAGAATCACAGAATAATTCAGGCTGGAGGGACATCAGGACACCTTTTGTCCAGCTCAGAGCAGGATAAGCTGTGAGGTCAGACGAACACACTCAGGGCTTCATCCAGTCTGGCCTTGAGTATCTCCAAGAACAGAGACTAAACAGCCTCTCTGGGAGACCCGTTCTGCAGTTTGACTGTTCTCAGAGTTAAAAAAAATTTCCTCATATCCAGTCTGAACCCCACTTGTTTCAGTTTCTGCCTGTTGCCTTTCATTCTCCCCCATGCATGCCCGTGAAGAGCCCAGCTCCATCTTCTTGCTAACCTACTTGTTGGTATGGGCGAGCTGCTGTCAGATCCTCCCAAAGCAGTCCCTTCTCCAGGCTGAACAAGCCCTGATCCCTCAGCCTCTCCTCCCAGGACAAGTGCTCCAGCTCCTGACCAGCTTGGGGATCCTCTGCTGATCTCACTTCAGTTAGTTGACATCAGTCTTGTAACGGGGGGCCCAAAACTGGATGCGGTATCCAGACGAGGTCTCAAGTTCTGAACAGAAGGGGGACAATCCTTTTCCCTCAATCTCCTGTGTGTGCCCCTATGAATACAGCCCAGATGCCACCTCTGCTGGCCCCAGGGTAGACCCCCGAGGTACTTAATTTTTCACAGGCCTTCAAGTAGCACATGATCCATTAACCCATACTCTCTGGTCCCAACCATCCAACCAGCTTCTTATCCATCTAGTTTTCCACCCATCCAGAGTGTCATTACACACTGAACATTTTCAACACAAACAGTATTGAAAGCCTTATTAAAGTCAAGGTAAATAACACCCATCGCTTTCTCCATGTTCACAAATCCAGTCATTTCATCGCAGAAAGCAATCTGGTTGGGAAGGCACGAATTCTCCTCTTGGTAAATCCATTCTGACTGTTCCCATTCACTACTTTCTTCATGGGCCCAGATGTGGACTTTAGAAGGATTTCATGATCCCCCAGAAGCTGACATGGAGTGTCCATGCTGTAGTTCCCTGTATTGTCTTTTTGGCCTTTTTTTTAAGATGTGTGCAAAATTTGCCTTTCTTCAGTCATCAAATCATGTCCCAAATTTTGCACCCTCCATCCTGACATGGTTTTACAGAGTCATCTTCAGTTTGTAATCCCTCCTCCCCCCACCAAGTAGTTACCTAACCAGTTGTTCCGCAGTCTATTTTGTCTTTGGTGATTTCTGCACAAGGGTGTTTCATTTGTCTAAGTTTCACCACACCTTTTGGTAATTACTTCCCCATTTTTCAATGTTATTTTGAATGCTGAGTCTAGCCTCTAAATACTCTTAACTCTCATCAATTCTGTAGATGGCAAAATTGATAAGCAATACATATTTTTACTTCATCACCCATCAGGTTACTGACAATATTGAATAAAGCCAGGTCTAAAACCATAGCAAAATCCTTATGACACACACTTTCACTCTGAATGTAAACCATTTTGTCATAATGAAGAGGAGTTCTGAAACCAGCTTTGTGCTTTCTCTTTGTTGACCCATCTAGATCAAATGCAGATTAAAATACCACGTGAAACGGTACCAAAATCCTTACTTAATCAGGATTTATGACACCTACTGTTTCCTCTCTATCCATAAGACTATATGATTATAGAGCTTTGACATAATTTATTCATGATCTGTGCATTTCTACCATGCAATTTATTTTTTAGCTCTCATTTCTAATTTTTAGAACTCAAAACATTATAAGTTAGGTCAATCATC
Source organism: Leptodon cayanensis (assembly GCA_027564655.1). Classification (NCBI taxonomy): domain Eukaryota; kingdom Metazoa; phylum Chordata; class Aves; order Accipitriformes; family Accipitridae; genus Leptodon; species Leptodon cayanensis. Next base: position 7,504,127 of record JANXJC010000029.1, read on the forward strand.
AGCAAACGAGAGGCATTATGTGTTAATATTACACCTATGTAACAGATCACATTGATTCCATCTATATCTTTTACAACAGCAGACGTAACGAATAAAGATTTTGGAGGTGATCAGATGAATGATGGATACAAGAAAGGAACTGAGGATTTTTTGGGTTGTTTTACATCGTCAGTGAATTTAGATTGCCTGGGTTTTGACATGGTCATTGCAAAACAAATTCACTAGGCCTATGTTAAACAGCAGTTAACAGAATGATCTTTTTGAGATATGGGTGGCAACATGATGTCCCAAGATGGGCATCCAAAAATAGAGGCAATAATGACTTATTTGTCCATAACATTTACCTCAATTTTGCATTGTTGTTAGTTTGTTTTTCTTTTGTTTTGGTTTTTTAAGCAAAATATACTTGATATAAAAAAGAGTAACATTTTGAGTAATTCAATTATATTGTTAAATATTTTAATCTAAAAAAATCTGAAATTGTTTAAGGCAACTCAACCACACTTTGGCTGGATTTTCATATTCAAATGCCTTATTTTGTGTTTTACTTCAGCTAAACCTCAGATTTATATCAGAAAAACACATTTCCCCCAGGTGTAGTGAAAGTACAAAAATCCTACACTGTTGCCATTGATTTTTAATCAACATTGATTTTTGGAATGAGTCATGCATAGTGTATTAAATGGTTATAGTCTCTACGTGCTTAATCTCCCCATATAGTGAAAGATTTTTTAATAGGTTGTGCTTCATATTAGAGGTGACAGATATTCCTGATCTTGTACAATAAGCACTTGACTATTTCACAGCATTTTGTACACATCTGTTTTTCCTCCATGAAGTTTGACTGAAATTTTTATAGCACGTTGTATATACCAAGTGGACTGTAACAATCTGAATTTCTGTAATATCCCATCCTGGAAATACACATTTAAGTAATTCTTAAAAAGTATATAACGTGTTCTAATTGAAAACCTCAGCTCCATTCCTTCCAAAGCTCATACTTACATAATACCACTAAGCACTGTGAGATCAGTGCCAAGCTTACCAGTGCAAAATAAAGGTTTGTAGAACCTAGCTCTGCAGAGGCGCCCATATGCTTACTACTGATGTCCATGTCAGATAAATAAATGCAGCCTTGGCATCCATTACCGAACATACTCCCGAGATAAGAAATAGTCTGGAGCAAAAATATTCTGGAAACATCTTTCAACACCTTTATAGACTCCCGTACACCCAAAATAACAGGATATTGAAATACCCATGTTACCTTTATAAACCCTACAGGGGTTGTATAGAAAATACAGAACTCTCTACAGCCCTTCATGGACACATAGGTTCTGAACCTACAAGCTGATAACACAGAAAAGTAGGAGGAAATACTTAAACCCATCACTCTCTTTTTTTGTAACTTAAGGTTTACTCTTGAAAAAACTTAAGAACTCCAGAACATTCTATTTTCCTTGCAAACTTTTACAAGCAATTTCTATAAGCAGCTATTTCTGTGGCAATGCAACAATAATTTGCCATTTTCTATTATTTGTTTCAGGTGAATAAAAATATTGCATAATCTAGTTTAACTCTCATTTCAACCATGTGAAACAAATTTGGAATTTCCTTAACAACTTGATTACCTTGGATTAGTTTTGGACTCCATTTTCAGAAGTCACAATTCAATCAGGTATAGTCTTTGAAACTTGAATATTTGTTCAATCAACTTGTTAAAAAGGGTAACAACTGACCCATGGTCAGAAAATTATTGTCTTTTTAAATTATCTCAAGTTGACACTAAAATCTGAAGAATCCCAAATCAATAACTAGTTTTGAAAGGTGCACGCATTTGTGCATGGGAAGATTACAAAAATCTCAGTCTCAGCTATGCAGTTGTAACCAGCACCAGATCATTTTCCTTTCTTAAAATAGCATGTTCTATGTCCATCATACATAGTACAATTTATAGAAGGCTTTATTAAAAATAGTAAAAAGACATTTACATTAGGCCAAATTAACACTTCTAACTAAAGAACAGTTTTTGCCAGTTCACTAAATAGCCAGCTGTTTCCTTCACTGTTTTACCTTAATGGTTTTCATGAATCATGGACGCTTAAGCAGTGACCCATTCCAGGATTCATGAATGCAGTATGATGTGTTTTATGAAGATGAAAAACTGTGCATGTAGCTCACATTTATGGTATGAAAAAAGAATGTTGTTGGGAAAGAAATCACCTTCAAGTTCACATGAAACCACAGAAAGATAAAAGTCTATGTACAAATAGTAACCAAGCCCCATATTTAGTTTCATAGCAAGTGCATCATTCTTGCCTCACATGGTAGATATATAAGCAAATTCTGTTTCCCTGCATCCTCTCTTTTATTAGCTAGATTTCTAGAGTAATCAAACAACCTAATGGAATATTAGAAATTCAATTAAATTTCACATTTTCAAAGTAAGAAAAAAAAAAAAGGCAGAGAAAGAACAATAGTCAAATTAGAAGAAAATCACCCCAGAAGAGCTGCCCAGGAAGACATTTTCAGCACAGGCTTCATGAGCTAATCAGAGGATACAGCTATCCTGAAGAGATGACAGAAAGTCTTGCCTAAGGCCTGTGAAACTTTACAGCATTGTTTATAAGCAGCTATCAAACGGTCTGGCCTGAAGCAGTTGACAAACCAATATTCTTGTGACTGTGATCTTCTGTCAGTACTCACGAAGCCCTCTCTAGAAAAGACTCTGTAAATAATAACTGAATATAAAGATTACAACATAATGTCTGTCTGCGTCTGTAGACAATACAAAGGTTTGAACTACCCAGAAGCCTCAAACTACACACACTTCCATTTTTTAAAATTTTAAATATTTAAAATTCTAAGTCAGAAATACAGCAATCACGATGTGGGCCAACTCTGTCTTTCACTTAAAGATGCTGTATGATAGTTGTATTCTGTATGATAGCAATGATTACATGCCTAAAGAACATACAAGGGGAAAACATATTTTGAAGGACATCTCTCTTTGGAACATCATTCTTCAACATTAGAGCATTTCTATTCAGAGATTGTCGTGTCGCATTAATTTTAAAGCTGATTAATAAATACTAAGCTATTATGTGGATTGATTTTTTAAGCAGTAAATATAGAACTAGAAGATTGTCTCCCAACTCATAACAGAAGACCTGTTTCAGCTGCACAGTCCTTTTCAGGACTGTGGCCTTTTCACCCACTCACCCAATGTCATTAAAAATGTTTTGTCAAATTACAAAGGTACAGGCAATGAAGTAAATAAGAATGAAATAAGTACAACATTAATGCAACAGAACATATTAACATCTGAAAATAAAAACAGTAAACAAATTAATTTAAAAAGGTTTTTAAAGGTACTTTTAAGGTTTAAAAAACCAGCAACTAAGCACCATGCAGCCACTCACACCCCACCCCCAGCGGGGGGATAATTGAATAAAAATTCAATTTTTAGAGGTTTTAAAGTTATATTCTTTTCTTAAAGAAGTAAATTGAAATAAACTTTTTCATAACTGTTTTCAAACCCTTGGTACACTTGCTTTCAAAATAGCCTTCCTTAGAGTTATTACTCATGGGTCCCAAAGGAATAATGCTTAGACATCCCTTTCCAATTCCATCGCTAAAAAATAGATTATTAAAATCTTGCAGTTCCCATGCAGACTTCAGGAGGATCAGAATTAATGCAAAGGTCTTTAAGCAGCTGTATTCTGCAATAATAGTAATAATAATAATGGAATGAACTTGTGAATAAATAGTTAGTTTTCTAAATTAATGTAATATTGCATACATACATATGTGACCCTCCCTAAACAGATGTTGGAGCCTGGAAATAACTGACAGAACAGAAATTTGGAATCAAGGGAATGACAAGAGACAACCAAACCCCACAGATTTATTAAAGGCTTTCTTAAAAACATCCAAAAAGGAACAAGAAAGAGCAATGGTCACAAAATGTATGAGGTGTTTGTAGCTAAGAGGATAGCTCATAAGGACTTAGAAGAAAATCTGAAGCCTCTAGCTATATATTTGTGCTAAGGATAACGATAGCATGACTTGGTCTAAAGGAAAGAAAGAAAGTGAAAAAGTACCAGCACATGATGTTACACTTTGATCTCTTAAGCCTACTAGCCAAATATTACATACAAATTCAGCAATCATACCTCTTACTCTACTAACAAGCAAGTTACTGAAACTTGGAACTCAAAAAAATCCTTTCAGACTGCTCAGAATTGATAACTGCTCTCCATGTGTTGTTTTCTTACCACCTTTACATACACTCTGTATAGTTTTGTCTAGACCGTATTATGCGAGACCTTATGAGAAATCTTACTAACCGTGTGGTAGATGATACCTACTATTTTGGTATAGCCACAAGTTCAGTTATTCTGCTGCAAAAGGATACAGTTTGTTCCTGTCAAATTCATATTTAATGTTATTCTTTTATGCCGCCTAGATTACATATAGTTTATTTTTCCCAGGAGTTACTGTTAAGATTAATTTATAATTCTCAATCTCCTCTTTTTGCATCCTGTACTTACTATGTTTATTACTTAAATTTCTGGTACTTTATCCATCTTGCTCATGTTCTGTGAAACATCTCTGAGATACGTTTGAGATAATACATCTGAGAAAGATTCAGGTGGCTCTAAGTAACCTGGGATCAATTTCATCACATTCTAATAACAAGAAAATAAATAACTTAACCAAGTGATCTATATAATCTGAGATCTCATACCATTGTCACTGGTAGTAACTGATGCCCACCTAATCACAAATAAAGAAAAAGACTGAACGAAATAATAAAAACACTGATCAGTAAACACCAGTGACAGGTTTTTTTCTCCTTACCACTTTCTTCTTACTATTAAAAACATGTATTCAAAGAACTACCAATTCTTCTAACTCCTTAGATTTATGCTCCTTAGGATCTTATCAATTATCTGAGTTTACTGAAAACTGCTTCCAGGAAGCAAATATTTTTAATTTTGCTGTTTTCTTTCTTCTCCTGAACTTTATTGCTTCATGAACAGCCTCATTCTCTATTTCCATGTTCTCCTTCAGGTCTGCTCCATTAGTTTGGATCAAACCTAAAAGAACATGACACCCTTTTGCTTTCTTTGTAGTACATCTACTACACTTTGTAGTACAAAGCTGATTATCATCATTGTCACTAATGCAGTACAGGACTCTGCTGAACGGTATTTTCCTGTATTCCTTTCCCTGATAGAAATGTCTAGGATTTGGTGTCACATATCACACACAAAAAGAAGAGAAAAAATAAAGAAAAAGAGACAAAGTCTTACTTCCTTGATTTTCTTGGTTTGCTGGACTATGAAAGGCCCTCCTCATGACACCACCCACATTCTTTTCCCTTTCAAATATTTTGAGTCCCTCTACACTGTCAATCTGATTATGGAAGTAAAATATTTTTAATACACTGGTTGATAAGTTAGAACTTATTTACAGGTATACTGGCAACATTTCGAGAGCAGACAGATGAATTCAGGTTTTACAGTGCTTATTTAGCAGACTGAATAGATGGTATGTTTTTTCAATATGAGGTTATTCTTTAATCACAAGCAGTAGTTGAGACAAATATTTATCATACTTGAAAAAGTAGATGAAGTCAAGCAAGGCAAAGGGTTGTTCAGGAGTCCACCATTTTACAAGGGGAAAAGTAAGTGGCTTTTTCGCATTGTGTCTATTAAGGAAAGTTTTCAAAAACATATTCATAAATACTAATGTTACAAACAGATCAGAGCTTCGAAACAAACAACAGGTTCAGCCAAGAATCAATCTTGGTTTTTTCTCCTTTTGTGGCAAAAGTTATGTATTCCTTTAATAGTAGGAATTGTTTTAAAATCAGTTTTAAAATCGGGTTTTTTGTCCCTTCTCAAAAGGTAGGTGCTGCTGCTACTTGAGAGAAGCTTTTTAAAAAGTTGACACCCTTTATCCCTGAACAAAGATTACGTGCACAGTAAGTTGTAATCCTTGGCTTTGCAATATTGCTTTACGAGGTTAAGAAGATGAATGTTCATTGCTTTTAATCCTTACCATGATTTACGAGGCTCTGGGTATCCTTTCCCCAGAGCATCTACAACTGTGTGGTTGTTCTGCCTGCCGCTTAAATCACAGAGACATCTGCAAAGTAAATTATGGATTGCTGTCCCACAACCAAGCTGCCTTTTCATCTCTCCTCTAGTATTTCCTTAATAACAACAAAAGGATTTCCCCCCCCCCCTTGTTTATCACTCTTGTTTTGCCAGACTGGGTGATAATATGATGACCTGGATTCCTGCCTCCTATGCACACTTTCAAACAACATTTTCAGCTATAAAAACCCACAGTGAAAAGGGGGGGAGGGAACGGGCTGTGAGGGACAGGGCAGACAGCTACATAACATTTGGGTTTTGTGTTAAGCTCTTCAAAGTTCACAAATCTGGAGCTTATCTTCCTCGTCTTAATAGAAATTTATGTAGCTAAAACAAACATTTGAGCACTTAAACCCATTCTGAATGAGGTGAATATATAGCTTTTTGTTGCTTTAATACCTTTCTGTTACATGTTCATTAATAAGCTGATTTCTACATCTCTACTCATATGCACGTGTATCAATATAAACATATCAAACCCATATAGGCTTATCTAATCCATATGAAAAGCTGTTCTCAAATGCAGTATAGGTGTACATTTGTGCATCTAAACCAGTGTTATCTGTGCAGCTTACACCGTAACACTGAGGATTAAATCTCTTACCCTGTTTAATATTTTAAGCCAGATTTTTAACTCTGTGCCTAATTTTATAATCTGGTGTTTTAAAACTTTATTTCATTATATATGCAGTAAGAATATAAACTCATTATCAAGTCACATGCCAAGGCTCATCTTTGTCTACACAGTTGTTCTCAGAAGGTATTCTACTTCTAGTAAGTGCTGATCTCATCAAGTTTCAGATAAAATTTAATAAAATCATTCCACATTACTTGGTCTCTATCATCACTCTCATTACGGTTTCATACTGTCTACCTGAATGCCCTGAAACAATATGCAATTTTGACTACAATCCAGGTGTCAAAAAAATAACAATTTAAAGGCAAAGTGCATGACAATATATCATCCAAAACCCATTTTACAAAGCAGAAGTGATAGTCGCATCCCAAGCTCCTTTGGCACAATTCCAGCAAGCCTACTCAAGATAACAAGTGCTGATAGCATTGACATCAGAGAAGCTCTTTTTATATATTTGGCAGAGTCACTGAGATATAATCTCAATTTCCTAATTCCTTTTGACTGTGTCAGAAGCCCAGAGTTTGGTAAGAGAAAATACATAACTGAAAATTGTATTGTGCTATTTGTCCCAAAGAGCAACCAGTAAAGACAGGCTTGAGCAAAAAAAGTAGAATCCAGATGCTTCCACCTTTGTATCTGAAGTCTTCATCAGAATTTTATGGCAAAAAAAATTTTAAGTATTTACATAAGACATATCATACAATTACCAAAATGCAGCCACATGTAAAAGAACCCATCTTTTCTATAAGCCACACAACTGCACTGGACAGCATAAAAGTACATTATCCATTGAAATCAAGGATTGCATAAAACAGAAAATGGGCAGAACTATGTCTTACTATAAAGAAAATATCAACAGTTTTTTTTTAAATAAGCACAATATATACAGGCTTTGATTTTATTTTCCACTGACATTAAACCACAACCAGCCTTGAACAACTCTCCACAGCTTTTGCCTTTTCCATATACCTTCAGAGGACAATCAGCACCCAGATCTTCCTCACTCTACATCTGCCTACAAATGAGTGTTCATAGCAAGCATTCAAGAAAGCTGTGGTACAGCGAGTATTACTGAATTTAATCATTCCATGTCACCTGTACTTTTTTCTCCAGTGTGCAATGCTTCATAGACCAAATTGCTAAAAACAAAACAAAACAAACAACAACAACAACAACAAAACAACCCAATAAAAAAACCAAAACAAAACAAAAAACCACCACCCAAAAAAACTCACCAACCTTTGCCATCTTCTGGAGACCGTGCTTCAAACTCATATAGGCTTTTACCTCAAAATATATTATAATTAACTTCAAAGTTATATAATTCATACCTGCCTCTAACTGTTTTGGGGTTTTTTTGTCATCCCCAGCATTAGATTCTTGCTAAAAGTACAGTAAAACCAGTTTATAGTGGATTCCAGAAGCAACAACTGATGTAGACAATGGCATATTAATAAACATGAGGACGCCTATGACATTGTTTTTTACCCCTCTGAAAGAGGTTCTATGAAGGTATGCCTTTGAAATAAGACAAATACCATTTTACAAAAATAACACCCTGCAATTACAAGAAAAAAGCATTGTAAAAAATAAAGCTCGGAAAGAGAAAATTAGTTTCTGTCCTTTAAGAGGTGCAGAACAGACTGTAAAGGTACTTTTATTTTCTCCAATCTGCATCTAAATTCAAATAGCCTGAAAAAGGTAACATATAGCACAGGCCTTTATAAATAGTAAATTGGTCAGTAATAGTGCAATCTCTAGATTGCATCAAACATTTTTGTTGAGATATGCAGCAAAGATACTAGATTGCTGGATTTCTCCAGCTTGGTTTCATGGGCCTAAAACTAATTTGTGAATTAAATAACAAAACAAATAAATAAATAACTGAAAGGTGAGAACTGAATCCATTAGGTTTAACATGATAAGTTGACCGCAATTATTACAAGTTTCTTAGAGACGACAGAGACATCTACAGAGTTTTTAAAAAGTCTACCTGTGAATATGAGGCCACATCTTCCAAAACCTTACATAAGTGAAGTTCGGACTTTAGCTGGCCTCATTCACCACAATCCTCAACTGACTGGGTCACTATAGCCTGTAAAAAACATACAAAAGTTAAATTGTCATTGTCAACAGTTGTTTCTCACGAGAATGAGAAAATTAACAGCAAAAAAAGAGGGAGTGTGTTATTAGGGAACTCAATCTAGCATAAAAAAAAATTAATAGATCACTACACAGCACTTTTTCTGTGTCTCTTGTGTTAATGTGGCAAGGTGAGGAGCAGGACACAGACACCCCTTGAAGCTGATAGACCCCACTGAACAAACATTCAGAATTAAACTGCTCACGTTCCTTATAGCTGTCTAAAACTTGTGGGATTTTTACTGTCAGTAGGCATTACTGCAGAACATCATATTATGGCTCTGATCTGTATGCATTGCCTTGGCTGGCTTTCTTTTGTGTCAGCTATCATTCATCACAGCATGAAAATAAACATACAGAGATTTCTTTGAAAACGGTGGAGAAGTGATAATATGAGCTAGGGACATTGCATAGAATGTTTTGTTCTTGTCACAATGGTTTTGTGGCCAATTTTGCCATGGTAAAAAAAAGGGTAAAAAAATCAGTATCATATATGGCAGGATGGTAATTTTTCTCATAAGGGCAAAGTCTATAAGTCACAGAAGCAACTTCCATACCCAGCCCATCCTGAACTGGTTCCTATTACAGCTCTGAGACATTCTTGTCTGAAACTTGATCTAATGTTTAGATCATTAGAAAACACAAACAAACAAAAGCTAAAAAATGTTTTATATTACTTCAATAGGACTAAAACTTGGAGAGTTCTTTGGTGCTTTTATTTTTTATTCAGTTGTTTGTATATCGGAATTTCTGAATGCAGGTGGACAGAAAGAGAAATTAATAGGAGGGAAGAGAAAAAGGAAATTAAAAACCAAGGAAGTCCAAACCTAAGGCTGAAGGGATATTAAAAGAGAGATGGCATCCAGATACAAAACTATAAAAGCAGACAAAACCCAAGGGAAGATGAACAGCGAAGCTGGTGAGTATCTATTTGCATTCTTTCACACCCCAGGCAGTGTTCTTTTCCAAGATAAGGGGCTACTAAAGAAAGACATAATAGCCACTCTGCCAAAACATCAGATTACATTAAATTAAGGCTTTTAGAAATTTACAAACATAAAAGTTGCAGATGAATTATGCACACAAAGGGGAATAAGCCATTTATACAGACATTAATAACCCAAATCTCCATACTTCAAGTAAACATTAAACCAAAAGCTAATAGTATACCACAACATAAATCGTGTATTTATAAATGTATAACTTGTTTTGCAGTGCTTCCTCTCCCCCCTCCACCAAGTTAATACGTGACCACTTTCAGTACCTTAGGAAGTTACAATATCTTATTTGGGGCGGGGGGGGGGCAGACATCACAGCATTTCCTTTAATTACAGTGGAAGGAGTATTTATTCAATAATTATTTGTATTTAATTTTGACATTATTACTACTATTCAACCACAAATTTGTAATGCCCAAGTCATTTTATTCACTGAGAATAAATTTACTGTAGGAGCAACTGGCTCCAATTCCAATAGCTGGTACTATTCAAATACTCAGACCAGGTGGAGGTAGTGATCTCTTCCACCCTTTAAATACGTCACATTTGGGAGGGAGGCAGCACCAGAACCAAACCTACCCACTTAACAACAGAACTATTTTTGACTTTCTTGGTAAGGCTAGCAGGATTTGAATCCCATGCTTTACTCTAAGCTTACCAAACCAACTACATTCACTTGTCTTTTTAAGAATTTACTTGTGGCCATGACATTAAAAAATCAGTATACCTACCAAAAAACAAACTAACAAAAAAACCCAAAACCACAGTTGAGGGAGAGAAGAATCTCAACACTGTAGAAGCTTTTTGTGTCTCAGAAACAGCTAATAAAAAAACAAAAAATCCGAAACAAAACAGCCTGTTCTTTCTCAGTGTTAATTCTTCATGTTATTGAATTGGATTTGACAGCACCAATATTAACTTCATGGATTGATAACACTTCATATCTGTTAAAAACAGCAGCTGAAGCATGCATCTAGAACTACACACATTGCAGGAGTCTGGAGTCCGCTGATGTAGAAATAAATTAGGAAGTTCAGAAAGCCAAGAAAGAAAAGAATCAAGATTTTGGTGTTAGCACTGCAAGTTCCCATTTCCTTAAAAATATTGTTAACATGCAGTGTACAGCCCTAGTTATTTATTGCTTGGTACCTCTTACCAAAAACATTGGCAATGAGAAAAAAAGATCACAATGACTCTTACTGAAAATAAGGACTGGAGTGGTTCTGTAAACCTTATTGATTTTTTTCTCGGTTGCATTGATTAAATTTGAAAAATCTTTTCTGTAAATACCCAGTTTACTTAGCTGGAGGAAAAGTACAGCATGAGAACTATAATATACAGTTTGGATTAATCATTTAGCCTGAGGAGACTGACTGGGAACTATGGTGCTATTTGAGTACACTGGAATATACTCATGTTCACAGAGAAGTTTTTCAACACATTTACAAAACAAAGTTAAAGCTGCCAGGATCATTATCATCTGTGAAACTGCAGGAAGTACAAAGTGATACACAACGTGCATATTTGGTGAAATATCCTTCACTTTGGTTTACAGATATTTTTCAAGCGACATTTAACTGGTAGTCATCTAACTTGTATGGCATAAAATTATGGTTCCTCACTCTCTTTTGGTTTTGTACACGGACTGAATTTCACAGTGCTTTTCTGTCTGTGCCCCCTTGCCCCTGCCTGGGGGGAGGTGGATCACAACTGTGGATGAAGGTGACGGTTCCCATCTTGGAGACATTTGTGAAGCTGGCATCCAGGCCTGCTTTTCTTTTCACATTCCCTTCACACCATTTACTCTTCATAAAAAAAAAAAAAAAAAAGCTTTTCATGCAAGATACAAATTTGGGCCTGTCACACACATGAAAGGTCATTTGGAAAGAACTTGATCATAGACTGAAAGGCTTTTCTATTCCTCACTTCTCCCTGTACTTTTCAATATTCTTATTTTTACATTTTACTGCACTGGTATGTTTACAGAAATCTGGCAGTCAAACACACACTGGAAAAACAAGAATGCTATGTAATTTTTAACCTCTTTTCGAAACCATAATAGCCAATTTTGTAAAGAAGAACATTTCCAACTGGGCTTATTTGATAAATATGCTCTCAAAACCAATTATGCAACAATCTACAGTTAATAATGCTTTCATGTTTACTCATTCACAAATCAATATAGAATCATAGAATCATTTAGGTTGGAAAAGACCTTCAAGATCATCAAGTCCAACCATCATCCATGTCCACTAAACCATGTTATGGAG
>JANXJC010000029.1:7516440-7530218 GCA_027564655.1 Leptodon cayanensis
CTATCTCCAGCCACCCGACAGAAGAGACCAGCACCCACCTCGCTACAACCCCCCTTCAGGTAGCTGTAGAGAGCGATGAGGTCTCCCCTCAGCCTCCTTTTCTCCAGACTGAACAGCCCCAGCTCCCTCAGCCGCTCCTCATCAGACTTGTGCTCCAGGCCCCTCACCAACTTGGTCGCCCTTCTCTCTCAATGTCTTTCCATTGAGAAAGCACCTCAATGTCTTTCCTGTAGTGGGGGGCCCAATATTAAAACAAGCAGCACTAACTCCTTTGCTAAAGCCTGAGGTTCTGGTGACAGAATTCAGCAATAAAGCTTCCACGGACTACGGCACTGCAGGGCAAGCCTTTGCATCCAGACTGCATTTTCCTATTTCTTCTGCCTGCAGTAGACGGAGGCTGGTTCCTGTCACTGCTGGCAGTCTAAGGGAGATGCACTGGTTCCACTAAAACAACCAACAGTGCATGTCATAAAATGATCATATTTGTTCACCCTTTTAGCACTTTGTATTTTACAAAGACACATCTGAAAGGATTCAAAAAGACCATACACAAATCCAATGGGTTTCTAAAGCAGCTTCCTCCCCATGGAGAAAAAAAAATGCAGCAACCTCTGAATCAGTGTCTTTTTGCTGTGAGAAAACTTCTAATATGAGCATTACTTGAGTTTTAAATGGTCCAGTGTTATTTTTACTCTCTTCTACGTTTTGTCTAGCATAGAACTAAAAAGTACACAAAAAACTACTAGTGAACTCCACTAGCTGGACTAGCTATATAGTAAAATGAGACAGAGGTTATACTTTAAATAGTGGGGATTTTGGGAGGATTTCAGGTGGGGCAGGATGTGTGTTTTTTAGAGAAAAGGAGCCTAACACCTTACAGTGACAATACATAGCAGACAGGCAAACTCTAAATTTAAAGTGATTTAAAAGAAAGGAAGATAGTGAAATAGTCAAGAATAGAGAAAACATTATTAATTTAAGCATAAACCATATAAAAGACATGGCAATATAAGCACGCTGAAGCAACAGAACATCCTCCCGGTTTGCAGAGGACTCGGAGAACAGATTGGAGAAACAGGCAAACTAAAAAAAAAAAAAAAAAAAACAAAAATCAGGAAGTGTGCCTGTGTGAACAACATAGCCACATTCTTCACAGGTAAAAAGAATGAAAGGAAATGGATAGTGAAGGAGATGGTAAATGTAACCAAGTTTTATTCAGACAAGTAAGAGGATGACAAATGTAATCCTCCATCATTTTAATATGACTCTCTGTGGTTCTTGAGACTGCCAGAAAGCTAAATGAATTCTTACAGGATTAAATTATATTGGTTTCAGGTGGCATTAATTATTAACATCGGGTCATCCAATTAAGGAGAGAAAAACACAGTGTGACATAGACAAGCATTTGTAAATCTTTAGTAGCTCAATTCAGGTATGAATCATCCATTGACTCAAAATAGGTCAAACACAATTCCAAGGTCAAAAAGATTCATATAAGTACTTGCTTAACAGCCTTCTACGAATTGAAAATTGACCAAAAAAAAAAACAAAAAACCCCAAAAAACCCAAACAACCTCTATTACCACACATTTTTTTCCTACTGAAAATAGCGAAAAGAATCCAATTTATTATAAATGAAAAATATCATTATAGAGGTGTTTAGAGTTATGTTATACATAAAACTTTCACTTTTATAAATGTCAATAAGATGTGTCACATGGACAAAACAGGAATCCAGAGTTTTTAATTCCTTAACAAGAGCCTGATGGTAGCTGTGATGCTTTCAATGTGCCAGTGGACTGCAGCTTCTCCGCTCCCTCGCCTCCCAAAATACTTCTGAGGGTGAGAAAGTAAAGAAGTTTCCTTGTCCTTTCCTTCCTTAAACCCCTGACAATGGGAGTAGCTATTTTTGCAATGAGAGTACCAGTTCACTAGGAACTGGAACGAAAGCAATCACCCATTTCACATGGCAATTGCACTGTTATCAGAGAATAATGATTTTCAGTCACTACTGACTTGGCGTGAATCTGAACTACTGGCTCTAAGGTCAAAAGCTTTCTAACCAATTATCAATCTCCTGGTCCATCCAGCCCCCTCTATTATCTCGATTTCCTTTTGAAGATTAATGCTGTTGCCATAGTTTAATCAAATAAGCCTTTGGCTCTGACATTTACCTCCATCCTACAGCTGCTTCTTCACAGAGATGAGTCAAGAAAACCATAATAAAATTACTACTATAAATATCGCCTAGAAATTAAATATTGACTGTTCAAGATTTATTTAGGAATTAAGACAAACAACTGTGTCACCACACTGAGTATTATTTTATGGTCTCTTAAACATCTGAATTTTGTCTGAATTTTCAGACAGGAATTCATGTGGTTTCAAACATCCAGAGCCCAATATGGCATAGAAAAGACTTATCGATAAGACATTCAATATTTTCAAAGAATTGTTGGAATACATAAAAAGAATCTATGGCTGGCCTTCTGAATATCATTTTCTGGACTGAAGCCTGTCTCCCTTAATCTTCCTGCCCCGTAAAGATGTCATTTGGTACAAGGATAAGGATGATGGGATTACCTAGGATCAATCTGGAGTGGTTGTGATGCTAGCCAGCAGTTTAGTGCTATGTTCAGATCTATAATATCATGATTTCCTTAGATGGTTTTTGGTCTTCCTCATCCCCTTTCATATTGCATATACACCTCATGAGAAATGAGAATTTCTTTTTAAAGTTCTACTTAAGAAAAAAAAAAGGAAAGAAAAATTTTAAGATTATTTCTAAAGATATCTAGTTTACTTCTCAGAATAAATCATCATGGCCTCTCAAAATATTTTTAAGTATTCTGCTTTTGGAATAGCTCACAGAAGACTTGTGCTGAATGCATTTTTCAGGAACAACAGGGAACTGATGAAGAATTTACTATACATAAATTCCTGTGTGAAATGATGCCATATGTCTACTTGGTTAATAGCTGTAGGAACATAATTTGTCTAAGTGGAAAAACAAATGGGTATTTCCTTAGTCTCTCACCATTCCCTCTGTACACACCTACTCACACACGCTCATAAGTGCATATACACATATCAAATTTCTTTTTACTAGATAACAGATTTTTATTACAAGTTTTCTTTCAAATTCAGCACATTTATCATTGCTATTTTTTTTCCTTTCCTTGCCTTTTAGTAATTCTAATTGATTTATTTTAAAAGCATTAGAAGTCTGAAAGAAATAAAAAAAGGAATATTGCCTCTGCTTTCACTCTAACAGTATTTCCATTGAGCACATGGGCTATGTAAAGATCGAATAGCATTAAAAGAAATGTAATATAGTGAAGCCATATGTTCTCATTTGATATAGGACATTACTATGCTTTTGCTAGTCTTATTATTGTAATATGACAGATTCAAGCTGAATTCATAAGGTGGTCATTATCTAGCACATTCAAATACCTTCCACCCCCAATTTTTTTTACATTAACAGTAGCAAACACCATTTTGAAAACAGGATGACAGTGTAATTCTGTACCTTTCTCAGAACTATTCAACAGAAGTTTGAATGGACAAGCAAACAGTCTGCTTCAGGTTCAGTGGGGCAGCTGAAGCCGTGATACTGGGTTCGCTCATGCGGAGTAACAGGCTCTCTGAAGAGAAGTTAAACACCACCTGTACAACGGCAACTTTGTGCTGGGTTTTGCAAACTTCTCAGGATTTGAGAACTTTTTTATTATCAGTCTGTAGCTTGAGATAACCAAAATTGCTTGCTTGCTTCTGAAAACCTCTGCCAAACATAGTAGGTTTTTTTTTTAGTGCATTGCATTTCATTTTTATTTCTCGGAAGCCCCAGAATTTCTTTGACATTATCAGAGCACAGGGGTTTTCCCCAGCAGAGCACTCGAACCTTTCCAATGTGTGCATATAGTCTGTCCACTTACGGCTCCTGGATTAGACGCCAGTGCTGAAAATCCAGTTACCAGTGCAACATGCTACAAAGCTGTAGCTATTGGGTACTGGTACAAAAGAACAACCTGGGCTCATAATTTCTTTTTTCTCCTCTGCCCCCCACCCCCCCAACTGATGATGTTTATCATAGCTACAGTAAGTCACTGTCGCTATGATTCTAACAGATAGGAGGAATGAGGTAGGTAGCTAAGTTAAATAATGCAAGTACAATCCTTGAAAATCAGATGTAAACACTTGGAATGTCTAGGGACAGAACAAGGCTGAGTATAATACAGTGTTGACAGAGTGTTCATCATGAAAAATCATCATTCATGAATTTCATAACATTTTTGCCCTACCCTAAACCAAGAAACTTCTCATAGTGTGAAGGCTCCTATGCAATGGCTTTATAGAATTGCAAATAAATACCAGATATTTTCATTTGTTTATAATATTATGTAGTAACTTTTCAAACTTCACAATTTCGCTTCTCAATGACACATACATATAATTAAATACTTTGGTATTATTGGGACACAAAAATGCCAGAAAGTTTATTTTAAAATTGGAAAAAAAATAAAATTAAATCACTGTTCAAAGTATTTGGTTGTCAGTTATGTCTTTACAAGTAGGTTAATTTTTTTTTCTTTCACCTCTGTAGTGAGAACTGTTCTGGCACTTCTGTTAAACATAATGACCATGTTAATAGCGTTTTATTCTACCATTACATGCACAGCTTCTTTGGCTATGACTGTTCCTGGGGGTGCTAGGCCTCATTTTTGTTTTGTAAGGCTTTCCCCAATAGACACTCCAGCTTAAAATTTTTATGTGGTTGCTTTTGGCAAGTAGAATTTCAAACAGAGTAACATATTTTGGTAAGTTTATTTCTGAAGCTATTTCTGGAGATACTGTAACAAAGTCACCAGAAGCTAGCTGGTGACTTTCTGGTGTTCTTGTCTGGATATTGACTGTAGCATTCCTTGGCAATTATATTGTGCTGTTACCTCTAGTCAAAAGATGATTAGTACATGGTTTTAACAATTTCTAGTCTACATATAATTTTTCAAAATTATACTGTAGTTGAAGCTCAAATTTTCCAGTAAAAGAGCTACAGGTTCGCAAAGGAGTCAGTCTACTGCTTGGTCGGAGCAGCTCTGGAAAAGCAGGTTTTCTAACATCATAACAGCAAAGTACGAAGAAAATACTGTGCTCACCAACCAGAGCATGTAAACAGTTGCAGACCTAAATACGTAATGACTGTGATTTGTTAAGTTTTAAATGATCAAATTTTCTGCTAAAAAATTATGAAACCATAAATATAAGAAAGGGTATCTCAAAAGATTTGATATTTTGACAACTAATATTGGCAGTGTTACAGTCTTGAAATGTCATCGTTTAAATGAAAAAATGCATCAGTAACTTTCATAGCTTAAAATCTCACATTCACAGGCAAAATCCACTTTGTTGAGTATCAGTGATTCACAATGTGGTCTATAAGATTCAGCTCTTACATGATTTAGGCACTAGCTGATCTACAGATAAGTATTGTATTAATTTAAGGTAAAGTAAAAATGCTGTGGTCTGCAGATAAAAGCTAAGCCCAAGATACCTATGCAATACACATTTTTTTACATATAGTATCATGTGCAGGTATGAGGAAATCTTATTTTGAAGAGGCCGTGCACTAAAGTTCAGTGGTTAAGCCTAAATCCTTCCAAAAGCTGGTGGACGTAAGGAAGGCAGGAACCAAATCTCTGCAGATTCAATACCTAAATCTGGTCTCAAAAATGCAAGCTCTTCTTAACCTCAAGGGCAGGAACGGCAACTACAGGAAGGACAGTAGTATACTTTGGCAGATTGTGGATGAATACGTACACTTGCGAGAAAAAAGAAAAGAGGAGAGAACACACTAATTTTTTCCTCCCTCCTATCAGAAAATAGTATATCGCTAGAAAGTGTTTCCCCCCTGCCCAAGATGTCTATATTATAAATGAAAAAAATCTCTTATTATTAATTTCCTTGAGAAATTAAAAAAAATGCAGGATTTGTACGAATGTGATGTGGTGACAATAAACATGCAATTTGAATAGTTAAAAACCCAGTTCACTGTATCACCTGCAGTATTAGTTATCAATATAAAGAAAAACCCTCCCAAACCCTCCCAAAACATCCAATGCCTAAGCAGACTAATAGAAATCAAGCAAAAAAGTACCCCCCAAAATCTGCTCATTTCTTTCAAATTAGTTTCTTTTGTTTTAGAGTTTATTAAATATAACATTGCTAAAAACAACACCTGTGAAGATAAAAATCCTATGCAACTTTTCCTACAAGATAATGGGATTTGGAAGTCATTGAGCAGTGGCATGAAGCGGAGTAGCCCAAATGCCCTCTGGAGGATCTGAAAAAGTGGCAGCAGAAGTCCATTTCACCGTGGTGCCAACAGGCACAACTACACAGATGTAGCAGAGAGGGAATAGGTACAGTCCTAAATGCAACCCACGATTCCTTTGATTCCTTTTGGCTGCCTTCCTCCTCCAACTGTATTAAAAATGTAGTAGCAACAAAGGGCTTTCTGCTACTGATCTTCTGTATAAGGTGAATTTCACCCTTGAGGACTATTTTACTTCGAAACATATTAACAAATATAATGGAATTCCAAGTTATTTTGTTGGGGGGCTTTTTGAGACTGGAAAAAAAACAGATGTATGTGAATTTTCTATGATTTTCCATATATTTTTCATTCTTGCCTTTCTTGCAAATAAAGTAGAATTCAAGTGTTCTAGTTACAGGCTATTATTATTTACACTGATACAGAAATAACTAAGCAGTCAGAAACTATGTTCAACAATATAAAAGCTTTGCTTCAAATTTTATAGAATATTTTTATTAATCTGAACTATAAAAGATCTTATTACTTGCTTGAAATTTACCATTTTAATCCACAAAGTTAATGGAGCTTTATATATCATCTATATCTCTGTGCTTTAAATGTTTTCACACAAAATTCCTAACATGTAAGACCATGTAAATGTTGGGAAAAAGTTAGGAACAAGTATCTATATCAACTCCTTCCTATGAAACAATTTTCCTAGGCAGTGAGATTACAAAATACAGTAAAGGTATAACAGTAGCACATCACCTTGTTATTGTCAATTCAAGGGCACACCTGGAGATTCAGATGGTTGGGAAAAAGTCCACAGCTGTGGTAAATGCTGTGTCCTATTACAATTTCATGACAAGCATAGTAGTAGTTTTACATACAAATATACCCACTGCAGAACATGAAAACTTTATGATTCACTTAACTACCAAACATTGGAGGAACACACTATGCAGGGGGGAGGGGGAGAGGAAAAAAAAAAAAAAAAGAGAAAGAGATTCTGGAGCAGAGGTGACGTTCTTGTTTCTCACCAGAGTAAGAACCACAGTCCTTTTACGTCTGCAGCAAGCCACTGAGATGAGAGTAATTTAGCTTAACCCAGCTGGAACAGTAGAACAAACAAACAAAGCAAATCACGCTTTTCTCTGTGTTTTCCTAGTTCACTGAAGCAAGCATCACTGCCAGTAATAGCATCGTCTGAGGCTAGGAAGTCAAACTGAAGTGTTTAATGAGACACTAGGCATGTCTTGCAGTTCTATTAAAATGTAGGTACCGACCCAAGTTTCCTCTCAGTTCTGAGCAACGCACCCGTTAGCGATGCTCACAGCATCCTTGATACGGAGAGGAGGTGCTGGTCCTTTAATGTTTTTATCTTCAGGAGTATGGATCTGAGACAGAACAAAGAACTGGAGAATAACCCTGTTTCTCATTCCTTTCTCTTCTCTGTGCAATGATATATTTTGTTCTGTCAAATCAAACCTCTCACCCAGAGGGGGAGCAACAGCAACGCACCTTTGACACTGAGACTGGCAACTAACTCCATCATTCACTAACGATGGAGAACACATCATGAGCCAGGAACAGATGCATTTTGGCCAACCGTGGGTAAGCAATTGTTAATTATCTGGGAACTCCATTTAAGTTTCTAGCTGTTAATCCCAGTTAGGAGCTAGGTGTGTCCCTAACTCACACATCAGAGGGATGCGTAACAGAACACGTGCAAACCCTACACAATTTATGCTACAGGTAATCAAATGCCTCGCCTGTAGGGTTGCTGGTGGTGACTTGGTGACTGGGAATCCTCAAGCACTTGACCTGCAGCTCCTTCCTGATGTGTTCAGCTGATTTCAAAGATATTAGCTTGTGCTTTACTAGTAACTTTCATTGCAGAGTGAGCATGAGTTCTGTTTTTCTTCAGGTAAGCTACTTGTCAGTCTTTTAATCTTGTTCTTAGTGTATGAATAAACAACTTTCATAGCAATCTAACTGCAGAACATGCACACACACCCTTCTGCTTCACCTGCTAACAGAAAAAGCAACACCTGCTCATTTTATTTATGCATATTTCACTATAAACCTTCTCAGCATTAGATTAATGGGCAGGACAGACCCCTATCAGTATGACCAAAGTCTAGTCCTAAGTAGCCAAATTTACATATTCCTGTCATCCTGTGGCAGTTGCCCATCAAGTCTGCCTATTCTATAAAGCATCCTGTTTATAAACTAAGTAAAAGTCTTAGAACTCCTGATGTCTGCTAAATATGAATTTCAGTCACTTCACAATCGGAAAGAACAAGATTAGTGGGCTGGATTTCAACATAAACCTGGTAATTTTGTCTCAGTGTGTTATTAGTGTATCATAATTTCCTGTTATGAATGATGGGAAGAGATGGAAAGTCACTGAAGTCTATGATACAGGCTATATGAGACCAGCTTTGAGAAAAGGAAAAAAAAAAAAAAAACAACAAACAAAAACCCCCACTATCTTAATTTTATCATCATTTGAAGGAATGAAAGCCTACTCTAAAACCCACAAAACTTCTAGAATTCACCTGATTTTTTTTTAAATCCTTTCAGTCTTATTTATAGAAAGGATTTTTAGAAGTGCATTATGGCATTGCCACATTATAGAAGGAGTTTGTCTTGGCATATTTACTAAGCTCACATTCAATAAGAAAGTGATAGCCAGAGTTTCATCTGCTAGAAGACTATTTTACAGTAGCAAGGATTTGATTTGGCTACAGTGAGTCTTTTCCATCTAACTCTGGATATTTTTAACCTATTTCCTCTATTTTAGTTCAGGGTCAGAACTCTAGTAAAAACCTGAGACTGGTTGAAGCCTCTGCCATTGTGTTGAATGGAATTGATATATCAGAGTGGCCGGTGAGAGCCACAACTGGTTGGAGAGGATGGTGCTTCCACCATACTCCTGTCATCGCTGACCAGCAGCATTCGGGCACTACAGGAGGGCTCTCAGTCACTAGACAGTTCCTGGGGCAATTCCTAGTGTTGGGCACCAGGGAAAGGAAAGGGCAAGGACTTCTGCACTCAAAAATCCTGGGCTAACACTGACCTGACTTAGCCTGTACAGTGAAAAGGACACCATAAATTAATGAAAATTAGAATATTAACATTACTTTTGTCAGCACACTGACATGACAATTCTTGAGAGAACTCACTCATTTTGTTCATTATTGCTTTGAAAAGGTTGTTGAGAAAATTCAGTGAACCCCCAAAATACTTATTACAAAATATTCTATTTGATAGGCATTTCCTCAGATACAAATGAAGCCGGTAAATCAGACTGTCCTGATTACTAAACATTTTAGCTTCAAAATCCTCTGTTTACATGCAACTTACAGTTCAGGTACATATTAGAATAAGGCCAAACGCTACTATCTGTAAAATTTGGTTGACATTTCTTAATATTTACATCTTACTATTCAAGTTGGATTTGGCCGCTATCTGTAAGATGACACGCAAAAGACACCCCCCACCCCAAAATCCCCATTTCCCTAGGACTACATTGATTCTTTCGGACAGTGACTATCCAGGAGAGCAATGTGTTACAGAAACACACACAAACAGAAGGGCTGAAAAATGAAGATTTGAAATGTTTCTAACCCTAGCATTAAAAGAAAAAAAAAAAAAGAAAAAAAAAACCAAACAGAACCCCCCGCATCTCATTAAGGCTTTAATTTTAAAACCATTAAAAAAAAAAAGTTATTTCATGGCTTTTTGTTGAACTTGGGTAAAAAAATTGCAATTTTGCTTCCAAGAAATGATTTCTTTGACTCAGCATGTTCCAATAGAAAAAAAAAAAACAAAACACTAAAACTTTCCAGCCTAAAAATGAAGCTTTTCCACTGTGACATTCAGCTTGTTTTATACAGCAATCCAAAAAGCTTGTCTCTGAACTCATTTTATTTTAGGCACAATTTGGTTTGATTTCAACTAACCTTTTCCTGACTGGCTGCATTTCAGCTGCTGGAGAGAAATGGCTGCCTGGAGAACGTCGTGCCCACCTCTGGAGAGACGTCTGTGGGCAAGGAGGGTCAGTCAGTCCCCAGACCCTGCGCCACAGACCCCTGGTGCCTGACGAGGCTGCAGGAGATGGACAGTCACAGGGGGAGGGCAGCAAGCAGGCATGCTTCTGGCAGCCTGGATGGCCAGGCAGATTATGGCTCACCAGCTCCGCTCCCCATCCTGTCCAGCCTCCCAAATGGTGGCCACCAAGTTCCTGGGCCTGCCAAGGTGGGACTGGGCCAGTCAGCAGGACTGGGCCAGTCAGCAGGACTGGAGATCCCCAGTGGCAGAGCTGATGATATCTGGCAGCAACATGGGCAGGACAATTTTATTACACAGAGAAGTAGCAGGTAGATAACATTGCAAGGAGCTGCAGGTAGATAACATGACCTGTCTGTGTCCCTCCTCCTCCTTACCCATCACCATCATCATCACTATATATCGAGGCAATGTTGTGGTTCCCCTTGTTACATCCTGACTTTGGGGTTTAAAATGGCAACTGATTTGTGTGAGATAAGACCTTGGCAGGGCCAGGATTAAACACCCAGCTCTTAAGCGCAAGTCACCTCACAAGCAGATGTAGTCACTGATGCAAGGACGTGTGTGTGCTGATTTGAAAAGGGAAGGATAGAAAAGGTACAGATTTATCTACATGGCTCTACTGGGTGGTCTATGGACAAGATGAAAGCATAAGGTTTTTCCAGCATGACAGACCTTATCTGTGAGTTTCTGGCAGCATGGCAAGCTATTGGGTTGTGAGACAAGAGCGTGGTGGGTGAGGGTATGCTCAGTTCTCCACAGCATGGGCAGCTGCTAAGCTGCCAGAAGGACTGTGGGGCAGCTACAACGCTGCTTCAGATGACCCGGGAGCTGCCTCCACAGCTCTTGCAGCATCACGGTGCTAGTGTCACCCTCCCTGCTGCCCTGCCTCCGTCCTAGGAGACCGTCTCTGCCACCCGCTGTGCTTTAGTGTGTTCTCTGAAAGACGGACTAAAACCTGTCCCATGTGAGGACCAGAAATCTGGAACTGCCTCTGTTTTACCCTGATATTGGGATCTTCAGTAACGCGGCAGGGGCACTGCAGGACCTACAGCCACTGGGGACACATGGTTCTGTTTCTGCTGAGTTACCTAGAATGCACGAAGATAGAGCATGAACCAAGCATAGAAGCATATTCAAAGTGTTCGAGTGAGTTCACATCAGATCAGTGCTTCATATCTTGGTGACTATCACATTTTTCATCCAACAGGAGGAGTCCTAAAGCCAGATTTACTGAGGTGCCCAGCCCTGGCTCTAGCTACAAGTGATTCTTTCCAAATCCTGGAGACAAGTAGGGTGGGAGGAGGGGAAGGTCCTCTCTCTGCAAGCTTCATTATGCCTCTTGCTTTTTTTTGAATATCATTTGTCTTTATTGTCTGCTGGTAATCTCTAAAAGTGGAATCAACTTTGTCTATATTGAATGAATGAGGAAATGCTGAAAGAAGCTCTATGCTCCTTTACAGGATCCCAAAGAGATGAAACCCTTGATAGTGTCTCGCCTGATTTCTCTTTCACAGTGCACTCTTCAAATGTAATCAGCTTTTGGGGCATGCTCTGCCTCCAACTGTGCATACAATGCTCACATTGAAATTAATAGAAGCATGATGATACATTTGAAGTGAAAATCTGGGACAAAAAAGTTAAATTCTTGCTGGTAAAATCAATGACAAAAGTTTCTGTGGCTTTAGTTCTCACTTTAGAGGCATCTCTATGTCTAAGGCTGGAAAGAATAACTTTTATGGGTATATGTGTCTTAGCAACATCCTAAGAAACAAAAAAACATGAACTTCGGAAACATTTTATACAAGGAGTTTAGAAACATGTCTTTGCGGCCCCCCTCTTAGCAGAGATTTGTTGCTGTGTTTAACCCCACTGCCTCTACCCCAGTTCTGCCCTGGGGGATGCGGAATGGTTTGTGATTGATGGGATGATCATAATACATGTGGACGAGGTGCTGAACTTGGCTTTGTATTGGTGACCTCATTTGTTTTTGATGTGGCTGTTGAATTGCTAAGAGTCCTACAGGAGATCTTTCACGGGCTTATCCTTCTGCCATGCCAGCGTGATGGGGAAGTGCTCTTCCCTCCATTCAGGGCACAAGGTCAAGAGCAGATTTCCACCATCCCTATGAGACTGCTCACCCGCATGCCCAGGTGAGTTGCTCCGTGTCACTCAGGGAAGAGATTCAAACCTGGGCTGCTTCCACTCAGCGACTCAAACTACTGAGACCTTCTTTCTCCCCTAGTAATGGAGGTGGCGTCTGGATAATTGCACGTGCCTGCAGTCCCCTGGCTTGACTCAGGTCACTGCAGGGGAGCTGGAGGCTGAGCCACACCAGCCCCTGCAAACACACATCGTCTCACGCATGAAGAGGCTGGGCCCACAGCCGAGGCAGCGGCTTATCGTTACCCAGGCAGTGATGGACACCAGTCCCAACCAGCATGTACATTGTCTAAAATGGGAGCAGAGGCTAATCACAGCACGGAGTTTCTGGCTCCTTTTCCGTTTTCCTTAGGGTTAACTCTTGTCGTTGGGTGTCAGTGAGGTGAAGCTAAGCAGCAAAAGGTCTCAGACCTGAAACTGTCCTGATCTCTTTATGTGGTCCCTGTGGGTGCAGTGCCATCTTCCCCACTGCTCCATGTGGTTGCTGTGACCACTCTCACAGCAGAGGAGCATTGGTCCTTGACGTACTCCCATCCTTGCAAATCTCTCTGTGTGCAGAGAACTGAATAACTTCTTGCATAATTAGCCTCTCCATCTGTTAAAACAGCCAAAGCCCCAGCAAAGCTCTCACCAACAGCTGGTTTACAGAACAGAGAGGACTAAACAGAGTAGGACAGCTCTTCTGAGCAGCAGCCTTACTCAGAAGGGGCACTACTATCAAGTGTAAGTCAGTGGGGTTCAAGGTCCCTTCCTGAGGGAGGATGCCCTTTCAGCTGGCATTGAACATTTGCTTAAATGGGAATCTCTGTAGGAAGAAATAAGGATAGCCAAAACACCTGGATGCTCTCAGGACATGGAATAAGGGGATGTTTGGGGTAGGTCTTCTCATTCAGACTGTCCTGTCCTCCCTGGCACTGACTGAATTGCAGCCCAAGCACAGAAGCCGGGTGCAGCCCGTGCTGGCAGCTGGACTTCAGGCCCTCTGTGGACTCTCCACCCTGATCCTGACAATTTGCCTTGCCCTGTCCTATTAGCTAGATGAAGCAAGCACAGGTTTCCCAGAACAAGCTGCACGCCTGCCACTTCTGCTATGTAAGGTCAGCCAGCAGCAGCTTGCTGCAGAGATTTCGTAAGAGGGGGGAAGTCATGGGTTAGGGACGCTTGGCCAAGGGTTCCTCTGGCTGCAGCTCTGCCTGGGAGAAGCTCCTGATCTTTGTCTCGTGAG
>JANXJC010000029.1:7531137-7555883 GCA_027564655.1 Leptodon cayanensis
GTGCTGCAGTACTCACGCGCAGCTGCGATCCTCGTGCCCGGCCGTGCTGGGGTGGCCCTGGGCAGGTGCGAGGGGATACTATTATATTGTTTCATTTTTGTGAAACTGAGGTTTATAACTGCTAATGCACAGATCACCTGACTGTCTTTTCTTATTTTAATGGGGATTTTGTTAGGATTTAAGGCAAATACAAATTATGCAAAAAACCTATTGTGGTCAATTGTGTGACTGTTTTCTTATTTAAAAGCAGAAGTAACAAGGAAACAAAGTTGAAGGTTAGGATCTGTTAATGTGGTTCTTAGATCACCTGGAGGCAGTTTCTTCTTACTCAAAGGGCTATATTGCTTACAAAACAAGAAAAGCATTGCATTCATTTCTAAAACTTATCATATTCAGACACCTCCCCCATGTCTCCTAATTACTAAAGGAGGAGCATTCATCTAGTAATGCAAGTTAAAACATAGCTATGGTTTCAGATATGCTTGTCCAAGGAACCATCGCTTGACATCCAGACGCAAGGAAGGAAAAGAAAGGAAAAACGCAGCAGCAGCTGCCCGCCACAGTGGTATCTCGCATTGGTATTCTGCAGGGAAGCATTCCTGACACGATGTTACAGGAACTATCATAGTTACAGGCCAAGAGAGTAAATTAAAAACAGTATGATAGCTGTCTTCACATTTTTACAAGCCAAGCACCACGGTACATGAGATGGGGTTCTGTTTTGGCAACACGTTTTTACAAGCCTGATGCTGCGATTAAACCGAGTGGTCCTCGTGCCTTTGGTACTCGAGGGGGGCAGCACAAACCGTGAGTACAGCTTCGTCTCTGGAGCGTTCCAATTACAACAGGAGCCCATGAAGTTTATCCGTATGATAAAAAGTTTTTGCAGAAGGGTTTAAAGGCTAGCTCCATGATAGCTCTTCTGTTTTTTTTTTCCTCTCATAATGACTGGCTTCCCTAAAACTAGATTAGCTCTCTGTCCTTATCTAAAAGGATGAAATATGGCTACCATATCTAAATGTCTCTTGGTTTGAAGAATGAGATCTAATAACATGCTCTAAGAAAAAGAAGTTTCTTAAGCAAGTAGGCCTGGATACTGTAAATATGGTGTAAATATGATGCAATTACATTGTAGAGACATGCTAATTTAAAAGTGTGCTGTTCTTTTTTTTTTCCAGTGCATACTCTCAAAGCTTTATCAGTTACATACTACTTACTAAGACAATAATTATTTTTTTCTTATTTTGGTAATCAGAGAAAATCCAGATAATTATACAAGTATCAGATAAATATGAAATCAGTAGACAGCCAATATGCCTTGACTGTATATCTGCAATAAGACACTACAGCTTTTTCTCTGTTCCTTGTAATTAATGTGTTGTGTCTGTGCTCAGCTCCATGGAAAATAAAGTTATAATCCAAATTCTACCCTGTGTACTTCCTTGTGTTTTAGTAGAAAATGAAATACTTTAGTTTTGTCAGGGAAACTAGTAAGGAATACAATGAGAAAAAGTATGCATTCAACATACTGTCAGTTGATATTTGGTAGCAAAATGTAAAAGTGGAAGTGAAAGCCTCCCCACCATTTTTAATCTCAAATCAGCCCCATGTGACTTACACATGGATGAAACTTCTAGGGGTTTTGCTCTGATTAAGGAGAGCAGTTTGTTACGTGTTCAAAAGGAATAACTTCCTGCTGTCATACAAAATAGGAACTGTAAGGTGAAAATCAAAATAGTAAGTTTCATAGCAAAGAAAGTGTAAAGCTAAATAATTTTAAAATAAATTACCAAGTGATCTTTAAGAAGATGCAAAACGGAGAGTTAAGGTAAAACTTCTGATTCCTCATGAAAGACAATTACCTCTTTGGACGAAAAACATTTGGTTACTTTATGATCCCAGTATACAGCAATGTGAGAGAAGATTACCTGCCACTGTTCCCAAGGGATGTACTGAGAAGTCCCTTATGAATACAGCTGGAAAATATTTTGTTTTCCTCCCTACAGTCTATCACAGAATTCAACCCATATGAAAGGAGAAGCAGAAGAGCATAAAAAGAAAAAAGACACACACACACCCCTAATTAAGATAAAATTTTGAGATACATATACATAAAGGAGTGGGAGCACTTTAATGATCTGGACTAAATTTGAATTACAACCCTTGAAATTAATCAAACATAAAAGAACTCCGATAAGAAAAGGATTGTACAAATTCCTTGTGTACTTGTGCCACCTACTGGATATTGCCGAAAGATGACAGAAATTGGGAATTACTAGCACATTCAGTTTGCTGGCAGAATTCCAGCAGAAATCAGTCTCTACATACTCCCTGATCAATTAAAAACTGATACGTAATAATACAGCTGGGTGTTCAAGTCCCCTGCAACTGCTACATCCACAAGCGTAGCTCTTTCTCTGCTTCAAGATTTGCAAGAAAACATACCAAGCTGCCTTGAACAATTTCTCTGTTCCACTTGGGTCAGATTCTTGCAAAGAGTTTTGCTGAAATTAGTAAACTGAAGAATCCAACTTGTGTTGGGTGTATGCAAAGAATCGCCCACATCTGCAAAGCAGAAGTAGTAAGATTTAAGATGCTTAGTGTCTCTTTTTGTAGTTAAAATACATGAATGAAAGTTCATTGCTGAGTCCCTTGTCCGCAGAAACACGCTCTGGTTAAAGTAGGGCCTGGATGTTTCCTCAGAAGTATTACAAAAAGTTTATCACAATCAAAGACAGCTGTCAAAAAACTTATTTTGAAAAAAAAATTGTTTTAAAAATGGTAAATTAAAGTTGAGCTTTATCAGAGGGATTTAGAAGGCTGTAGTCAAACAGTAAAACATGTGCGCTCTGGGTCACATGCACTGGGCTGTGCATGTTCCCATTCACTTCAGCCAGCCCTGAAATCTACATCAGCAGCCAATAAAGAACTCTTAACTGCTAAAAACAAACAAACAAAAACAACCCCCAAAAAACCCAAAACCCAAAAATTCTTTCTTCATGGAATTGTTCTTTCTACAAGATTAAGCTAACAATTGCAATACCCAGGAGGAATCACAAGGAAGATGCAGCTGAGCAGAGAGAAGCACTGTAAACGACCATCTGACCTGTCTCCAGATTCAAAGGAACATCGCAAAATAATGTCCAAGCTAACCGTGTTTGCCTGCCTTGGAAATCTTGAAGTAAATTATATCCTCAAGAAATTTAGCAGAAGCCGCTTGGCTTGTTAACACTCGAGGATCTGCTAACTGACCCGGCCCTGCCCAAACAAAGCCCCTATGGACTCTGGAAGGAGATAAGGTCATCCGCTTGTGGAACTGACTGGGTTGCTAATGGGTTGCTCCTCCCTCTGGAAGAGGCAAACGCATTAATGGGGTTGCTTTCACTACAGGGCCTGGGTGCACTTGGTGCACAATGCAGGAGAATGAGGAAATCCGGTGTGTACCTTAAGGAGATTTAACCTTAGGGGAAAAGAACCCCTGAGTTGTATGTTATAGGATCTACTATAGGAAGAACCACCTGAACCAACGGAGGATGAGTTTCACAGGAAAAACTGGGCAAGTGCAGCAGCGACCCAGCCTGACAGCCTGAGCTGGCTTTGACACTCAACAACTCAATACGTATGCTGCTTCTCCTGTCTTGAACGCTACAGTTACACAAGACTGAAAACATAGACACACAGAAATTCAGAAAAACATGGAAGAAAAAAAAAAAAAAAACAGGGAAGAATGCCGAGAACTCCATACTTTTATTGCCTGTAACGATGAGAACACAATTCATTATTCCAGATGACTTTGACTTCCATGTCCAACAAATAGGCAGGAGTGTCACACTGCACTTAAACGTAAAACTTTATGCTCCTCTGCCATTGTTCAGTCTTAAGATGCTATTCTAATATCATAGAAATAGAACTATCTGAAAGATTTTGATAATAAAGTACCTCAAGGTAAATTTATACTACCATTCTGGGTAGTTTTTTGAAGATCAGTGGGATCTGAACATCAACCTCCATTTGTTCCAACTATTCTTGCCCCAAAGTAAACTCTCTCCTTAAAATTGAATTCATACTCCTCCCCTGCAACTGAAAAAAATCACAGACTTTTTTTAAAGCCTGGAAAACAACAAGGTACTGTATGGTTTTCAGAAAGCAAATGAAATGTTTTTGAGGGTCTTTTTGTACATTTGAATGATATTTTCATAAAATTAGCTCCTTGTTAAACTCAAGTACATTGTGCAAATTTGTCTGTTACCAAAACATGGGGCCGTATACTAGCTGTACAGTGCTTTAAATAGTCATGATCCTAAACTAAACATTGCATTAATTATATTAAGTAACTCAAAAGTTGCGATGATACAGAAGGAATTGTTTAAAATAAAAATTTATGAATTTTCTATCACTGAACCCTAAAATAAGAATAATCCATGGCTGCAGTTCCCCAATGGTGGACAGCTGTAATATGTATACCACACAGTAACAGCCTGAGGCTTGCCAAGTATGGTTTGAATTTCATGCCTTTGTACACTTCCCTGTTAGAGTAGTCTACAATATTGGCTTTAGCATAGTCTTGGAATGTTTTTCCTTTCCTAAAATGGATTTGACACTCCAAATTAAGATTGAAAAATTGGACAGAGTAGAAGACGTTAGCTCCTCTCAGAATTTAAGAACACCAAGCTTTTAATGTTCTATTCTGCAAGATCTTACCATTCACAACGTAACCAAGTCTACATATGCATCCAGTTGGTGGTATTGTTTTAAAGCCATATTGTTGTGCTGGTTCAGTTCTGCTCCTGACAATATTTATCAGCAATTCCTCACGTAACTTGATTAGGAGCATCCTGAAGGGTGGGATTTCTCTAGTAGTGAGACCCAGTTAACTTTCTGGTTACCATTCATATGTTCATGAAGGAAAAATAATTACTTGCAAGAGAAGTAATTTACCTAGCAAGGGAATATAGTTTCAAGTCTTTGAAACTTAAGAAACTCCCATGCTGTCACTGCCTAAGGTCTTAATCAGCTCTGGATAGCTTGACATTCAGGCCCTCAATTATATGTACACCTATATAGTTAATTTATTAGACAGTCTCCATGTAATAATCACAGTCAGGACACCTGAGCATGCAAGTACTTCAGTTTAACTCTAGCTAGCCATCTAGAAAGTAGAAACACAAAAAATTAATGAATAATAGAATTCAGCACAAATTAAATCTCCAATTATGCACTCATTTTTCTCATGCAATCACATGCCTGACTGGATTTCCAAGTTCTTATCTTCTCTGCATGCATTTTTGCAAATATCTCTAAACATTACAAACAACATGCAGCAGCAGCAGAACTTTAAAGCTTATTTAATACAATCACATTTCACCAGGTTTTATTCAGTCTACTGGATTTGGAGCTGAGCTAAGCATTAAGAACCTGCATCTGAAGGTTTATGTAGTTAACCTCAAAAAAACATAAACCATACCATCTATAGCAATAAAAAATAATTCCATCTTGGTTTTGGGTGGGATGGGCAGGGGTGTCTTTTTTTTTCTTTTTTCTTTCCTGTAGTAACTCTTACATTAAGAACTACGAGCAAAGTATGCCTGTTTCTACCTTGCATCTCTGACCTCAGCAGACCTGTTAATTTTAAGCAGCACTTAGGATGTGAGTATGGGGATATAATATCCTCTTGGAAAGAAAGTTTGGCTTTAGTGCTAGTCACTGGAGAGTCACCAGTTTGCATGTGGTATCCCAGGTCTTTGTCTCACTGGCTGGGACAGTTTGTTTATACGAACATCTCATTTTTGCTTTGTTGTTGTTGCAATGGCAGTAGTAAAACCAGACCATTCATATGGATAGTAGTGTTTATGTTACATGACCACACTAACTAGCTTTGCTTATAGCAGTGCCCCTAGATAAGACGCAGGTTACTCTCCTATGGCCCAGCTGTACTGATGCTCAATGGCAGTGTTGCAACTGGCAAAGAAAGCGCTAGGGCAGCTGGAGGTGCCCTGCACGGCTCCGTCCTCACTGCCTTTCCAACACTGCCTTCCACCCAAGCTACTTAGCAAAGACCTAAAACCTTACTAATGGAATGGCATAAGTTGTCCTGGGGACCACATCTGTTTGTCTCAAATACACGAGATGCACAGTATCTAAATGCATCTCAGGCTGCGAGCCTAACAACTTGTAAATATGTTTTTCCCTCTTACAACATCCAGGTGGCATATATGAAGATTCAGAAACAAACCAGAAATTTTAATGCCAACATACTAGAAAATCTTGCCAGTTACCACATTCTCTTCTGAAGGAAAGGACTGCACTCTGATCATGGCCTAAATTCATAACTTTATTTTCACAGGACATGCAAGATTTTGCAATGAAACTATTGTTAAAACGTGTTCTGCCTTGAGTATTTATATTGTGTACCATGGTTTCAGCAAGTTACAACACAGACACTCAATCTACAGTGAAAAGATGATGACAGGCCATAAAAACAGCAGAAGATAGTCCATACTTACTGTTAAAATTGAGCACAACACAAAAACACACACACGTATTTTCAGACATTTGCCAGACATTTGCCAATACCTGCCAGCAGACATAAGTAGACCCTGTTTCCAAGTGCTCTTCACATATTTATAACATGGAGGATGTACTTATATCAGTAAACGTAGTTTTGTTGAATGAAATACTTCGTGTCCTATGAGGCCAAAGCATTTACCATTGTTTCAGGAAAAAAAAATTCAAAAAAGGTGGTCTGTCTAATAAAAACTTATAAAAATATTAACCTAAACACTTTCTCCTGTAACAGTATTGCCTGATGTTTCCCTCAGCATTTCATCTTGTCCAAAAGTGCATTAGCGCGGGATATAACTGCACGCTTCCTACACAAGAGACTTGCCGGAAGGGGTAAGCTAAGCCAAATCACTTTACATTATAACAATGTTACCTTTAACTGATACAAAACACTTCAGGAACTTCTGGGAACGATGACGAACTTGTCTGTTGTCTTTTTCACATGTTGTGAAGGATAGTATGTTTCCTTCTGGCTGTTCATATTCTAGTGCACATTCAATTTTGTTTGAAAGGATGCATGTGCACATCAAGAACTGCTGAGCTCGTGTGTTGCGTTAGGAAGGACCCACAGGAGGGGTGGAGAGATGGCCTTGAGAGCCAGGGAGGATACTCAGCTGGGGAAACCTTTCTGGGTTGCAAGACAAGACAGGCAACAGCAAAACAGCACACAAGGACTGGAAATTACTTGGAGAGCAAGGCCATGGGGAAAAAACCCTGTTCTACAAGGGCAGAATGAGTAGGGAGACATTGATTCGGGTTCCTTTGATTTCCAGCTGTCACAAGTTGAATTTTAATTTCTTTGAAAAGGTACACCTTGCTCTCGTCGGTGTTTCATTAAACCTCAGTTGGAAACCTTTCAGTATTTTCAGTGCATTTATTTCAAAGAAAAGGTGCAGGCAGATATACTCCAAGACTCTGACCGATTTGGACCTTGTCAAAAATATGTATGTAGAGTAGCAGTTAACATTTGATAAAAGTCATGGCCACAGAAAAGTGAACTTTTCATTTGTATGCTACAACTGCACGGCACAATCCAACTCCACAGATACTGCTACTAATGCAGGAGTTACAAGGTAAATTCACCTGATCTTCATCAGTATTAAAACAGACATTGAAAGCTGACATAGTATTACTTATAAAAAGGAATATATAAACAGTAGTATTCATTGATAATAAAAAAGAAAATGCTTAGGGATATTTTGATAGGTAGGTTTGTTTTCAGTATTTTAATACAATTGAAGTCCCAGGATAAAAGAAAATATACAATGTAGAAAGCTAATAATTGCCAAGTATGAAGATGTTTCACCCACTAATTATATAAAAGGGACAGCAGTAGTATAAGCTTCCACAGATAGCACAGGAAGGAAATTCCAAACCAGGAATGTTGTACAGCCTGCTTGTTCAGAGACCAAGTTTTTAAGAAAGCAGAAGAGTGAAAGCTTTTTCTTCTCAGGCTGTCTTTACAGTTCTGCAGCACAGAACGTATTTTCAAACTTTTCTCCTCAACTGCAGACATTAGAAGAATGCTCTTCTTTCCATGAAACCTAAGATTCATCTGTTCCTTTATTTCAGAAGCCAGGGTTTTAGAAAAACAGCTAAATTTACAGAGTATGGCAAACCTCACAATTAAAATCATCAGGTGTGATGACCTCTGCAATACCCAAGACCCAAAGAAGCTACTTTTAAGGACAAAAGCGTAAAACACCTCTCTTCGTGTCCTACTTTCAAATTTTCAGCAGACTACCACCAACAGGACTAAAGAGAAGAGTTTCCATTTGAAGAATAAACATGGGGGGAGGGGAAAAGAAAGCTGTTGCCTTCTTTGAATCACCTTTTCAGAGTTCTTCTAAATCAAGTGTTTAGACTAGCTAAAACTGCACGTGAGACCCAGAAAGAGCTGGTTCAAGTTTAAAGTGAAAAGCCCTAGAAATTTCATAATTACAAAAACTCTTTTCAAACTTCTAATTAAGATGTTATGCAATGATTTGAGAATTCATTTTCACTCTTCTAACATTAGTAAAACTTGCAAAGTTTTTATCTCATAAATAAGAGCCAACATTGGCCCTAAATATGAAAGCTTGGTTTTGTAAGGCCAACCCCAAATATTTAGTTTCAACAAACACATACTCTGTCAGCAAGTAGGACAGAAAAAAGTGCTTAATAGCAACATAAGCTTTTGAAGACTAGGGAATATATGCACAACTTGTGAGTGCCACAGGCATTATTGTCTCACAATCCTTTCAGACTTTTTTAATGCTTTTCCTTTCACATGGATGCTTAGACCCAGACATTTTCAGAAGGGATCATTCAGAAACCTTTCAAAAGATTGAAATGTCATGCCTCCATTATAAAAATAACCCCTCACCGACCCTCAGACTAAGGAATAAGTGGTTCTCACCACCAGCATCAAACGTTTCCCAGGTGCTGATGCCGTGCTGCAGTGCCTCACCACCACTCTGCTCCAAGAAGCCCAAGACTCTCAATGTCAAGGCAGAGGGACATGGGAAGAGCGGGCGTAAGACCGAGGAACAGGGGTAGGTGCTAGTGAGTTCTTGTGTAACCATTTTAAAGGTAGTATTAATGAGGCTTTTCTGCATTATTTTTGGACTACAAGTATTATTATTGTAAACAGACTAACAATAATTGGGGTTTGTATGTAGATTTGATTACAATTACAATTGCAATTAAGCTAGTAGTAAAAATTCTTGGCTGTAAGTGTATCTGTGGTGTAATCCCTTTTGCACATAATATTTTGAATGCAAGGGTGAGGCACCCAGTGCACTTCCACAATCCTGCACAAAAGGGCTGTGAGCTCTTAAGCAAGTCAAACACTAATTCCACTATGGCACTTGAAGAATCAAAGCAGAAGAATTGTGAAAGAATCTTTCAATTCTCTGATTTTGATGTTTAACCTTTTTACACTTGTACCTACAGACTGTCAATAAACAACTTTCTTCAAGTTTGGTTAATATAATCCATAGCTCCTAAAATCAGGCATCGAGACTAACAATGAACAAGCTTGATCTTCACATTGGCAGAATTTAACGTTTCAATTTCCTTTCCGCTACTGCAAATCAAATACTATGAATGTGGAAGACTGCAATTGTCACTCCTCTCAGAGGGGTTCCTGGCTAGTAGATCATTGCTGAGGTCAGTTAATATTGAGCTAGACAAATTATCAGCTTCAGTTCTAATGAGAATCCCACTGTTGAATACTGTGTTACTGTTTCTGGGTTCATAGCTCTAATAATGAACTTTTTAATAAGTTTTCCATATCATGGTTGACTAGCTGCCTTGTGAACTCAGTAATTTATCGATTTTCTACCAACTACAGTGCAGGAAACGCTGTATTAAATGAATAGTATATTGTTCTGCCATTCATATTCTTCAACTACAGTATACTTTCTTTTTGTTTAGTGGCAAGTTACATCACAGATTGATTAAAATATGGAAATGAGAAAAAACAGTAAAATATAAACCAGTACAAATTAGAGAATAAAATTTCAAGAATATATCCAAGACCGTAAGTGAAGCAACTAAGAAGACCGTAAGTGAAGCAACTAAGAAATCTAAAGCTAATTACATCATTCATCCAATAGTTAAGTGAGCTTATAAATGAACTACAGATGCGTCTTCTGAGGAGGGAGACAAATGGCTATAGAACTGAATGAGAAAGTATAGGAGACCAAAAGGCTTGAGGAACACTGGGAAAAGATCACATTTACTTCAAAGCATCAAACCAAATACAGCCTAGGCAAGTGGTAACAGACAATCATTACTTGAGAGGATGAGCTGGGGGTTACATGAAAGAATGAGATACTCGTAAGTTCTCAGTGTTTTCTGCCTGTATAACAATGCTAATCATCATATACCAGAAAGGCCAGGTATTGTTTAAGACCAGCCTGTGTTATGGCATAAAAAGAGCTATTCTGTCTGGATTATATTGGTGGCACTATTTTGTCTTAAACTTAAGAAGCTCAAGTCTTTCTTAATAGTGTTGCATTATCTGCCAGTTACTGACTAATGTAAAACCCACAGAGGTCAATCTCAAATATTTCTTCAGAAATTCCCCAATTCCAGCTGATGTTGCATGAAGAGAGTGTAGGAATGATCTGTCACAACTTTCTAGATTTTCTGTTTTTCCTTTGTTTACTGACAATGCGCTATAAAGTTGCTGAGGACCTAACAGGTAGCTATTTTGTAAAAATTTCATTTGAATTTATCAAAATCAAGAAGTAGGCAAGGGAAGTCAATTCTTTTCCCATGCAAACTTAAAATTACAGAAATATCTGGAACATTTAGGAGCATTGCTGGTCTCCTCTACCATTAATCAATGTTCTGTTATTTCTGACAAATTCATGAGTGTTGACAAGATTGATGACACAGAGAAAGTTTAAGTTCATGCCTGCTTGCGAACAACAGAAGGGATCTGTCTCCTATGCATTCATAGAAACTGCCAACTGCAGCTATGTTTTCCTGATTATTTCCAGACAGGCAGACCTCCTACCCCACCTTGCAGTAAGTCAGACTTCCAGTTCACATGTATTCATATGCAGAAGTTAAGCAGAAGAGAAGTTGATTTTGTACAAAGATGTTTGATATTACAACCATTCAATATAAAAAGTTAGAAGAAATTTGAAATTGCTTGGTTCCATGAGAGCCTGAGTATCTCCCTGAGCCTAAGCACAGGCTACTCCAGCTAGCTGGACTGAAAAGTGGGTGAAACTCAGGCAAAGAAGGCTACAACGCATACTTTCTGGAACAAAAGAGAACAAATGCAATGTTGAGGCACGTGAGCAGGTAACTGGGCCCTGAAGTGAGGTTGAGCTAACTGAGGAGGGCAAGAGAAACTCCTGAATGTCACACGAGAATCTGCTGGACACAAGAGAGACCATAGTAAGAAATTAATAAAAAAAAATTACACGTAGCATCATGAGAAACAGCTGGGTTTCACAAACGGTTCAAGGGGGAGTTATGGGAGAAACAGACACACTTCATGCACAGCTGAATGGGAAACATTGGAAATCTTTTTGGGAGCAGAGTCTTGCTAAATCAACAGAACTTTGGTAAACACCTCAAGACTATGATGAGTCTGAGATTACTTCAGGTAGCACCAGAAATATCAAAATGGGGAATGGATGTAGAAACACTGGCCCCAAAGGGAAAAAAAGAAATAAGGGATGGGTTGTTTATATGCAAGGAGACAAGGATGAAAAAGGGAGGGATAAAGGTGAATCAGAATTAGCATGCACAGCAAAGAAGAGAGAAGGGGGCAGTGAAAGCAGCTGGTTGTATGCAAGCAGGTGCAAGTCCAGTG
This sequence comes from Leptodon cayanensis, assembly GCA_027564655.1. Lineage (NCBI taxonomy): Eukaryota > Metazoa > Chordata > Aves > Accipitriformes > Accipitridae > Leptodon > Leptodon cayanensis. The sequence goes on from JANXJC010000029.1 coordinate 7,543,016, forward strand.
CCTGAATACAGCAGTTCATCCTATCTTCTTATTAAACTCTATTCCAAACTCTCTTTCTCCATGAGCGTGTTATCTACTCCGTGTGTGCACATGCATGTAAGACACCAGCAAATTTCAAGCTTGACTAGCCAGCAAGGAAATTAAGAATGGAAAGATTACAGGTCTGCAACTGGATATGGGTGTGAACACAGGTCGAAGAACAGCTACCAGAGAGAAACCCCTGTGTGAGTTTGAGACTGTTTAGCCAGTGAGCAAGAACAGGACCGGGCCATGTAAAGCTCACGCTAACGTGAGCGCTGCCTGTCGGTATGTGGTGCCTGAACAGCTAGAGGTGATGTCCTCCCATATATATCGATCTTCTTCTGACCAGCCCTGCTCACCGCGTGTGTGTGCGAGGTTATATACACTGGCATATTAGGAATAACAGGAACGGAAAAAGCAGCAGCCTGGCATTTAGCAGGGATGGGATGACCCCCCCTGGCTCTAGCAGAGCAGGAAGGAGAACTCCCATCAGTCCCAAAGTTCCCTGGTCTTCTCTTAACATGCATAAGCAGTGAAACACAATGTTTCACTGATACCCATTATCACATATAATAGTAACGTAATTGCTGATCACACACACTTCACACAGAACCCTGCCACCTCTGGTCTGCAGGTACACAAATGGATGCAGGGAGCCCTGCGGATGCTTTTCACTTATGAGTAATAGCTGCTCAGAAGTGTGGTAAACTGAAAGACCGAGTTACTGACCTGGCCAATACACCACACTCCCAAGAACACCTGTACAAACACTCCAGCTTCAGGTACCTGCAAGAAATCCTTTTTATCCTGCCTGCCACAGCTCCAACTAGCGATACACATGGCAAAGGGAACTCACATCACCTTTCACGGACTTGATTCTAGCATTTCAGCCATTAAACTAGTGACTCACACTGATATCTAATATAATTTTGGCAGCTTTAAAACAAAATTTATCTGTTCTGTTTCAAATTGCTCTTCTCAATTGTGGACCATGTCCACAATTTCTATTAAAAGGAAGCCAATCTTTTAACAGTCCAGTGATGAATTGGTTTTTCCAGAGTGATACTAAGTTTTCAGGGTTCTTCTGTCTTTTTGAGAACTTGAATTTCAAGTTAATTTGAATTGTTTCCCCACACGGTTTTTGATCATCACAGTTATGCCTTCAAGAACTATACACAGGCTTTTATATCTCTGCTCATTTCCTTAAGTAATATAGCAACAAAAGCATCAATAGGGAAATTAAGTTCTCCCCCCCCCCAAGAACAGAGAAAGATGCAACCTGTAATTTTTAATTAAAAATTTGGACTGCTTTCTAACTGCTCTTTCTACACTGAACAAAATAAAAGAATTGGTCCCACATTTCATGTGTGGAAAATGCATTTGTTAGAGAATAATGGCAATAGGCATTAAAGAATAGTATTACTGAACAATATTTGTGCATGACTCACTTCCGGCTGTAATACGCGTTTGTTTTTGTAGTCATGGCACAGGAGACTTTAACTAGTTATATATTAGGTTAAAAAAAAATAGATTTAAATCTACCTCAATGAATATAAGTTGTAAATTAAGAGAGCTGTAGTAAAAGAACACAAGAATTAGAAAAAAACATATCTAGTAATAGTTTTCGATATTTGCGAAGAGTAAGAACTTATAGTATTCTTCACCAACATGCTCCATCCCTTATATCCACATTCATCCAACTTGTATCAGAAAAGAACAAAACTGCAGACACATCTGTGAACTTTTCACAGTGGTTTGAACCAACCTCATCCTTACACCACAAGCCTCACTGCCAAAATCCACCTAAATAACAACAATTAGAGTAATATTCTGGAACCTCAACCTCCCCCTTTACCTTTAGCGAACAGCACTATACTACGTAGAAAAGCGACAGGGTGTTCTACATCCCCATTACTCAGATTAAGTAGCAAACTGAAAGCCCTTTACACAGTCTAAGTGAATTTACTTCTCCAGTTCCTAGTTATAATTTCCACTAATTTTTTATTATTATTTTTGCAGTTTTGCATGAAGGAATCCTATTAATCTTACTCTTATCTCCTGCACCTAAAGAACCAAAATATTGTATGTACTAGCTTATTTACCTGTCATACAGAAGGTGAAATACAGACTCATTTCTGAAATGCAAAAGCTATTTACTACCTGCTGCAGATGGAAATTCACCAGGACCAATATTATTGCTAAAGCATTATAAATATGATATTATAAATAATCACATTTTATTAAAAAATAGTAACAGGGAATGATTCAGTTGATAAATCTCATCCCTAAAAGTCAAGATATAGGAAGTATTGATCAGTCTTTGATAGTAGAAATTACAACAGATGGTGCCCCCGTTTACAGTGGTTTTGTTACTCTTTCCTTTCCTTACAAGAAAATAATTGACAATTTATTAATTAAAAATATATTTTGATATAGTGTATGCCTATTTTATATCACAAGTCCACTTCTAAAAGAATTGTCTAGAAGAGAATTCTAATTCATCATTTTGATGCTTTGAATGCTACTGGGGGGGACGACGACACCAAAACCACAGATACAGAATATGAGCAAAAAGTCACAAATGATGAAGCAATTTTAAGATGTCTCACACTAGGCATCAAAATACATCCAGCATGGAAGGAACAGATACTCAGTATTATTTAATTTTAGTAGCCCAATAAATATTTAAAAGCAATTGAAAATTCCAGACGCATGTCAGTATTCACACTGCAGATCAGTTTCCAAATGATAGTTAGAAGCTTTGTTTTTCTGATATTATTTAGCTATCATTCTGGTTAGACTTGACGACAGGTTAGGTGATAAAAAGGGATCACATCCACACATGCAAAGGACCTCAGAGCAACAATGGCAGGAAGGGGAGCCCAAGTAAGACCCTGCCCAAGCTGCTCCCAGGCCCACCACATGGGCCACCAGCCCGTCAAAGGCCCAACTCCACCAAGGCCAGAGGAACGCAGGGAAGCACAAATGCAGGTGGGAAGCCAAACCAAGGACTCCCAAGGAACAGACACCCTGTCTGGGTCCCCGCCAGGGCTGTCCCAGCAGAGCCTCGGCCCCGTAGTGCCGGTGGGAAACCCATCACCATGAGTCAATGGAGCAGCTCTGAAGATCGCCTTTTGGACGGAGGTAGGGAATCACTGCCTAGGGGCGTGGGACACACTATGGGATGCAGGGGATGGAGCATTTTGGGATTCCTTGAGACTTATTATGGGATGTTTAGGGGAAGAAGAAAAGGTGGGGAAAAGGAAAGATCAAGGTGGCTTGAGAAGGAACAAGCACGGGAAAGTAGAGGGATAGGGGCATGAAAGGGGATGGTCATGTGCAAACACGGGGCTAGTAAGTATGCTTGTCTGGCCACGATCTGCCTCGATCAGTGCAGGCTGTCCCCTCTTCTTACTCGACTCCGTTTCTAACTTCTTCCTGGGTGAGAGTCTCTATCTGTGTGCACATGTGGGGGGAGGCGAGTGCAACAACTGGAGTGGGACCAGGGGTCAGAGACCCACATGCCCATGGTGCCAGAAACCAGAGCTAGTGCAGGTGTGTAAATGAGCATGTGAGCACCTGCGAAGATCAAGTCGGACCAGCCAGAGAGCAGATGAAGTGACCCGGGAGCCAGAGGCAGGGGAGTAGGTGTGTATGTGTGCATGTCTCTACAGGCGAGACCATGGGAGAAGCTGGGTGTTGGGGACTCCAGGGAAGTCCTGGAGAGCTGCTGGAGAAACCACAGAATATCTGGGGGTTTCTAGGGCTCAGACCCGTTTGTGCATGTGTGCCCACATTTGTGTAAACACGCACGTGTTGGTGTGCGCATACATTTACGTGCATGTTTCTCTCTCTCAGTTAAGGCAGCTGGGAAGAGCAAGGATCCAGGAGCAGCTACTGGCCTGTGTGCACAAGGCTGGCTGTTGTAGGGACCCACAAGGTGTGCACGTGTGTGTGCGTGCCAGTGTGTACAAAGGGGCCCACGCGTGCTGCGGGCACCTGGGCTGCGGGCCTCGGGGCTCACGGGCCCAGGTGCCAGCAACTGGGAAGACTGGGATCCACGGGCAGCTACCAGGCAGACTGAGCCCAGCTGCTGGAAGGAGACATACTGTACACATGCAAATGCATTCCCAGTAATGGGCCTCCATCCTGCTTAGCCTGAGAAGGGAACAGGATGGGGCTGGATTTAGGTCCTCCAACACCTGGGTTTCCATGCAAAAGTCAAATTATGGAAACTTACAAATAACACGCAGACTACGCATGGGGCTGCAAGATGCAAGATATTTCACTTCACTGGTTTGCAATTCATTCACAACAAGTAAGTTTTGGATTCGCATTTGATTTGCAAGCCTTGGGGACTGCAGTCAAGCAATGCTCTTTCCAGGCTTCAGCTAAGACAGACCTTAAACTGAAAGATGTTACCGTTGACCTACAGCAAGGGTGCCATCTCCTCTCCCTCCCCAATCCCAGCACAATTATTAGATGCATAGAACATACAAAATGCACAGGTATTCCAACTTTTATATATACAGTCCAGAGAATGGAACAGGAATATTCTGAAGTTTCAATCTTGCATTTCAATAAGCACATTCATTCGTTCAGCATTGCTGACACTTGCACACTGAACAGATGAAAGTTTAAAGATTAAACCTCACAAACCTCCCACTAAAAAAAAAAAAAAACAAACCCAAAACCACACAAACAAAACCAAACAAAATCCAAACCAAAAAACACCACCACCAAAAAACCACATGGAGCACTGTAGCTTGAGTTTACCAGCACGTGTTTTTTTTCCCCAGAAACAGGGGACCGTGAAATAGCCTAACCTAACATCTTCATTCTAGCAGTAATGAAGTATTTTGTCTGCCTTGCAGAAGTGATTAGTAGTATGGATTTCAGCTAAAATGAGACCTCTATTTGCTAGCACTGAAGATTTACAAAACCTTTTTCCAGTTGAGCTTCTCTAGAAACCAGGAGAGTCTCAAACAATGAGCCAGACTGAACTCTGTAGTAAGATGACAATTTAAGCAACATAGCTTTGTAAATGCAGCAGGAAAAAATAGAACCATATGAATTCACTGGGCTTACATCTTCAAAGAAGCTCATGAATTAAACACTGGAGTTAATTCATGAAGGTATTTAAGTGAACCTGCCTTGTGTGTCTGAAGACAGGATTAACTGAGCCCAGGGTTTCCTACCCCTCCCTGCTAGCTGCCTTGCAGCAGGATGTCACCTCTCTCCTCATGAGAGGGGACAAGAGGTGTCAAGTTGGAGAAGAGGGCATTGGGACTGGGGGGGTAGGGGGACAACAGATTAGCTGGCTGCCTAACTGTATTAATAATCCCAGCCCGTTTTTGCAAAATGTCAGCAAGTACTGTGAGAGCAATAATCTTCAGAACTCAAACTTAATTAAAGCACATTTAACACAGATGTTGCTACTAGCAACACAGTAACACTGTCATTGTAACCTCTCCTGTCAAGGTTACTACTGCCAGTCTTTCAAAATATAGCATATTATCTATTCCTTGAACATATAAATTATCCTTGAATATACAAATCCCATGCAGATTTCATACTTACTATACAATCAGGCAGCAGAAAGTAACTTTTCTGCAAACAGATTTCTTTTTCTATGCAATTCCCTTTCTCTGGACATTAATTTTATTGGAAGCGAACAGGTTCAAAAAAAGTCTTTAATGAGTTCTATTAAGCAGTATTTAATAATACTGATTTTTTAGTGGATTAAGATTAATGTATTGTTACACTGCTTTTCATTCCCTCAGATGGTCCAAGTGCTTTAATGTATATACATGAACACTTTTTTCAGCCTGCCTCCAGCACCTGTATTTCACATATTCTTCCTAGAGCTGCTGAGAGGAAGAATAGAGAGAGGCAGATGCTTTTTACCATGTAGGATATTCGAATGAATAGCTGAAGAGGTCGGAAGCAGGGCAGGTCTAAATGCCTCACCCATTTATCTCCTAGAGCTACAACAGGTAAAACAACGTTTGTGTGTACCATACTGTCAGCAGTTATCCATCTTCTACAAACCTCTTTCCCGAAAGCAACCAATTCAAATTTTTGCAAGTGAACCCCCAGAAATACTTTTGGGTTTGTATGAATTTGCCTTAGAAAGGGTGGGCATCCGATGTATGCAGCTCGAGATTGTGCATACAATCTCCGTACGCAATCAGTGATAGAGCTTCCCGACTTCTGTATTTGTAGCAGTAGGTTAACAATAAATGCATCTTTAAGTCATATTTCAAAACTGTGGACTTGGAGCGGACATTTCAGTAAGCGTGGTCCTCTGTCCATGAAGCTTCATTTACTACGCGTGTGTGCCTCACTTCCCCTCATCCTCCTTCCCACAGTATTCTTATTTTTCTCCTTTTCCTCTGCGCCATCTGAAGCCTTTCGTTTTCCTTCCTCCTACTCCTACCTTCCCTTTTTGGCTAGACAGCTTAAAACAGGAGTCGTATCTGCGTCGAAGCCCCGGCAGGTACTGACTGCCTGCCCGGCACACCCACAGGGGTACGGCCGCCCAGCTGCCTTTTCTCTAGCACTGAAAGGCAGGCTGCACTCTGCTTACCTTCCCGCAGTGCCGACAGAGAGGTCGACTCCTTTCCTACTAGCGAATTTTACAGGACTTGCAGGAACTCCTTCATCGCCTTCAGGCTTCTACTGCCTGACAAATATAGGAGGAACTGGCTGGTAGATTGAAAAAGCTATCGCAGATAACTGACAGACATTGACACTGTGACTGTATCAGGAAGCCAGTAAATCATTTAAAGTTATGCTGAAACAGAATTTCCTTATATATACACACACTAGAATTCCCTTAAACTGGATTTCCATTTGTCACAGAAATGGCAAGATTGGTTATTTCTTTGGGCTTTTGTCAACTTGTACTTTTAAATATCCACAGCCCACAAAGATCATTCACCTCTGAGAATTTTTCTTCCCCAGTGCATGCGTCACTGATTATAGTCTAGCTCATGTACAATCAGAGTTCCATTACTTCGTACCGTAATTAAGGTTATGTGGATCAATTACTAAATTAATTCCAGGGTTATAATGTTATCATTAAAGTCAGAGAATGATGCAGGGAACTAACAGATACTGGGTAAGAACACTTCAGCCAAAACTGCCTTGAATGCCTTTCTCCCAACCTCAGTGCAATGAGTGCATCCTGAGTTTTCTTAAAACTAGTTTAACAAATTTAGTGGTGTCAGAAATAATAGTCCCACTCTGGCTTCAGGGTTTGGCTAAGCAACCACAAAAAATACATTAATTGTTTTCATACTGGTTTAATCCATTTACTGTTTTCCAGCTGCTGTTCCCTTGCATTCAGATCACAATAGAATTATAGGTCATTTCACTGGCTGGCAACACATCTTCAAAATACACATTTAAATGTGCTGATTAATTATAACACAAAAATACAGAAGTGCTACTCTGTTTCACTATACAAAGTTTATGTATTTTGTCATTTCCCATTCTCTTCTTTTGAATTGTAACCTCTTACAGAGTGGACAGATTTACTAGTAGAAAACAACTCAGGGCAAGATGCAGTCACCATAAGCAGTAAACTCAAAACATTCCAAAAATTAATCTAGTTAACATAATTTTAATTTGAAAAATAATTTAAAGGCAATATTAAAACGTAGACCAAAAATTGAAAGGAAAATAAACCTTCAGAAAGAATAGAATAAACTAATTATGTAAGAAATACACTCCATTTGATGCTAAACTATGCTAACATTTTTCTTTTCTCCTGCTTAGAAGTATGTCAAGTAGTTCTCCAACTTCTTTTTTACAGTACTACAGTTGACACAGGGATGACTCGACCACATTAAGGAGACTTTACATTTTAACATTGATTTACCCCACTTGCATCTGTTTTACTTCTAAGGATAAATGACTCTGTATTGTAAGAAAATCTCCAAACTCCATCTCTCAAAATATAATTTTATGTCTCTCCTTCAAACACAAACGTTTTTTCTATACACTATTAATTCTAACTTTAAAGCCAATTATAGTACTCTGATGATAAAATTGTCTTTATGTAATGATATAATTAATTTTTTTTCCAGCTTGGAGATATGTCCAGTGTAATCACCAATACTAACATTACTGTAAGAGTTTTTAAAAGGATATCGCCTAACATTTCTTGGCTCAAAGAAGTTGTATGTATTGCACGCGATTAAACAACATACAACATTTCCATTTTGTGATTGGGGTATATGTATATATATATTCAGCTTTTAAAACTAGTCTTATTTCACCAATTTGTGATTACCTGGACTACTACTGATTTCTTAGACTGAAAGGTTGCATATGCAGGAGATTTCAGCAGCAATACACAACTCAGAAGATTAAAGCCATTTAGTCATTTTAATTTGGCGTAAGTTTCTTTTGTCAGAACCTATATTAGTTTCACGAATTCTTATCACTCATTATTAACCCCTGGTTTATAGCAAAGTAGAGTCAATAATCAACTGTGGCAGGAGAAAGCAAAGAAAAAGATAAGGGACATAGTTACCACTTTAGCTTAGGCTGAGACGGCACAAACTAAAACACAGAAGTCAGGAAAGATCATGACACTGATCATTAATTCTTTGCTAGTTTTGTGTCTAATGCCACAAGGCAGAGACAAACAATATCCTCTGAAGAAAAGGCTGGTACTAACGAAGGCTGTTCATGGACTACACGACAGGCAGCATCACTTGAGACCATTTTTCCTTTCAGCTTTCTCCCCTTAGACCTTGGTCTTGCTAACTCCTCCAAAACAACAGAGCAAAGCACCTATGGGTAATTGATGAAATGCGGGGCAATCCAAACATCCCAAACCAGCAGCCTGTAGGTTTAGGCCTGACAGCAGCTGATAAAGCAGGTAAATACAATTTTAAAAGAAGTGAAAAGTTAAGAAGCTACAGCTTTGAAAGCATTACACTTCTACGTCCATGCAGTGTCTGCTAGCAGAAATTTCTCCTGCTGTATTGGCATAGGGTACTACAAGGAAAGGAAGTAAGAAACTAGCCGGTCGCTCCCTCTGGTTTAGCGAGAGTATCACAATGTGTTAATTCACAAGTTTCTCCATGCAGCAGTTCACTCTTTTGCATCTGAGACAAGAAATCCAACTAGCTGACATAGTTGCACCTGGGCCTTACCTACATGATAAGCTCAAGTCAGTAGGGCAGTAAGAGCTGGCTTGTACCACCTCAGCTTTCCATCTTAGCTGACCCCAGAGGTCTTTAGTCTGGAAAAGAAGCATAGCCAAAAGGACAAGTCTTCCTACTTAAGGGCAATGGAACAGTCCTTATCGCAACACGTGACTTGAGAAGAGGCCTAGATACACAACTTAGGTTAGACATAAACATTTAGCATGCCAACATCAGGTCAGAGGGGAATCCCACGTAAATGGCAAGAGCAACACAAGATGTCTTCCCTTAGGAAGCCTAGAGTTTTGTTATCAACATCTCCCCACGGATCAGCAGCCAACCAACCATGTTGGGTAAAGAAGAGCAAGGTGAGAAGGAGGAACCACACTTCAACTCAGGATACTTTTTACAGCCATAGGCTGTTCACCCTTACCCCCACCCCAGGAACTTTAACACAGCCTGGTAACTCAACTGCAGAACTCGGTACAGTTTCCTAAACTTCTCAGATCAGACAGCCAACACCACAGTCTAGTACACAGAGATTTCATGCTCTGCAAGGCCACAGATGCATAAATTAATAAGCAGATGGGGAGATGGCCCAAATTATGCTTTTTAAACTGTTAATCCCAACAAGACTCCAAACTACATAACACACACTAACATCAAGTAATGAGCAAGAAATACATAGAGAAGTCAAATCATCAATTATCCTCTTTGAAACATTACACCTGAAAAACCTATGTCTTAACCTGTCTTACCCAAGCAGACACAGGACTGGTCGTCATGACATGAGAAAGAGACAGAGAGAAAGTGTACATGTGCATGTGTGTATATATACACACATATGTATGACTATAGCTAGCACACTGTTCAAAAGAAATGTTGGACACTTGCTTTATGACTTTAACATAGCACAAGACAATAATCTGACATGCCATAGCCAAGTAAGAGTCAAGTTTTTGCCATGCATTTCTGTGGATGTGTAGAACAGGCAGCCACTGCATTGTGCTGTTGTGCTCAGAGATCAGCACTGCTACGTTGCTCAGCCATATAAGCTCATCCTCAAAAAGATTAGACTTATGTGACACTGAAAACATTGACAGAGCCTGCTGAACCAATGTATGTGACCGTACTGCACTCTGGTCAAGAGTGAAGAGGGAAGACAGTCACACTGAACTACTTGAGAAAGTGATGAGAGGCCTTATGAGGGAAAGCAAAGCTAGATTTAGCAGTCCTCTATTAGGTAGTCAATCCTTACACTTTGCTATGTACTTTCCCCACAGAGGATTTTTTCCCTTTTGCTCAGAGTTCTTCCTTAGCCTTCAACAAATCATCACAACTGGCCAAATATTTAATGCTATGGGTACCAGCATAGATGCACTGTCTATGGGTATGATATTGCCTGCCTCCTGAGCTTGCAAATTCAGCAAAAAAGTAGTTATTCTCTTCTAAAAGTTAGGTGTCTGCAATGCCAACTAGCACAATGGTACGTCTGGTATTTATACACAACAAATGAGGAGGAGGTTTAATATATACATAATACATATATATATATTCTCACGTTTAAAAATATACATGTAAATAAAACTGTGAGCACATGTAAGCATCCAGTTACAAAACCAGACAGGCAATAAATCCTTTTCACACCAGTTTTTCAGGCTCCAATTATTCATCAATATTACCAATGCATAAAAATGCCAATACCACTATTACGACAAATGAAGATGTGTGGGTATTGTGGCAACCATAGTTCTGTGTTGTTGTCAGTGGAAACACCCCTTTCTTACTCTTTTACCAGCAAGAAGCACAAGAACAGAGCTGGTTACAGTCACCCAAGCTACACAACACTCTGTTCAAATAGCATAGTTCTGTACTATAGCCGCAGTATAACCAACCACTCTGAACTACTAGCTATATACTATGCATATATTTAATAATATTCATATGTTAAACATATCAAGCTAGAGACCAGACTTTTTCACGAATCAAGGAAATGGTATGCTAAGCCCTATATCAAGTCAGAGATTTCTGATGAAAGATGATCTTTTGGATCTTTTCTATTGAAGCATAGCATGGAAAAATATGGAAAAGTGCTTATTGGAAAGACAAGCATAGTAAATGACTGATTAAGGTTGTCATCCATAGCAATATGCTCACAAATGTGATAGCCATATACTTCAGTATAGCCTAGTTATATTAATATACCATAGGTATATTAGGTATATACCTTAAGTATGTCACGACAAACTTTGGATGGGTCTTATATTTGATATGTGAGCAGAAGTCACATAATACCCCCGCACCCCCGATTACAAGTCTGACTATGAATTGTAGGCCAGGTTCATAGTACAAATACCAGCATCAAGGAGCTTTTTTTCCACCTATGAGGTGCATATAGCAACTCTATCACAGTATCTTTCAGCAATCTGTAATCATCTATTAGATCCTTCTTGAGAACTATTAAGAAAAAAAAAAATTAGTTTACCTTCTGGTTTCCATACAGTAGAAAATGATTTACCAAAGCTACTTCCTACCGTAAATTTAAGGAAAATAAAGGAAACTGAGGTGATGCTTTTAAACTAGTGTTCAACTGCAGTTTTGAGCATAAATCCACATATGTTCCTAGGAAGCCATTCACAGGAAAAAGCTAGTATTTTCAGTAAAAAAAAAAAAAAACAACATCTTAAAGGTCTGCTCTGCATAACATTTGTGGGAGAAAAAAAAAAAAAAGAACTAAGTGTATTGGATGAACATTGATTTGGATGAACATTGATCACATGATTTTGAAGATCAGCACTTACTTGTAGCTTGATTTCTGCCAAGTCTGCAAACACATTTACACAACTTACTCTGAAATGTTTTCCTCACTAACAGGTCTGAAAAATTCCACCCACTCTAAAGCAATCTTTTTAAATTGTAAGACAGGGCAGAATTTGTTTTCTTCATATTTATAACCATGGTAAATAGCTGATGATAAGATTTTGTTCCTGAGCTGTGTATTTCACAACAATTTTGCAAAGTTATCATGAAGCATGTAGGCACACACCAAAAATGTCAGGGAATGTGATTTTTCCTTCTGAAATGAAACATACGGAATTTAATTTTACCTAGTGCACATCTTGAAGCAAGGATATAAATTCTTTCTTATATGTGCACATTATAATACAAGTATAAATATACTATTTTTAGTAAGGCTTATGTTCTGTGCATATTAGCAGAACCTGTAGGTGGATAAACCAGGCATGGCAATGACCGTGCAAATTTGCAGAATTTCCTTTCTACATTAATCTTAATCTTAATTCCTATTATTCCTGTGTACCTGGAGTACTGTGTTCAGCTCTGGGACCCCCAGCATAAGAATGACATGGACCTGCTCGAGCAGGTCCAGAAGAGGGCCATGAAGATGATCAGAGGGCTGGAGCACCTCCCCTATGAAGACAGACCGAGAGAGTTGAGGTTCAGCCTGGAGAAGAAAAGGCACCAGGGAGACTTCACAGCAGCCTCCCACTACCTAAAGGAAAGCCGGAGAGGGACTTTTTACAAGGGCATGTAGTGATAGGACAAAGGGTAATGGCTTTAAACTGAAAGAGGGTAGAGTTAGAGTAGGTGTAAGGAAGAAGTTCTTCCCTGTGAGGGTGGTGAGGCACTGGCACAGGTTGCCCAGAGAGGTTGCGGCTGCCCCATCC
>JANXJC010000029.1:7592495-7606469 GCA_027564655.1 Leptodon cayanensis
AGGCCGGAGGGTGCACAGCTCCCTGCTCTGGTAATGCTGTTCTGCTGTGCTCAGCTGGGCACCTCCCCATGCAGGGACAGAGATCACATCCGCAGGGAAGGGAACGTTACTCCCCAAATGACCCATTTCCCTTAAGATTCGCATGACACCTAATTAGCTTAATGAGTGCCCACCTGAAGGAGGGGCAAGTATGATGAAAGGACACAAACGAAGCTCTATGTGCATATGTTTACTACGACTGGTGAAATGTTTTTCCCTTCTTTTCTCTCTCTCTGTCTTGTTCTCTCTTTTCTTTTCCACAATCCCTACACCTCATCCTTTTAAGACACAAAACCACTGACCAAGTCTGGGACTAGGAGTGGATCCAGCCGCCCCTGGGCTCCTCTCTGAGAAGGAGTCTAGAAAGCACGGGGGTCCGCTCTGAACCTCCTGACTCCACGGGAGGGATCACCTTATTCCCTAATTTCATGTATATGTAGTTACCACAGGTTACATGGTTTACTGAACTGAGGTAGTCTCATGCCAATTCCTGCCGTGAGAAACTCCACCACCGGCTGTTATATATACCTCCCAAGTTCGGTTTGTTCCTGTCATGAATAAAATGTTTAACTGATAGTTTGGTGTCATTTAACCTTAGTTTAGCCCAAGGGAATTCCAAATTCACCAAGACACCCCGCCAGTGTGTCCAGCCCAGGTCATGACAGTGCCAATTAAGACATTTTTGGGATCTGACTATTAATTCCATGTATATTTTATGGCCCTGCAAACTTCCTTGAGGCTGGCAGTTCTCTCAGATGAATTATTTCAACTGCCCTAGAATCAGCCTAAGAAGAGGTCCTAGGTAGCCCTATATAGTAGGACATCTGATCTATAAGTAAATTGGCACCATAAGCAGCTCAGTGTTCCTGTTCCAATTCATGATAAATATTTCAGGCGATTCCTTTCCAGATACAGAAGAAAATACATGACCTGTTCTTCAAATAACTGAAAATACCCTCTGACAGTAGTCCATCTCCGTGAGGGCTTTAGTATGGATGGGGGTGTGATTTTCACATCCTACGCTCCTGCAAGTATTCACCTCTCATTATCTTCTCTCTTCTCTGTTCGGATGCAAAGCCATACCAAATAATTTTGGTTCCCAAGAAATAAATTTGATCAAATGGATTGGTTGGGTAATAGAAAGCCTATAACAGCACCCTGCCCCGCTGTCTCAAAGTTACAGACTACAGGCAATTCTCACTGAAGGAGAGGTAAGCAGCATTTTACTCCAACCCTTAGCAAATGAGCAGAAAGGCTGCTTGGGGCTATTGTGAACTCGGTGTAAATTAAGTAAGTCCTGAAGCCATCATAGCATCATAGAGGCCGTTAGAGCAGCTTCTGTGTGGCAAATGCCACTGCACACAAGGAGGAGTTTTATCTGACTTCTGTGTGGCTAATAGGATCTCCAGCAACTTACCAAGGAAACTGTTTTTTCGTACTTGAATAAAAAACATAGAATATAAAATTTAGACATATTGTACCTTTAACAATTGATGTCACCACCTTCTCTGCTTTGTATTGTAAATGGAAGAATGCCACAACTGATAAAATAAGAAAATGCAATAAAGGAATTATAGGAAAGTGGTATAATTTGCAAATAGATAACCATATCAAAGTCAGTGAGACAGAAAATATATAGCTCTATGCTTAGTCATATTTTTCCTGCTGTTGACAGCGATGAATTGTCTACCTGGTGTTGCTGTGGTTAGACCTCTTATTAGGATGCTTAGTACTAATTAAAATTTTAAAAGGTCTCTCTGCTTCATGATGTGCTGTACTAATTCCTGGCCAAGCAATCAGAATATGCCATAATGAGCAATCGGTCGCTTTTGAAGAAAATTCTGTGTGATTTTTCTGAAGGACTAAATCCAATGAAAGTAGAACTAGGTTTGACTACTTAGGTATCTTACTCAGACGTTCATTTTAAAAAGCAGATACTGGTCTTGGTTTCTTTCAGTCAAGCAATAGCCATAGTCAAACTAAAACAAAAAATAGTTTTCTTTTCATAAGTACTTAGAATGGAACTACTTGCTTGTTAATAAATTCTCTCACATCCATTCATATACTTAAGCAGATGACCCCCCAAAATACGTCTTTGTTGTCTGCCTTGTGTGTGAACCTTCTTTTCTGTTCTGATATTGGTGATCTACCCTTCCCTATTTTATCTTCTGTTCCTTACTTAAGAAGAAACAAACCCAAACCAACTAAAAAACCACTTCTACTATGGTAACTGCTTACTTCTAATATATTTCCCCTCTTCTTTTCCTTTATCAAAAAAGATGTTGTATTTCTAATTTCTTGTCACATTCTCAAAGCATATCAATATGTATAAAGTAATTGCAGCATTCAAAGACAACAAACCCCCAAAGGCTTGTAACTAGACTGCAGTCTGAAAACTGTAAGTAGAATGCTTTTTCTTTCACTGCCCTTGATGTGTTTGTATAATTATTTTATGATTAATATATTTTTATTTCCTATTTTATGTCTTGCTTGTTTGTGGTGGTGTTTTCCGTGTTTTCCAAGAAAACGGATTGGAGGTACCAAAATCATTGAAAAATACAATTTCAAAATGGAACCAGAAAATGATACTTCCAACGTTATTATTTCTTCTATTTATTGAGGAAAAATAATCCTCAGACAGCCTGGGGGACCCTGGACCAAGTCCACCCTTCCCAGAGCTCTGGAATGGGAGTGTTGCTTAGAGCAGATTCAGGGAGGCTGGGGCACGGATCATGGCACAAAATGGAATTAAAATCCCCACTAGAGTCCACCTTAACAGAAGAAATGCTCTACTTCTAATATGCAGAGGGACACTAACTAAATAGTGGGACAGAAAAAAACCTTTCAAGTCTATCTTTTGAGAGAAGGAGAACACATTTCAGAGAAAGGTATTTAAATCTCAGAGCACATAACCAAATCAGCCAGCACCTCTAGAGAGGAATATTCACCTTTACAGGCGCATTTTTACAGACTGATTGCCAGCATAACTCACCCATCTTGAAAGGCAGGTACCCTGCTGGTTACCGACAGCGATAGATCAAGGGAGGATTTCATAACTCTGCCAGATTCAGAGGTTTGGAGCTTAACCTTCGGTACAGGACCACACAATGTAATGTGGATTAGCTCCTGGCAATAGTCGAGCTAGTACGCTAAATCCAACTAAATCTAAAACATGTATGAAAAGTGGCTGAGCTCCAAAGTGTAGTCGTCAAATGATGCTGAATTGCTCAGTTTCTGTGATCATTGCTAAGTTAAAGAAAACATACATTCATCAACTAAAATAAATGAAAGAAAAAAGAGAAAGCACATGGGAAAAAAAGATGCAAACCACTTACAATTCCTTTTGTGACATCTAGGCCTGCAGCTGCAGTGTGGTGAGTATACAAAAAATACTAAATTCTTTGTCAGTTTTGTTTGCTCTTGGGAGGGGTGTGGAGGATTCTGTTGATTTTCCTGAAAAGATTTAATTCAGTGTCCAGTGAGCAATGGGGCTGGAAGGTAGAGCCCTGGGTAAAGGCAGGAGTGCTGCAGCTAGCAGTTAAATTGGCTTGGGTTGATGTGGAAGATCATCCACGTGCGTGAGGCTTGTGACATATAAATACACATCTGTAACGTCAGCTGCCAATGGTTTTATTTCTCCTTCTATTCTCTTTTGGGGTTTTGGCTGTTTATAAAGCATGAACAATGTGGTCAGCACTGCACAAGGCACTGAATGAGATTAACTTTGGGTTTTTAGTTAAGATGTCTAATACAGGACTGTAATCACTGCAGGTCCTGTCTGTAGTCAATGGACAGAAAAAGATACTTCTAGAGGAGCATTCAGGTCTTAGTGAGCTAAATCAATGCCTGTGTCTCTCTTGGGGCCCTCAAGTACTTGTTTTCCCTGTTCGGTGGAGAAAATAATGAAACGAATGACAATTCCCAGTGGCTGAAACAGTTCAGGTAGCAAGTCTGTTCTCCTATCACCACCTTGAAGAGGAATCTGAGTTTTTGGTGTATTTCTAAAGATTTTAAAGGATAAAAAATGCTGAAATGGTTCAGATGATGGTTTTCACCTGAGGACAGAGAAATGAGTCCTAACCTAAGGACTAGTAAACATGAGAATGGATTGCAACTTCTCTGTCTAAAAGTTGAATAAACCAATGCATGTGTGAACTCTGTTATTTTCATAATAGCGAACATCTTGAAACATTTTTGTTTTGAAAAGTTTCAAATATTCATTTGGAATTCTTCTAAATAATTTGATTGTTCTGACGTGTTTTCTCAAGGTCTTTTGAAATCTTGCGCTTATGATAGTAATGTAGGACTGTTCTAAAGCATGAAATTACAGCTCCTGATCGTGGAACTGGAGGCAGTCGGTTGAAATCAGATCTTCTGTTATTTTGTGATCTATGTTCATGCCATACCTGTTTCATAAGCAGATTTCATTAGAGCCATCTGAAGGTTTTCTGTAAGTTTTCTGTAGAGTAAAAGGTCACTTTTGAGAGAACGAAAATTTCTAGAGAAAAGAGACATACTGCAAATTTGGAAATGATCCTAACTATTTTTAAGTAAAAATGTAGTAATAATAAAATATCTGCCATCCTTTAGTTTTCAGTAGATGAAGAATAAATCCCTGTTTCAGAAGATATGGACAAAGATATCTGTGCTTTATTCTCATTTTTGGTAAGCTGTACCTTATTTCATATCTTTACCAGTGATCCTTAAGCAGGAATAAATAACTGTTAGAATGTGTATGGAAATTCTTTTTGCTGTTTCACCTTTAGCAATGCTCATCTAAAACTTGTGGAAGGTACTCCCTGTCTAGCAAAATGAGAAAGAATATTGAATTGGATTTATACAAAGAACTACTTCAGAAATCTACAGAAACAAATTTTTATGGGGCCTGCAGATGAAATGCTGAAAAATGTGGCTGCATGTTGCTGAGAGTGGCAGCTAATTACTATCATTTACAGGAGGGGGAGGAAAGGATGAGAAAATTCCAGATATTTGAAGGAAGTTGCAGATTAGTGTTCTGTATACCTGGAATTATCTTTTAGATTATGCTACCAAGCTGAGGAAACCAGAATCCTCTGCCTTCACCTTGAGGACAGCATAGAAAATGAGCATGACAGTTTTCCTACTCAGTTTAGCCAATGTGTCTTAAATCAGGGCGAGTGTGCAATAAGCTATCAAATTCAGTTTGTAGTCTCCTAGATAGTTGACCAAGGTGGCAATTCTGATGCATATACCATGAGATGAGATCAGTAGCGTTGGAATCTAAGGCTTCAGGTCCTATGGGTTGTAACTGATTTTTTAAACTTTCTACCACTCCCCTGGATAGAACTGTATAGATTTCTGAAAACAAATTCTATTTGTGCTGGGGATATGAGATTCAACATTAACATATGTTAAAGTTCAGGGATAGTAAAAATCACCTTTTCTCATATAGAAATGTTTTAACTCAAATGCAATGGAAACCCACAAAACAATTCCTCGATACCAAAAACATTGTTTTTTCTAGTCTTTGAAGGGGGACAGGCAGAGGGGGTTTCTTTTCTTCCTCTTTTTGTTTCTCTTTTTCTTCCTTTCTCAGTAAAGTTAGGGCCAGGAGAAAAGAGGAAAGCCATAAAAATATGCAATTTTCAAAATAACACTCAATATATTATAAGGACCGTATCTTGCAAAATGTTTCCAATACTTTATTTTACAGTATATGCTTGGGCTATTCTCATTCATCCTGTGCTAGCTGCTGGTGACTCAGTAAAGAAGATACCAAGACCCATCTGTACTTGAGTATTTATAACCACTTTTCATGAAAATTACTATGTGCATGGATTCAACAGAATAGCTACTGATGTAAACAGTACCTAACCAAGTTCAGTCAATACAAAACAGGTAGAAATACATATTAATAAAAGAAATAAAATACAGTTTTCCTGAAGTTCAGGAGTAAAATATTTGCAATCTATACATTTACATGAATTCTAAGTTTCACACTTGGCAATGACTATGATTTTGCTAAAATTATATATGCTATACATTATGCATTTCTGAAGTATAGTTATCTGCTATCACATTTGTGATAATATGCATTTCTATGATTGTAAAGGTTTATCCTTTTGTATTAAATACGGTGAGACTTACAAGGAGTTAAATAGAATTCTCTGTACAAGTATTTGAAGTGCATGGTATGTTATTCAGAATTTGATTGCTATCTACTATTGCAGGAGAGGAAGTAAAGCTTATTTTAATTTTGTGCTGTCTCTTTCTAATCTAATGAAAATGAAGCTGTAAATGTATATTTATTTTGATCTAATGAATGTCAAACACATATCTACATAGAAAACAGCTGTGATGTATTCATGCTGGATGACGTAGGTGCAGAAATATATCAAATTACTGTATAGGTACTGGATTTTAACAAATATTTTCTAGGGTTGGCCATCTCTCTTCTCAGCTCATAGAATGTTCTGTTTATTCTACTATTTCAGCTATTCACAGAAACTCTATTATTCTTGTAATTATTCTTGCTCCTGGATGGGACAGTATGACAGATGGAAATGTGAATGCAGTTTTGATTATTTAAGCCAAAATCTCCAGACTGGAGTCTCACATTAACATTTTAAAGCTGAAGGATTTCTCCTAACATAATAGGGCTATAAAACTATGTAAGAATTAATCTGAGCATAAGCTGTCCAAAGAATAGTTCTGATTTGACCACATATACAAAGGAAGCAGGATTTCCTGAAGTGTTGTGATAGTCTCTTCCAGTTCATTACCTAGTCTGAAAGTATGGCAGTACACAAAGGAAACAAGAACACTCAACTTTTTTTTAACTCTCAGAAAGCTCCGTTTCAGTGGAACTGAGAAGCCTATTCCTTTTTGAACTAAATGAATCCAATTCTGTAATGCAAACTCTGCAGAGCTTAGTGATCTGGACCCAAACTTCTCTTAACACAGTATTTGTAACTCGGCCATAAAAGCTTAAATAGAGACATCACAGCTTTTACTTACTCTGTGTTTGGCAAAATGGCTTTAATTTTTCTTGTAAATGATAAAACCAGGAAAAACCTTCAAGTGTATACATTCTTGAGAAATAGAAATCAAATCAGAAATCTACAGGATTAAAAGATATTAAACTCTTTACTGTTATAATGGAACCACAAAGAATTCCATAAATCAAGGTTTCAGTGAAACTGGAGAACAATTCTCAGAATACATGATGGGATATAGGTAATAATGAAAAAAAAGTTTAAATGTCAGTATGATAGACAGAAAGAGAAGAAGAAGCTCTTGAACTCACTAACCTTGAATGCATCAGATTTACCTTCAAAACCAGCTTGTCTACAGGAAAATTTATGCCTGAGTAAAATGGGATTTGAACTGAAAGTAAATTATGTATTATTGAACCAGTAGCCTTACAGATATTTTTGCTACAGACCAACCAGTGATCTTTTTTTTTGTATTTTCTCATTCCAAAGTAGAGTGAGGTAAATCAGAAAGGTCATTCTTGTTCTAGAATGAGAGTATAAGAACTCATCTACAATGTTTTTTTCCATGCTGAAGTCGAAGACCTCGACTTCCTGTCTGGAAACATATTTTTGGCCACAATTTTTGCCAGTCTCTTTATGTGCAGGGAAGCAGATGGCTCCCTCTGCTGAGGCAGCAAATCTGACTCTAGTTACCAAGCTGTTCTTTAGAGGAAGAGGAGACGCACTGTCTCTATTGCCATTTCTGGTCTCATCTGAGGCAAAGACGGTAGCCATGCGACGGCTGGTTGAGGTTATTTAACTTGATTCCATAATATGTACCCTTACCAGCTTTCCTCAGCCCCAGGTCCCAGGAACTTCAGCAATTTTTTCTGACTGTGTGAAGGAACTGAATTGGTAATTACAATGGCAAGACATAATAAAACACTTGCAACTGAAGTTACAGTAGTAAATATCTAGTAGCTAAATATTTTAATTCTCACATTAAAAAAGCCTTTTTGCCCCTCTTTTCTTGAAGTCTAGCATCATTGTTTCTCCCATTCCTACTTTCTCCCCCAAACCTCATAAGCAAACAAGCATAGAGTGGAGAAAATTAATACATTACACCGGGTCATTGCTGGGTTATCCTCCAGCAGTTATCAGATACAGGGTTTTTCAAAAGTTTCTAGTAACTCATTTCAAGCAACAGCATTGATCAGAGCTGTACTGAATACATCAAAGCCACCATGCGGTGCAAAAAGTTCATATTACTTCCTCAGAATGCCATCATGAGGACTTGAAATGTTTTTAAGCATAGACTTTCTGACTTGAAAAGTTTTAAATTGATGAACATCAGCACAGAGGTACAAGAAGGAAAAAAAAAAAAAACAAACGTACAAAAATTTTTTTAGCTGTAGTTGATTCTCAAAGAAAACTCCATGTTGTGGTGTGTAGTGGCTCTGTGCAGACTAATCAAATCCTTTCATATACAGGTTTAAGTATATACACAGAAGTCCAGACCCTCAGCTATAGTAAACTGGTGTAACTCCATCAAAATCTATGTGCTGCGCTATGCTTACTCAAACTAAATAATTCAGGCATAACACACCTGCCTTTCTTCTTGCTTTATATATACCCTAAACCAGAGTTGAGCAGGTTCCAGAAATGACTGTTGAAAAGAAGGCCGGAGTTTGCATAATCAGGCCTTATTTACAGGTGAAACATGTTTTCTTGCTTACTGATTAAGAGAAGGGTTTAGCAAACAGAGTTAACAGGATTTTTACCACAAAACTCTAGCCAGGAAAGTTCTAGGGACTTTTTGTTTCAATTTGGGACTGTAATGAATTTTTTATTATCTTTTTTTTAATTCCATGTAGGTTTGTTCTTACTGATAACATGATCTATTGTTCTCTGAGCTATGGTGAGATTGCCATCCCTTAAACAGACAGCACTTATTGGAAATTAAACCTCTACTAATGTATTATAATTATTACTTCAGAGTAATTTGCTGCTCCAGCAGGGAGTCAGAGCTAATCTGATGGTAACGTTTCTTCTGTGGAGCCGTTAATATTTCTTCTATGCTGAATATCCACATAATGGATCTAGCCTGAGGCTGATTAATGATCTTGGTGCTGGAATGGTGATTTGTAGCTAAATCAGCCCTCACTGGAAAAGATTCAATGTTACTTCGGTCAATACTGTTAAATAAGTGTAAACAGTGACTTTGGTTAGAACGAATGTAATCTAGTAAGGTGTGAGCAAGCCAATAAACTGAAGTAAATAAGGAGACTTCTGCCATTCATGTATTTCATTTGTACACGGAACAAATTGCAAAACCAAACAAACGGAACCTCCCCCCCAACCCCGCCAACATTCCAATGTTCACTGCACAAAAATCAAAACCTATGGTACTACTTCACTGAACTGCTGTTTCCTAAACAATGTAAAAGGGAAATTGAGCAGTATGGATAAAATAAATTGGTATTTCTTCTTCCTTTATGGACATAAACTTGAAGCTGAAGAGTAAGTTCAGTGAGGGGTTAAAATCTAAGCGAAGCAGAAGTAGAACATTGATGTTTTGAGCCCGCTGGATCACCACTGGATTACCCTTTTTCCTTGTAAATTCACCATGTTTCAGAATACAGATATTTATAATCTATATCATGATGTGAATTAACTATAGTTAGATCCCATGGGTATAAATATAAGAAAAAATAAATGATGGTCACCTCCACCCACAAGTTTTTTAAGAGATTCTTTTCATTTTTAGTTCCATATGTCTGATTGTAACACAACTTCTTGAAAAAGGGGGGGGGGAGAAAAAAAAAAGATAAAAATAATTTCAAAGCTTGAAATACATTGATTACATTTGTTTAGATACTGCCTATAATAACCATAAAATTAATATTTTGTACTCTGAATTAAAATGAAAATTTGCATTTTACTTGAACTAGTATCACTTTCTTCTTAGGAAACTCAAATATTGCAGATTGTAATTTTGGATTATTAGTTTATTTTCCAGGTCTCTTCATTTTCAGTCTATTTCTTTTTCTTGAGAGAGCAGACAAAGAAGAAGAATGAGAAGGAAAGGTGAAATGGGGCTCCCTTCTACAGTTTTCTAGATTCCACCTGCTGGAAGGCAATAAATGGATAAAAATATTATTAATTGCAGACAATGCTACAGAAAATTGAAAATGTGTCTGAACAGAAATGTTCTCCAATTCTTTTTAAAATACACATTTATATATTTTTTCCATTCTCACTTTTAGTCTGCAGGAAATTTTTCTGAACATCATTTAAGCACATTTCCTTATAGACTAATACTAACATAATGAGATGGATAACAGGCGATAAGGTGTCAGTCCATCAGGGCAGACGCCACTGCAACAGATAAAATCTCAGCCTCAATTTGATGAAAGCTCCAGCTGACTTCTCTGAGGAGTAATTCCCCACATTATTTTCTTTTTCTGCTCATGCCTAGGTGCCCGGGGAGCCCCTGCTCAGTCCCAGGGCAGTAGGGAGCCCAGACCTACTGAGCACCCAAGAAGCCACCTGTCCCTCTGTCCAATTCCCTTTTTGACTTCTTTTCCCTTCACACCCAGTCCTACACCTCAGCCTCCAGTCTGGCCCACAGCTGCCATACAGTGTTTCTGAAGGTGTCTCAAATTCACCAAGTGAGCCTGTTTTAAAATGTTAGGTGATATTGCCTTTTCCTATTTTCTCAAACCCTCCTCTCAAGCAAGAGAACAGTGGCAGTTCTTGGGGGCAACTCTGTGCAGTTCATCCATATGAAAAATTAATTTGGATCATTTCAGTACCTGAGCAATTGTATTGGCAGAAAACTCCAGATTGCGTTAAGGCCAAGTATTGTTATAAATGAAAATCTTCAATTAGACAGCTGCACCAAAGCACAGAGACACTGCAGAGGCAGTGAAGCGTTTGTGGAAAGTCTTATTTGTTACACAACGCACCTGTAAAATGATCAGCCCCAAACTTTGTAGCCTTTGAGGGTCACTGATCATCACACAGTAAATTACAATATATAAATACTTCACTGGGAAGAACAGTTTATGGGATCTGAGGGACAGATATTATCAGCAGTAGCAAACAGCTATATTTTCTTTGCTGTCTGAGGCAGCCTTCCTTACCTTAAAGCTTGGTTCCTGTACTTCAGATTCACTGAAAGCTACAGTTTTATTCTTAAAGATCTAAAAATAGATACAGTTCTTGGCTCTCCAAACACAGATCCAACTCTTGGCTCAAATTCTGGCTTTTATTTTTAAGCTATTTTGTTACCATTTTTTTAACTTGCTCACATTTCTTAGAAACCTAAATAATTTTACTTTTGAAATTCAAACATAGTGTACCAAATCAATCAGCTTGTAAGACCACAAAACATTGTTACAATAACACATAAATCTTCTAGTCTCTACCATAAGAAATCATCTTTGCTAGCCAAATGACACTTTCTGTATATGGAAGTGTCTTATACTTCAATCTACAGAGACTTGCCAGACATATGTCTCAACCACTGAGTTCTTAGCCATTATTACATGAATATATAGTAGAAGAAATTAAATTTAGTAATTTTTAACCAGATGAACTAAGAAGAAAATACGTAAATATGATTAACTGAGAAATAGAGAGTTGAAGTGTCTTGGCAGAGGCTAATAGCTGGAAGATTTAAGAATTTCCTGAGAAGAATGCCAGCATGTGGCTTTCTGTTATGTATATACTGATTAACAATAAGCTCAGTTTGCACCACTTCCAGGTATGTTGCTTCCCTTCCTTCTTAGTTCCCTTCTGCGGTAACCTTCTTACAAGCATTCCCAGCAGTAGGGCCCATTGTTAAGTCTGGGATCACATAAGAGAAAAAAAACAAATTCCCTTCCCAGAGTTCTGTTTGCACATAAAGCTGGACCCAGCCTCTTAACTCATCTCTGTTCTTAAGTAAAAGCAAGTTTCAGGTTTTATATTATATACTTGGATAGAAACAGAAAAAAAGTCAATGTTTGGAATATCTGACATCTCTTTTCTTTCTCCTTTCTAAAAAAAGTGTGCTATTTTCATTAATATCTCTGCTGTTATATAGAAATATTCAGCATTAAATATATTGTTTAAACTCTTTTCCTTATTGATTAAGTAGTTCAGCTGCTATAAGCATGAAATTAAATCCATCTTTCAAGAAACGTGTAGCCCTGTAGCTCAGTAGATAAAACATTGCCATCACTAGTAACGGTGTACTAATGCTGTAATAACTCTGCAAGGCCTCAGGACCAGGATTTGTCTGTCTTGGTTTGTCTGGGCTTCCTCAGGTTTCCCAGGTTTTAGCTTGTCTTGCTGTATTGGCAATCATCAAGCAATCAGACGATTACTGCCTAATTTATTTCAGTTTTGCTTAGCTTTGAAAAACTGCATGTTATGTTGCTTGTAATAATTTTTATGTATTTTGGTAGGCAATAGGTAGTGATAGTCTGCAATTACTCTGCGTAGAATGAACTGTCACATTAGAATAACAACATGGTGGAGTAGAGGCATACGATGATAACAGAAGCCTTGTGAGTGTTGAGCACAGGATAAAACCAGAAGTTATGAACAACTCGTCAAGGAGCATTACAGGCCACAATCTGAATGCAACCTTGGGAGATGGGCAAAACCAGCTTTAGGGGTAACAGAGCAAAGAAGAAACATCCAACGTATGCAGAAAATATCATACACAGTAATTTCAGATGCAATGTGACCACCAAAGGGACAAAGACAGGTGTAGTTGCTCACAGGAGGCATCCAAATAACACAAATTTGCCAGAAAGAGGGCAGGATAAGCACAAGGGAGTACAAATAGGCACAACATCCTCCTGAGTACACAGGAAAGGTGGCAAGACAAAAGAAAACAGGATAAGCAGAATCAGGAACAGAGGAACCTTCCCTTTTGGAGAGCGGTGCAATTGCATGAAAATATCTGATGACCTCTGGAGCCCAACCACCTGAACCTCTGAGCCACCAGGGATCGCAGACATCAACGCTCACTATATTGCATCAGCTCAAACTATTAAATGCTTACAGCTTATTTAAAATGTAACTATTAATAATGTTGTATATGTAGTGATGATGAATAATTGTGGATGATGAAATTGTAAGGGATCAGCTGTGTCAGCTGAATGTTCACCAGTCCATGGGGATTCATCCCAGAGTACTGAAGGAGCTAGCGGATGTTATGGTAGGACCTCTCTCGATGATCTACCAAAGGTCTTGGGAGTCTGGGGAGGTCCCTGCTGACTGGAAGGTGGACAGCGTTATTCCAGTCTACAAAAAGGGTGTGAGGGAAGACCCAGGGAACTACAGACCTGTCCGTCTGACCTCAGCTGCTAGAAAAATTATGGAGAAGATTATACTGGGTACTATTGAAAGGCATTTAAAGAATAATACAATCATCAGGTGCACTCAACATGGTTCACAAAAGGAAAGTGCTAACTAATTTGATATCCTTCTATAAGGTCACCGACCTAGTGGATGAAGGGAAGGCAGTGGATGTATTTTTTCTGGATTTTATTAAGGCTTTTGATGCCGTCCCTCACAGCATCCTTCTGGACAAGTTGTCCAGCTGTGGGATGAGGGGGTTCACGGTGCGCTGGGTGAAGAACTGGCTGAAGGGCAGAGCTCAAAGGGTTGTAGCAAATGGAGCTACATCTGGCTGGTGACTGGTCACCAGTGATGTTCCACAGGGCTCAATTCTAGGGCCAGAAGACAAACCCATACATCAAACACAGTATAACCAGCTGGTCAAAAGAGGGGATTATCCTGCTGTATTCAGTGTTGGTGCAGCCTCACCTTGAATACTGTGTGTGATTCTGGGCCCCGCAATTTAAGAAGGACATGAAGGTCCTTGAATGTGTCCAGAGGAGGGCAATAAAGCTGGTGACAGGGCTGGAAGGAATGTCCTGTGAGGAGCGGCTGAGGACTTTGGGCTTGTCTAGTTTGGAGAGAA
>JANXJC010000029.1:7606743-7689796 GCA_027564655.1 Leptodon cayanensis
GCTTTTGGTCAGTCCTGAAGTGGTCAGGCAGTTGGACTAGGTGATGGTTGTAGGTCCCTTCCAACTGAAATAGTCTATTCTATTCTATTCTATTCTATTCTGTATGAACTAACCATTAGCAAGTCTGTTGTTAATGAAAGAACTTAGTAAATTTCATTTTAAAGTTTTAAAATTAGCTGGTGGTGTTAGTCTTCTAGATATTCCCATCACAGTGATCTCTGATTCCCTACTTGATAAAGATCTAAATATATTCATGCTTAACATGAGTAAACAAAATAAGTGGTTGTTCCTATAAGAACAAACTGTGAACTTTGTATGCATAATACTAGCCTGACTGATCATAATAGCGGCTTCTCTTGAGTGTGATTAAGAAGGTTTCAATATAGATTATAATATTTATACAAAGTTATAAAGTTCTAAAAATAATTACTAGTTAAGCAGAAATAACATCACATATAGATGAGAAAGTGTAGGTGAACAAAAATAATTTCAAGCAACGTTTCAAAGAACAGAGAAAACTTACAAAACAATACAATTGAAATATTTTTTCTGAGATTATGGAATATTCCATTCTTATGAAATAATGTATTTCATTATAAAAGATCTTTAATTAATGGCAGCGAGATGGTGAAGAATGAAGATAAGAAGGTACCAGCAGAAAAAGTTTTTACCAGTTTGTCATATGTTTCAGAAACAAAGTCGGCAACTCTGTAATTGGATCTCGACCGGATGGGAAAGCACTAGAATTATCTCAGTGATGTTGTTGCAGACAACTGAGGGGAGGTCCTTAAGGACAATATAAATGTATCACAAACAAAGAAAGTCCTCTGCCTTTCAATTCTTTACTAGACACTGTCCTACAGTGTTAAATATGTGTAAATGTATTTTAAAAATTTACTTATTAAAAAAAAAATCTTTAACAAAACCAGTTGAAGAATATATTGTAATCTGGTTTACATCTTCCTCTTCCACTGCCTCTGTAACAAATTACTTTCGGCTGCATGCTGCCAACTACTGAATAGCTTTTATGGCATAGCATTGGAGAGGTGGTATGAAAACTGAAGAATGTCAGGGTATGAGCTCATCTGAAAAGCAACCTCAGAGGAGCATGTGCCTTAAAGAAAGACCATCTCTTCCTCAGGGATTGCCTTACTGTGTTGGGGGGTTTTGCGCTTTTTTGGTTTTTCTGTCTCTTGGTGATGGCACATGAATGTTTCCACATCATGCATCAGCTTTTACTTCAGTCCAGCACAGGAAGGAGTAAGGATATCAGTTCCACTTCTACTCATCCTCCTTGGGAGTGGTCATTCCCAAAAAACTACTGAGAAGGGGTAATTTCACAGCCTAGGAAAACTAATAAGCTGCAATTTGTCTGACTTCTGTGATCTATTCTCAATATTGATAGAGGGTCAGATCCCTGACTCATATCTACATAAACTCAAATTAACAACATTGGAGCTAATACCTTATGTTAGCCCTGAATTGCTTCCTAGGTAATTGGTGAATTCAGTAATGGAGAGAGGTTAAACTAGCATAGCACTTTGGAAAGAATATTACTACTGGGTAAACATTACAGTGAAACCTGTCACAGAGTGATACATATTTGTATGGCACTCCTTTCCACATGAAACAGAAACGCAGATTATGTTAAATTGTCAGGAAGAAAAGATTCAAGGTGACATAATGTAAATGGACAAAGTGCATACTGTTTCTGGTTGGTTTAAAGCTAGAGACAGATTTTGTAAATGTAGAGAAAGCAAGTTTCTGATAGAAAATGAATTTTGACTGCTGCATTAGGTGGCAACACTCCTTTGAAATTAAAGTATCACTATGCTTATCTAGTAGCATACTCTCAAAACACATTTCCTAATATGAATTTATAGGCTAAGGGACACTGGGTTTGATTTCTGTTCACTTAAATAAGCAATACACTTACAAAAAAAGTTCAGTTATTTTGCTGCAAAATTTGAAAGCTTTCATTTCCAGTAATAGAACTGAGCTGACCAAAAGTATGAAGCAACAAGGAATAGCTCAATTGTATTAATCAGTTGAAAAGTTTTGAGTTAGATGTGAGAGAATGGAGGGGTAGCAGATTATATGTATGTACTTTAGTATCTCTTCTTTAGCTTGTCATTTCTAGAAAAAAGTTTCTGCAAATTATGTGTTCTCCAGAATATTGTTTCAAGTGTGCCTTTTACCACTGTTGGACAGATGGTAGTTGGTTGATGGCAGTGGGGAAAAAAAGTCACAAGAATTTCAAATATAGAAGTGTTTTTCTCAATGAACAAAAACTTCTGGTTTTATAGCCAGATGTGCTCTCTCCACCCAGGAGGAGAGACAAGACAGAGAGAAAAACAAGATGATAGCAAAGCAGCAATAATAATGACCTGTGATGTGTAGCAAGTGATGGTCTCTGTTTTTTGTGGTTTTTTTTCTTTGATGCGCTCTTCTCCTTGAGAGGCAGTTGTGTATTCTGCTGGAGAAATATATGAGATGTGCATCGAAGTGAAAGATAATACAGTGAATTGACTTGTGAAGTAGTGATGTGGATATGAATGAGGTGTGAGCACCTGAATCTCCCCTTGTGTAAAAGAAACCAAAATAGAAAGCAAAGGAAAAAGAAGTTTTGGATGTGGTTATTAAGAAGCTTTCTTTCGATGCTGAGACAATGGAGCAAGCCTCTCTTGCATAATCCAGATACCAGTTTCTTAAACTGGCATTAGCTTTTCCCATTATTTGATCACATAATGGATTTTTTTAATCAAAACTGTGTAACACAGCCTCAAATAATTTCTTTTAAAAATAACAAATAATCCTAACTTACTTCAAAATAATACTAAGACTTCAAAATCAAGAAATATTAAGAGCTGAACTATTCGAATTATTATATTCCGCTTTATATGCACTATGACATTATCACACAAAGCTGTTTTCCACAAAGTCCCTGTCTCTTGACTGGGGTACTTACTCCATACGTCTTTTTCTTACTATTTCTTCAAAGTTTCATGAGATAATGAAACACTGATTGATATCAACATCTCCGTAATGTGAGATGGATATAGAATTTCATCTTACAACTGTGAAAATAAGGACAAGATTGTCAGAAGTATCTAGTAAGTATCATCAACTGTATGGTTTTTCAGAACACTTTTCATAGTAACCTCAAAGGTTTAAAACACAGCTCTGGTTAACTTCAGGTTTCTGTCAGGTTAACTGTCAGGGCTTCTGCATATCAGTCAATTTAAGTATTCAGAAATTAATGATACCCAGTTGGTTTAAAGCCCCATTCAGCTGAGTTTTTCAGAATCCTACAAGAAATCAGTGACTGAGACAGAGAGAAAATACAATTGTTTATGATGGCCTTAACAATTCTTCTTTCATCGTCTCAGGCAAATGTACTGAAAAGCCACAATAAATTCCTTAACCTGTTCCATCAATCTGACTAATCTCTTAAGAAGGCTGTAAAATTAATTGCAAAATAAAAAATATTCCAATAATAAGGAATATTTAAACTTAATCTGAAGTAAATGCACCAAACAAACACAGAAGCAACTGAACAACTGCATTTCCATAATATTTTCCAAGAAATTAAAAAATTATAGTGACTAAATTTTCCATAGTTTGTATTCACAGAATGGTTCAGGATGTCAGAGCAGGGTCAGATATGGGGTCAGATCAGGTTGCTCAGGGATTTATCCAGTCGCGTCTTGAAAATCTCCAAGGACGGAGACTGAACAACGTCTCCGGAAAAGGTGCTCCGTGCCGGAGTGTCCTCAGGGTGACTTCACCTGCTTCCTATATCCAGTCTGATCCTCTCTTATTTCACCTGATGTGTGCTGACTCTCGCCCTCCCACCAAGCGCTGCTGTGCAGAGCCCAGCTCCATCTTCCCAGTAATCCCCTCTGGGGGTGTCGGGGGGATGCTGCTGCCGGGTCACCCCGAAGCCATCCCTCCAGGCTGAACCAGCCCCATCCCTCAGCCTCTCCTCACGGGCCAAGTGCTCCAGACCCCAGCCGGCACGGGGGCCGCTCTGCCCAACTCACTCCAGTCTGTCGGGGCTGTCCCTGTGTTGGGAGCCTAGAAGGGGACTCGGTATCCAGACGTGCTCTCATGAGTACCCCGTAACATCCACAAACCTGGCATTTTATCAAAAAACCAAGCAGGTTGGTGAGGCATTAAACTTGGTAAATATTACCCTTGGTAAATACTGGTTTAATACAGATTCTTCTAAACTTTGAGCAAGTAAACTAAGTGGGCCGGCTCTTTGCATAACAAAATAGTCAGATTGATCTATTTATTCCGTGTACCTCATTAATGTCCCAAGTAAGAACAACATGTCAAATTTATAGATTTTTGTGGGATGTAAGCAGATCTATTAATGCCCCATTAAACAAGTATATATATTTAAGTGAGTTTAATGCCCAATATCCTGAGTTTAGCTGGTGTCATCCTGGACAAGGGACAAGGACAGTTAATGTAAGTGGCACGTATGATTACCAAAATTCAGCAGCTGTTTTACAAAGAAATTCATGTTTAATAGTGCACTGCACTGAATTTAGATTTATTGATAAATACCCACTTCACATTACAATGGCAGACTTACATTCACTGAAGTAAAACAAAACGTTTCTGTAACATTCCATTCAAGATTCTGATCTCAATTAAACAAAGTTAAATCTACCAGTGGGATGTGACGTACACAAGTATAGCTAATAGATCAGTTTGCTAATCCAAGTAATTTCAGGGTGCTTGACTTCTAGAATTCTACAACTAAAATCTCCTCTCAAGACAATTTCGTCTCATTCAGAGTGATTATAATTTGAAAGGTGCAAGAAGCAAGGACTTTTAAGCTTTACTGACCATTATTTACAAATTCAGGATTTAGAAATTCATACTAAAAATTAAGAAATTAGGAATAAGAAGTGAATTCAGTAGTCAAATGTAGAAATGCCATATATGGAGAATTTAGGAGACCATGTCTTCAGAGTCCAAAATGTATAAACATTTAACGAGAAAGAGACTGATTACAGACAAAGCAATATATGAAGAGAAAGGGCACTTTGGATGACTTACAATAAGAGCAAGATGCACTGCCTTGTACATTTACACAGACGTTGCACACAAGGAATGAATAACTTGTTCTTAATGTCCACTGGGGATAGAACATGAAGTAAGAGGCTTAAATTGAAGCCTTAAGTTTGATTAGACATTAGTAAAACCTTTAACTGAAAAGACAGTTAAGCGCTAAATTAGATTGAGGCTGTGAGATTTCCATCATTGGAGGTATTTACCAGGATTTGAAATAACCCTGTCAGGAGCAGTTGGGGCAAGAAGATTAAAAAGATGGTCCCTTTTAGGATTATTCTTTCATATTTGCCATATAATGTAAAATTATTTTTTGCTTTGATGCATTTTAGGAAAGTAATTACTTTACGTGATGCATGCTGTGAAATCTATGTTATTCTACTAGAAGAGAAACCCCACTCAATAACCTGAGACTCATTTTTCTAGATGCTGTAGAAACAGGAAACAGCCATGTCTCAAAAATTTCCTCAAATAAAAAGGGAAAATAAGCGGGCTATATAACGGTATTTGAGTAGAGCACTAAGAGGGAGACAGTGAATACAAAAATGTTAGTGTTAGAAGTGTAAGGTTACCTGTATTAGCCAACTTTGATGACTTCAAAGGTTTTTATTAACAAGTGGGAAAGGTATTCATGAATTCATGTGCAAGCCGTCTGCCTCACTATTATTAGCAAGTTAATTTGCAGCCTTGTAAGCAATTTCATGACAGAAGCCAAAGACTAAATAGGCTTGGGGAATTGCCCCTCAAGGTTGTTCATACTGGGGGGAGGGGGAGGGCTGGGAAAAACCATGTCCACTGCTGCTTGAGCCATACTTCACTCAATTTAAATAAAGGAAGAAGAAGGTTACATTACTGGTGATTCTGGACTATCTCAGCTATTGGGCTGCTTTTTAAAGCTATCTTTAATAAGAAAAATATGGGGAAATGTTATGGACAATTAGGAAGTAATGAAGACCATGTCATTGCAGCTGATGACAAAAGATATTGAAGGGCATTGCAATATATTGAGTCTGGATGTTAATCTGCTAGACTACTGCATTTTTCAGAGGTTGGATTTATTTTATGTAACAACTCCATTAATAATCCAAGAGAAGGCACAAACAGAACATTTGTTATAGGAGGTGCTCCCATCACTGGAGTGAAC
Organism: Leptodon cayanensis; assembly: GCA_027564655.1. Lineage (NCBI taxonomy): Eukaryota > Metazoa > Chordata > Aves > Accipitriformes > Accipitridae > Leptodon > Leptodon cayanensis. Next base: position 7,612,973 of record JANXJC010000029.1, read on the forward strand.
AGACATGTTATGAAAAAGAATCTCGAGAGGAGAGGCATCAAGAGAGGAAATACAGTAAGATTCACTGAGAAAATCTATAGTCCTAGAAATGTGTGTGGGGAAAGCATTCCCCTCTCTCCACAGTGAAAGGCATCACACTTTTTGAACAGATGGGACAACCCTCACAAGCGCCATTTCAGTGTGATACTTATGTCAACAGTCACTGAAGTTAGTCTTAGGATCAACCCCAAAGCATACTGGCTTTCATTCCCTCTACTGAACTGCCACCCAAGAGGCAGTTCTCAACAGCCAAAAGCTATGATCTTCTAAGGTTTCTAAAGCTATGACTTTTTAACTCAATTAAAACTGTTTTGTTCTTTTTTTTTTAAAGTCCAAAGCATCAGAACAAACTCCTCTCGAACTTCACTGTTTTTCTCCAGTCACACTGGTAATGCCAGTCATCAACGCTTCATTACGTGGCACGAGGGCCTGCAGCTTATGGCTGCTCCAAAAAAACACGCTCAGAACAGAGATGTAAGACAGAGATACAACCTCTCATTATATCCGACACTCATCTGTGCACTTAACTGTAATCACGCTCCTACAGAGTCACAATCTTTTGAAAAAGGAAAATGGTTCTAACATCAGAATCAAGACTGCCATCCATTGCCAAGACATACTATCATGAATTATGCATTGTGTATCTCATTTGCTTCAGAAAGACATTGTGTAAATCAAAGCTCTTCTGTGTACCCAGTACACAGACATGAAGCACTAACCAAGTATTATGCTACCAGATGGTTTAGGTTTGTTCTTTAAAAAATTACTCCACAAATAAGTACAGCACAGAAATCTGAAAAGAATAATTCTACAGAAAACCTCAAATTTGCGTGCTCTCTCTCTCCTTATCTTTTGATTGCATTTATCTCAGGTTTTGAAAGGCCTTGCTTTAAAGGATCTAGAACTTCCTTCTTTAGAAGTGTGTAAATACAACTGGTTTTGCAGAACTGAATTTGAAAGCCTAGAAAGCAGATTTATCAGTAGAAAGAAAAATGGCAGAATTTTAGGAAAGAACTCTCAAAATGCTGCAAATTACCATATTCACTTTCAATTATAAGGGAAGGACATTAAACCAAACCTGTTTAATATCAACCAAATAGGACTGAACCCTTGAACAGCAACTACAACGCAGCATAGCCCCTGCAGCGTGTATCTCAAAGTACTACGCAACTGAGCATGACAAGAATGAACTGAGGATGACTGTTAGAAACAAGATTTACCTTTCTCTTTGATATATGTATGGGTTTCTTCTGCTTACCTCCTAACAACATCTACAGACAGAGGATGTTACAAGCCTGTTGTGTGAAGTTTTTACAGAGAAACTGTAGAAACGCCTGGGAAGTAAAGATTAAGTCACAACAAAGGCATTTTCTTAGAAACAAAATGTGTCCTGTGAAGATCTGCCTAGCCACAGAACTGGAATGACATGATTTAACAGGCAGACACATACTATAATCCCTTCCATACAGGAATCAAGTTCCAAGACAAAACTAGTCTTAGGCCTCACTACTATCATTCAGAAGGTGGTTCCAAAGCCTTTGTGACTCTAACAGTTACAAATCTGATTCCAGGCTGAATTTACTCAATGTCTGTATATGTATATTTATTTGCTGTTGGGTCAGTAATACTTTTTACATTTCCTCCTTCTGTTCACTCCCATCACATGATATAAGTAGAGACAGTGACTTTGTTCATCTCCCAGGCCTTATTTTATTTTGGGGCAATATCTTCCCTGTTGTTCACCATTTCACAGATTCATTCAGGCTGAAGGGACCCCAGGAGGTCTCTAGTCCAACACCCTGCTCAGAGCAGGATCAACTGTGAGGTCAGACCAGGTTGCTCAGGTCTTTATCTGGTCAGGTCTTGAAAAGTCTTCAAGGACAGAGATTGCAAAGCCTTTCTGGGCAGCCTCTTCCATGAGTTAAGTCCCCACAGTGATTCACCCCCACCCCTTATTAAAAGTCAGAATCTCTTTTGTTTCAATCCATGACTGTTGCCTCTTCTCCTCTATCTGTGCGCTTCCATAAAAAGCCTGTCTCTGTCTTCTCAGTAACCGCCACAGATACAAGGAGGCTGCTCTTAGGTCCCCCTGAAGCCATTTACTCTCCAGGCTGAACAAGCCCTGGTCCCTCAGCCTCTCCTCCTTCAGAGCTGATTTTTTTTATGATCCATCCAGCCCCCACCACCTTGAACTCATTTATCTATTTTTGGTTTTGTCTTATGTCTCAGTTTTTGCCTTTCTTCTCTCTGCCTTACATGCCATTTTCTTTTGGTTCCATGCTCTCCATTATTATCTTTACTGAAAATCAAAGCAAGCAAGGATTTTCTTTAACTTCTGCCTAATTCCCATTATATAGCAGTCCTACTACTTCTTCCATTTTTTATTATTTTATGCGCACAGCTGGAGAAACCATGCTTTTCATTTTAATTCCTCTGCAAACTTGACTTTTGGCAGTTCCTACTTTATTCATTACTGAGCTCTAAAACACAGACTTAATTTCCTTTTTCCCTTTCTAATCAGTCCTTTTTTCCACTGTCTGCTTAATCCTAATATCTTTTGAGAGAGTTATTAATCTGAAATTGCCTATATGTTTGTTCCTCTTGTTATGAAAGCAAGCCCCAGATTAAACCAAACCAAACCAGATCAAACCAAAATGAAACTCAATTAAGCCTAACAACACTGAACTAAATTATGCCAAACTAAACTAAACTAAAGAAGAGAAATTCAAAATGTATGCATGTCAACAACAAGGATATTGGATGTGACCCTAGCTGAAATACACTGGTGTACCTCGAACGGGAAAATCTACACAGACATGTTGCTATACTGTCAGGATTATTCTGCTTGTTAACAGGAGTAGGAAAGAGATATCAAGCAAAAGACAAAGAAGATGACTCGTTTATTTTTCAGTGTTTGTATTTTTAAAGGGCTTTGTTAGTTATTATTCAGCACCTCAAATAGACTATCAAATGATAAGAAGTGTAACACACGTGACTACTCTTCCAACTTGACTTTCAAATCTGTGGGAGGTATCTATTTGTTAGCAAATTAGCTAAACAAAGAAACATAGAATCATAGAATGGTTTGGGTTGGAAGAGACATTAAAGATCATCTAGTTCCAACCCCCCTGCCATGGGGAGGGACACCTTCCACTAGACCAAGTTGCTCAAAGCCCCATCCAGCCTGGCCTTGAACACTGCCAGGGATGGGGCAGCCGCAACCTCTCTGGGCAACCTGTGCCAGTGCCTCACCACCCTCACAGGGAAGAACTTCTTCCTTAGATCTAATCTAAATCTACCCTCTTTCAGTTCAAAGCCATTACCCCTTGTCCTATCACTACATGCCCTTGTAAAATGTCCCTCTCTGGCTTTCCTTTAGGCCCCCTTTAGGTAATGGCAGGCTGCTGTGAAGTCTCCCTGGAGCCTTCTCTTCTCCAGGCTGAACAACCCCAACTCTCTAAGCCTGACTTCAAAGGAGAGGTACTCCAGCCCCTGATCATCTTCATGGCCCCTGGACCCACTCCAACAGGTCCATGTCCTTCTTATGCTGGGGGCTGCAGAGCTGGATGCAGTACTCCAGGTGGGGTCTCACCAGAGCAGAGTAGAAGGGCAGAATCACCTGCCTTGACATGCTGGCCACACTTCTTTTAATGGAGCCCAGGGTACAATTGGCTTTCTGCGCTGCAAACACACATTGCTGGGTTATATTCAATTTTTCATCCACCAATACCACCAGGTCCTCCTCCTCAGGGCTGCTCTCAATCCCTTCATCCCGCAGCCTGTATTGATAGCGGGGGTTGCCCCGACCCACGTGCAGCACCTTGCACTTGGCCTTGTTGAACTTGGTGAGGTTCACAGGGGCCCACCTCTCAAGCCTGTCCAGGTCCCTCTGGATGGCATCCCTTCCCTCCAGCGTGTCAACCGCACCACACAGCTTGGTGTTGTTGGCAAACTTGCCGAGGGTGCACTCGATCCCACTGTCCGTGTCCCCACCAAAGATGTTAAATAATACTGGTCCCAATACCGACCCCTGAGGAACACCACTCATCGCTGCTCTCCACTTGAACATTGAGCCATTGACCTTAACTCTTGGAGTGTGACCACCCAGCCAATTCCTTATCCACCCAGTTGCCCATCCGTCAAATCCCTGTCTCTCCATTTTAGAGACAGGGATGTTGTGTGGAACAGTATCAAATGCGTTGCACAAGTCCAGGTAGATGATGTCAGTCACTCTTCCCTTATCCACCAGTGCTGTAACTCTGTCGTAGAAGGCCACTAAATTTGTCAGGCATGATTTGCCCTTAGTGAAGCCATGCTGGCTGTCACCAATCACCTCTCTGTTTTCCATATTCTTTACCACATGGAGGATCTAGCTCTACGATCTTGCCGGGCAGAGGTGAGACTAACTGGCCTGTAGTTCCCCGGGTCTTCCTTTTTACCCTTCTTAAAAATGGGGCAACATTACAATTTGCTTTGGTTGTTTCTCATTAAATGGCCACTACCAGTTTAGAAGGCAGCATTAGTTGGGGAAGAACAAAGTATTTTAGTCAGTGTAAAACCTCTGTATATTGGAATTTATTCTGAATCAGTTTGAAGTGCACATCTGCCTGTGCATCTTACTTCAGTCAGTAAAGCATTTCCTTTTCTGAAAAAAAAAAAAAATCAGTGTCACATTGTTCTCACTGGAAATATATGAAAATGCTTTTGTTGGAATAGATGGAACAGGAAGAAAGTGTGGATTGAGGTGGTCAATGAAAGCATGAAGAAAGGTAGTTTCATTTGGAAAATATGTGACAGGAAAAGCAGTAAAGATATTGGGAATACAGGTAAGCAGACTCAAGCCTATGTGGTGTGGTGGTTTGTTCCCTTTTGTGATGCCTCGTACAAGCTCAGAAACACTTGTGATTTTTGGTTTTAGAAATTAAAGGCTATGCCTACTGCTAATGATCCAGGCAAGAGTATGGTGTTGCCATGGCTTTAGCAGAAGGAAATGTATTTAAAAAGATGAATAAAATATATACCTCAAACTGGAAGACAGCACAACGTTACAGTTCATCTGCTTGCAAATTTGTGAAGTTCAAAGCCAAAAAGTTCAGTACCTTATTTAGCTATCCTAGATTTGGAATGTTTTCTTTAATTGTCTTCAAAGCTCTAAAGTTTGAAAAGCTGAGTAAGACATATAATAGACAATAAACTTGCTGGGGAAAATCTGTTTTGTTGTATGACTGTTTACATTTAAGTCCATCTGATACATAAGTATTGACAATAACTAGATGTTGGCCTGCTACTACTGTTTCTCAGTACTCCCCATGTTGTGATGCAGGCAGCAGGGAGCCAGATGTGGAGACAGTACTCTAGTAAGAAATGTAAATGCAGTAGTACAGAGTAACGGTGAAGAAAGGAGCAAGTTAGAGGTTTGGGTAGCAAAAGATTAGATAAAGAGTCGGGGGAAAGGGCCAGAAACAGCATATATAATCAACAGCACATATGGTCCTGCAGAAATCCATAAAGCCTGAGAGTCTGTAATCCTAAACTGCACAAACTATTAGCCAAATGCTCTCTTGGCTACCTTATAGCTGACCTATTCAGAGGTGAGTCTACGTAACAGCCTAGACTGCTGAATGCAGGAGGGAAAGCTTATTTTATACGTCTAACGGTCTGAACCCTTTGGTGACTCCAAACGTGAATCAGCTTAATTCTCTGAAAGAATTACTGATTGCTTAGGGGTTTGAGTATTCTTTTGCTTCTTTGTTTTCTGTATATGAACTCATGTACAACAATACACTGGGACTCCAAAGGTTTTTAAATTCGGCATAGAGAAGGTAGGGAATCCCAGAAGTAAGATTCTCTGTGCAGCCTGAGTTCAGCCATCTTGTGTATAAATATAGTAAAGCAGTCTTTTAAGGAATGATCATGTATTATCTATGGGAAACAAATGTGCGTACTTTTGAAAGCCAAATTTGCATTGGAAATCTTAGGCAATTCTGAGGCATGAAGGAGAAAGTATAGAGTAGCAATTTAAAATAGTTGCCTCACCCTTTGTTGTTGGGAACTTCTCGGTGCGTTCTGCTGCTCGCACACATTTTTCATGCACGTGTAGAGTTCTTTATAAAGAGATCTAAGAGGAAGATGTTCCCTGGCAGCTACATGCTGATACCTTTTCCTTCTATTGATACTCCTCCACTCACCAAGTGGATAGTGTCCATATATCATTTTGAACAATAACAAATAAGTGACTAATAAAATCCCAGGTTTCTCGTCTTTTATTATGCTGATTAGGGATACAAGCAGCATGTGCCCTTCCCTCAGAATAAGTGCCATCACCAATATTACTAATTATAGATACCATCACTGCCTCTGGAGAGACTTTATTCTTTTTCCAAAGCTTTTTTCTGTTTTGTTCTCTTTATACTTGCTTGCTGTAATTTAAAGCCCACATAAATTCAGTCTGGCTCCTGCTGGCTTTTCTTTTAAATGAACCTCTAAATTTTCAGTAAAACAGAAGGACAGGATAGGGGATATAGACCACTCAATCACATTGTTTTGTTTACAATTTAATAACAAGGTATCAGCTCTCCTAAATGAGGCCTTCTATTGTTAATAAAAATGGAAGTCTAGTCTTTCATTTCATGTCACACAAACAGGCTCAATGAACTATTAAAAAACGCAAAGGATACAACTGAAGTACAGAAATATGAAAATACTAGTCTTAAGATTGTTTCTGCAGCCTTGTCCCTTTGTATATGGATTACTCCTTCTTGTCTAGTGTCACACTGGTAGCTCAGGGAGAGAGCCAAGGATGGAGCTTTGCCTTTGACAAAAGGCAGAGTGCTATTCACAGAAAAACACTTTTTGTCCCATATCACCCCTTCACATATTTCCATCGTTCAACACACTGTTCTCCTGATACCCATCTTCTTCCACCTGACAGACTTTTTAGGTAGCCTGTGCAGATCTCTATCATTTGAATTAATACTGTACAGCAGCAACACTATACTGAAAAGCTCTGCCATCCAGCCAATAGATCAAGCCTCCCAGACCTTTTACTCTAGTATAAATAACTGTTTGCAATATGGGCAGAGAACTTCTGATTCTCAGAACTTCCAAAAAATTTTCCTGTCCTTTGAAAGCAGGACCTAGAGTTACTGACAGTGCAGACATATGAATAGACTTATAAAAAAAACCCTAAACTTTGTCACTGAATAGATTAGACATCAGTCAGGCTAATTAGAAATTTGGGGAGGTGGGGGGTGTGCATTAGAGATCTCTGCAAGCAATGATCTGTAGAACTCTGACATCTGAAAAATTAGATGATAATCAGTATCATCAATTGAAACAATACTCAGAGCTTCCTAAACTCAGAACTCAAAAGCATCTAAACTACGCAGAACTTTCTACATCCAACCGTCAGTGGAGGAGTCTGCACTATAACATAGTCTCATCAAAGTACTTCTTCTTACACAGTTTTTGCTGGACTAACAAGGCCTAATAAACTACTAGACCACTCAACATTTAACTCTTGCCAGAAATCTAACAGCACCCTACTGTATATGGGACACAACTGGGACCTGCAATCTATTTAGCATATGGCTTTAGCAAAGTATTTCCTTATAATGGAGTTGATAATAATAAAACTATTAAAACTTATTATTTTCAGAGATAAGTATCATCTTTTGGACAAAAAGATGGTGGTCTTGATGGACCTTCATGTTGGAGACACCGGAATTTGGCCTGGTTTAAAAATCACTTGCCAACACCCAGAAGCAATGGAATTTCTAGGGATAAATAATACTCAGATTTTTTTTTCTTAGTGTATTAGTAAAATTTTTGTCCTGAAGTTTGTTTCACAAAAAATAAGCCTGAAGCAGATAGCAAACATGGAGTACATTATCCCCAGCAGTTAAATTTTGGCGATACTAAGCACAAATGAAAGCAAAGACTTATGATAGAAAAGCTAACGCAGAATTAAATATTGATGCTCCTGTTACTACAATGATTTATGAACGCACTAGTACTATGACAGAAAACATATAAATAAGTTGTGTTCATGGTTTGACATCACAGTTAAGAATATAATTGATAAAACAAGATACAACATGGGAAGCAAATGAGCAGAGATACTTCAGCCTTGCAGAAAAGAAACAAAGGGTACAGAATGGCGACCTACTCTCTTTCTATCAGGGAACAGTTCAATAGTGGCATCACTCTCCTTTTGCAACAAGAATGCCTGCGCATTATCAGATAGGATTTTGGACTTCAGATCAAATTCAAATTTGTTACAGAATTTTGGTTTCAGTGACAGCCTTGTCCATTGATTGGTATTTTGTTCATGTATCAGTTTGAGATTCAAAAATTGGCTTTTTACTTTTTCAGAAATTGAAGACATTCGATAAGTCAACAGTAGGTGGCTGACCTTTGTAATGAATTATTGAGTTTTAGTAGGATAGAGCTATATTTTCAAACCACAGTAAGCCTGCATGACTTTTTCCGTCTTCTGTCAGATCTCTCTCTTGGCAACAGAAAGATTTTTCTTACTGGTACTTTTGGAGGGAAAGTCATCATTTTAGAGATCTTGGTCTGGTAAGATACTGACCACTTCCTCAGAGGTACAGATTGCCCTTTATTGCCCGAAACCTCCAAGCAGCTTGCAAGCTTCAGCCCACAAATGGCATTTGAAAGTGGTTTTTATCGTTCCTTTACATTCATTATATTTCTTTATGTCCTGCCATTTGTGTGCAGTGCTCATTTCAAGCATGCATTTTCAATGCAGAAGATTCTGTCAGCAACAGCAGATGTGAAAGTAATGACAGGCTGAGAAGTGATCTGCAGGCTGATTTTCGAAAGTACTTTATTTGGCTCAGAACAAATTTGGTTGTTTAGAAGACCTGCATCATAATCATACTCATTTTCAACTTCTGGGAAGGAAAAAAAACAAAACAAAACAAAACAAAACTTTTGCCTACAAACTGATTACATGGCTAAACTAAGCCCTCTAGGTCACTGTAATATAAAATATATAAGAAACAGGACATTTAGGAGAATGCTAGTAGAAAAATAAAAGGATCCAGAGGCAGTAGAGGTAAATCAAAATAAGTGAGGAAAACATAAGGGGAGAAAAGGAATAGAAAATAAACCATAATAATCAAGTCATAACGGGTACTAAATTTCTTTGTAAAAGGAGCTAGTGGGAGACAGGACAGAGGACAGCAGTCCTGCGCATATGTTCACTTCCTGCATAGGTTGTAGCAAGAATCTTAACTTTCAGAGCGAAGGGAATACTGACCAAGACCCTCTTCCCCGAGATACCAACTGTGAAAAACTTTCCCAGAAGTCTCTGACATTCATGAAAGTTTTGCATCTTTTCCCACTGCAGACTTTGATTCTCCCTCACCCCCACCCCAGAGCTCTTCATTTTGTCTTCTGTCCTAACCCTTTCTTCTATCTCCACCTCCAGCCAAAAGTTATCTGATTGAGTAACTTCTTTTGTTTGTCCTGGCTGGAATTTCTGAAGCCTGGACACAATCTGTGTTTTCCAAAAAATCCATCTCTAGGGGATTTGGATATTGCCGAAGCTCTTGTTTGAAAAACTGACATCTTAAAATAACTAAAGAAACGTTAGGCTTAGGAAATAGAATAGAGAAAGCAACATGGAATTTAGCAGGAAACAAAAAGTCCTACCCCCTAGGCACTCAGATGCTTGCTAATCCCCTTAGAAACGACTCCTATAACAAAACTTGTTACATCCCATAGTTTTAATCACTGTCTGTTGAAAAAGAAAAACATGACGCTTCCTGGCCTCCAGAACTTTTTCAAGGTTCATGAACAGAAGCACAGAAAACCATATTGTTCTTTTCCGTAAAGGTTGCAGATTGATTTCTCCATGTGTATATATTTCCCATCATATGAGAGCTAAGATAACTTATCAAGGACAAGAACGAGCTGTTAAATCTGAAAAAAATAGTCTTGTACTTCACATGAAATTTGTTTGGTATCTTTTCTCAGGTTTTGCTAATCATACAGAGTCTCGGGTACTTCGAACCTTTTCTTGTACTTTATGTTGTCCAGGTGTTGCCCTTGCTGCTTCAGTCGGCCTCAGCTCTCTGACTGGGTTTCTAGTCTGGTAGCGGCCGCCTTTAGTCCCCGGGCCCCCTCCCACCTCAGAGCTGCTCATCAGAAAACAGTCTGAAAGGACTTCTTAGCCTCTTCTCTCCCAGGACAGTGCCAAAGGACTGCTGGGCCTAACCAAAACCGAAAATACTGCAGTTTTAGCAGCTCTCCTGATCCAGTTCCACTCAGCCGGCACCTTTGGAAACCCTTGCTGTAATCCCCCCATGCTACACAGCTACACAGACTTTTCACGGCTTGACCCCAGACTGAAGGGGATGAGAACAAGCTCAACCGAGAGCACTTTCAGGACAGCTAATACCGTGCTAAAGCTGAAAGCGGGCAAGGATGCAACTGCACTCTCCGCTTGCTTGGAGAAAAGGCTAAGAGGCCAGAAAGAAAGGAGACTCGTTGGGAAGGAAGACGCTGAACCTAACCGCAGGAAAGGAAGTTACAGATGTTCAGGCTCTAATGGAGTTCCTAAGTAGTGGAAAAGAGCTAAATGAAACCAGGCAGAGAGCAGAGCTGGAATAATGTGAACACAAAAATGGCTGTAATGGCCCATATGACAGGTCTGTGTAGCCTGAAATCCAGAGAAGGGTGACTAACAGGCACTGCAGGAAGGAGCAGAAAAAACAGCATAGAAAATGCTAATTCCTTGAGAGAAGTAATTAAAGATTTAAGAATATGCCTGAAAATGAGACTGTGACTGGGTAACATTTGTTACTGGCCACTGCTGTATGGCTACTAAACATATTTTTAGCCTTACAGACATTCTGGGGCAATCAGAGCTACTTTTAATGTCACACCTTTAAAAAAAGCAACCCGTTTTGTTTGCTTTAAGCCTGCCTCAAATTGTCATTGCATGTTCCCTCATTCTTGCATGGTGGAAAACATTGAAAAGCTGTTTCATCCTCCACTTCTTTGTACTATTGTGTTATGGTATTTATGGACATATAAATATTTTATTGATATATTTCAAGAAGATCTTCCAAATAGCTGGGTTTCTTTTTTTATTATAGAAGGAAAGGCATTCTAAATAGAGAAAGAAGTTCCAGATCTTTCAAAAAGATATTTTGATAAGGTTAATCGGTCAGAAAGACAGTTTAGCAGATAAGAACTAGTTCTTTTTCTAATGGTGGATCTAGGGTATTTATTTTGGACTTGTTGTACCCTGTCACTCACTGTTAATTTGCTACTGGGCTTACACAAAGATCAGAGACGAGACTGAGATTATTATCATCACTCATTTGTGCAGTGTCTTCTTGTAATTTTTTATCTTTCAGCAGGTAAATATGCTTATTTTTCAGAAATAGCTCTATTAAGGTTCCTGTAATTACTCACCATACATACTTCATTTATGTTTCCGCCAGCTAAAATGATCGGGAGATAATGCTTGCAATAAAAGAAATACTCTATTTTAATATTAACTTTCCAGAGAAAACTAATTTCAGAAGGACTTCTGAATTGTTTCAGTATATACGGTCTCTGCCAAGCTGGGTATTTTTCATCAATTATCCCTAAGTTTTTACTTAGACTTTCTTAAAAATATTGAAAGACAGAAGCATTCTTTTACAGAGGACTTTTAAATGGGAGATTTTGAATATCTAATATAATTCTAAAATGGCCAATCTTGAAACGTACAAACTGCATTCAACAACCAGATCTTATAAAGAGATGAGATATATGAAAAGTTGTAAGTTCTCTTTCATGTTTTCAGCTTTTATTTTTAAACGTTTTTATCTCGTTGTAAAAGCTAAAACAACATAATCATGTCATGCAATGATGTTCCTCTATCAAATTTTCTTTTTCAGAAAACTGTTTGTTGTAACAGCTGGAGATGTGGCAAGTATGCAAAGTATTTAAATGTCAACAAATTCTTTGTACCTGTTTTACCATACCTGTTGTTAGACATTGGCAAAATATCTTTAGGGCAACTCTTTCTTTAGAAGCTAAAGACATAAATAATTACATATAATACATGGCGCAGGGGGAGGGAGTAATTCCTGTTGTCAAATAAAAGCCATTGCTTATAGATTACACCCTGGCAAGCAAACAAAAGATTAAAGCACATCTTACGTGTTAGAGAAAACTCTGAACTGTTTCTTGCCAGAAGAATGCAAAGCACTGTATAGGTGGGGAATGTGCTGTTATTTCCTGGAATACATCCACCATGGTCTGAACTTCTACTTTCCATGAAATCTACAGAACTTGAATATGAATATACATTTATTTGTGTAGGTAATTCTGCTTTCTGCAGGAACAAATCAAACGTCTGTATTCAACCTTTACTCAGAGTTGCCAGGTATTTCAGTAGGAGGTTTTTCCCTGAGTAATGTCTGTCTAGGAATTTTGTGTTTTACTCTATGGGCTGAAAAAATATGCCACTTATGTCAAAAGAGAAAACATCAGGAATATGAATAAATTAATTATTGACGTGCTCAGGAATTATTCCCAAGGGTTTATTAATTATAAGTAGCCATACTTTTTATCTACTCTGATCACAAAAGTACACAGATCTTAACATTCAGTTTAATTTTAAGTTTAAGAAATCTTGGGTTTGTTTTGCATAATTCTTTAGGCCAAAATTAATCACCTGATTTTTAGAAGAAAATTTAGAATTTAAAATATATGTGGATGTTCAAAACTGATTTTCTCAACAGGAAAGACTACATTCTAGTTTAAGGTTAATCCATGCAGGTTATTTTCATGTAAAACCCTACAGGCAGAAAATAAACACATCGTAAATTTGAGATAGTAAAGTGTTTTGCTGTAATCCAGGAAAAAAACCCAACAAACTCATAAAAACATTCAGAAAAGCATCTCAGTTAGGCTGTTTGTTGTGCAAGAAAAGTAGAAGTTATCCAGAACTCGTGTCCGTTTGACAAGCTGAAACTGTGTGATAGCCATGTAAAAGAGGAACCGGTTGTGATGAGCCCACATGGATGGTATCCCCTGTGTTCATGGGAGGCATTATTATAACTGCTTCTAATTTAACTGCCCAAAGAATGGAAATCGAATACTGGTGGATGTATGTACATGCAATTCCATGTACAGTCACCACTGGGGGTGGCTTTGTAAGCCCATGCTTCCGCTTCTGACATGGATGAAATAATTCCATTGGTTTAACGCCACATATGTCAATGAATAAAATGTTTTACGCAGTTCTCTGTATTAATTTTACCCAAATTGAGTGATGGACTGATAATGATACAATCATTCTAGGTAACTAAGCATTCAGAAACAAAACCACTTTAGTTTTCTCAGTTACAGTCAAGATAAATGGAGCCAGGCTAATGTATATTTATAAATAAACTTACATGAGGTAAACAGAATCAGTCTAATGTAAATTGGAAACCACTCAGAACGATTAACTTCAGCAAGTAGGGTTTTCTTTTACACGGGCTCATCACTGCTTTAATCTCTACCTCATTTTGGTATGATAAGAAAATGAGACTTAAGCAACAAATTAAATAGAAAGCCAGGAAAATGTATTATTTTGTAATTGCTCATTAGATCTAAAGAAGAAATACCAGTTTGCTACTCTAGAGATATCACCATGAATTAAGACTTGAGATTCTCAACTGCAGAAGAATACTTAAAATATATATAAAAATCAATTGCCTTTACTGGAAAATTTACCCGTATTGCCCTTCTAAATATCTAAACTTTAAGTTCTTAGAGATGTGCTAAAAACCGCAAACAAACAAGAAAAAAAAACCCAAAAAGGAAAAGAAGGACAAGGTTATACTCTTTTCTCATTAGAATGAATGTTTCAGGTTTTCCTAAAAGTCATTTTTATAATTTGGAATTATTTTTTTAAGAACTGAAATTTATTCTTTAGGAAATCCCCATTGTTTTTTAAAATTCTTCTGTGTTTGTCAGAAGGCACAGATAACTATATCATGAAACGTTTGTACAACTGCTCACTGTTATCGTAAATACAACTACTTAAGACTTTCATTATACTAGAACCTAAAGATTAAGACCACATCCTACTGCAAAAGGTAAACATGATAAATGACAATTTAGACTGAAAAATTATAATTTTTGGTCTTTCTGAGGCCAGAAAGCTAATTTTGATTTAGATATTTATTGCGTAAGACATTGAGCATATTTTCTGTTGTAGTCACTTTCAGCATGCTATATAAACCAATATTGGTAAAAACTACTGCCATTTTCTTACAGGCACTATTGAATAGTTTGGAACTTGGGTTTCACTGAAAGTCAGGGGAGCTTGGTGGTCCCAGGCTATGTTTTCTATCTATGTTAACTTAGGTCTTGAATTTGCCCTCACCCACCCCACACGTTGCAGCGCTGCAGGTTGCTTTGGGTTGTGGCTCTAGTCTGGCTTTTGCTGACAAATCAGCTGAATCCTAATGCAGGGAAGCTCTGGCACAGGAGGAGGCTGATAAAGATGTATTTCACTAGATCACGAGATAACTCTTTTCATAGAGGGACTGTCTGCCATTTCCTCAAAAACTTGTACCATTTCCTTGTGAGGAACATGTCCTCTGGTTTCACAGGTTCTTGAGAAAATGGTTTCTTGATATCCCAAAAGCCTAAAGAAACATACAAACTGAAACGTAAAGAACACAAAGACTGAATGAAGTTGAAGGCTCGCAGAGGCTTTATGATTTTTTTCAGTAGTTTCATCCTGAGTTAAAAGGATTAGCAGTGCTACAGGAACTGCGTGATTCAGAGTAGGATTTTTTTACGAGTACAGTGAGATGATCATTGGATAGTAATGCAATAGAACATCCTTTCCATTCAGAATTTTTCTTGAGGTCTGTAAAGAAGGAGGGAGCACGATATGCACATGACAACCTTGGATTGTTTTATTTAAGTTTGAGGCTTCTGTCTCCTGCAATTTAAACAGATAACTATGTGTTATTCAGCCCCTAAGTCTCTGCATGCTTGATGAATGTTGTGCAATATCATACACAGATTTATTTATTTTTTTAGAAGTTATGACTGGCTTCAGCAACCTGTTTTGCTGGAGTTGGGAGGCCTTTTGCTGGAGTTGGAAGATATGCCTTCACTGCAGTCTCTTTCCTGCTTTGATTGTGTGTAGTACTGCTGATCATTACAATCCACCCCAGGAAAAATTCTTTGGATTTTCTTGTATTTAAAATTATAATTCTGCACATCTTCTTAAAATTTTAAAGATTTTTAAATATCTTTAAATAAATCCATGATATATTTTAAATATGTAATATTTAAATAATATTTGAAATGGATCAGATCAAAGAATGCACTGCCGAGAAGTTGGTTACTTCATGGAGCGTTTCATTAAACAAGTCTGTGGAAGCAGATACCCCTAACTTACCAAAATAAGATGTAATCATTCTCTAATCTACTAAAAATGCCTCCGGCATTAACCTTCCTATACTCCTGGGTGCCAGTTCAGGGCCACAGGTGGTAGTCACTGTGCCACATACTGTAGCTAAATGTAAAAGATTCTTCTGTATTTCTAAGGAATGATTCGTTCTAAATTGTTCATACCAAGAACCATTTATTAATGATTGATCACTCCCAGCAGAAAATTGACAAAAATTATTTCAAATGATCTCAAAGGCAGAAAAGCACACTGAAAGTATCCAAGTAAGAACTTCCTTCTATATTCATTCTCTACTGCTTGAGGCAATCAGCAGGTCTTAAAGCGAGAGCCGTAGGGCACTACTTGTAACTATATTATGCTTTCACTGCAAGATCCTTCCAGGTATAAGACTTTTTTTTTTGTGGAAAAGTTTAAAAGTTAACACGAAAACAGTATTACAGCAGGACCACTAGTAGCCACAACAGTTAAACTTGCTTCCATTTTGCTGTTCTAATCCTGTGTTTTCATTCTTACGGCGACAGAACCTTTGATCTCTCTGGATTATATTGTTCAAATGATGCCTTGCCAAAGTGTAGTCATTCACATATATAGAAGCATATATAAAAAAAAATTCAAGCTATGTATTAATTTATGTGATTCATTTTTTAAACTGTTCTAACAGCTATAAGACTGGAACAGAAAATAAGTAACTTTTGTAGAAGGAAGTGTCTTTACAGTTTTCATTTATAATATCACAACAGTACAACTGTTACTTCTCTAGCGCTCTTTAGAGCTGGCCAAAGAAGTAGTACTCTGTGTTTCACAAGTTTAGCAGGTTTGATTGCTGAATTTAAATTAATAAAAACAAACAGTTAAGTGAGGAACTCTCAGGGAACTTGACCAACTTACTACAGTTTACAAGAACAGTCAGCTTTAGTCATTTGTTCAGACATTATAGTGACCACATATTTCTATTGAAAAATCAGTCATATCATTAATACTTTAATGTCATGGCAGTATTTCATTGTATTGAGGTATTCATAGCCATTAATAGAAAAAGACTTTTTTTGTATAGTCTTCAGGCACTGCTCCAAACAAGGGGAAAAGTAGTAACTGAGGACTCATACAAAGAGGGTTTCTCTGATTCTGCAGAACCTCCACCTCTTGCTGCAGACCTGTTCCAAGGGCAGATTTCATGCTGGGGCTGCCCGACCTGCACAGAGCAGCCAGTGGCTCTGAGACAGGGACCTGCTTGTCCCCTGCCTTCACCTCCTGGGCCAAGCAGGGACAAGAAGTGTGACACAGACACTCTGTGGGGAGATCTCAGGTTTTGTTAGCTGGTACAGAGCGGTATAAATAAAAAGATTCCTGTATTGCCTTTACTTCCAGCACAGGGGTACACCAGAGGCACCTGACACATCCACAAGCCAAATACTTGCAGAAAATTAGAAAATTTTCTAATGTTAAGTACACTTCCTAAGTTAGATTTACAGAATTGTAACATTTGGCTCATTACCCCCCACCTGCAATAACTAGACATCAGACAACACTGACCCTTGAGATTTATGTTTTCACTTCCTCCAATTTCCTTTATCTATGCCAAGAAACTGGAACTGTTTCTCTGGTTCCTCGGTTCTCTTTTCTACTGATAACAAATAATCTGCCTTTAATCTTAATGGGTTAATTTTCTTGAAGGGCATGACTGGCTGTTGCTCACACCTAGCACCAGAAGTGCCTCTCTCAGAAGGTGCTGAGCAAAGACTGAGCTGCTAGACTTTTGTTTTATGCAAAGAAGCCAGTGCTGGGAAACCACCTTTAGGTCTTGCTTTAGAAGAATTGGATCTGTGAGAAAAGGTACCTGTGCCACAAGCTATTTTTATTGTTTATTTTAAAGCTGCTCTCTTGGTGAGGGAAATACCTATGCATTCAGTGGGTCTTTTAGCAGAGCACTCCAAGTGGCAGTATTTTTTCTTTTGTTTAAACTGGCTAGGTGCAGAGACTGAAGTCTGGAGCTGCCTTTGGGATACGACAAGTTCTGGAGAGGGGATTTAAAACTCAGCTTGAATGATATGTATCTTCAGTTGGAATGTGAGCTGTATGAGGCACATAAAATTACTTGAAGCAAAACAGTGATGTTAAAGATTCAATGTTCATACTTGAAAGGACCTTATAATAGCGTGGTTTAGACAAATGTTTTTACAAAAATGCTGACACAAAGCCAAGAATGAGTGCTGACAGAAATGGAAAACTTTTTTAGTATTTCGGGTTTTATAAATTCTTCTTCATGTGCAGCATCAATCATAGAATAACCAGATAACCCCTACTTGTGGTCATATGTCACCCTGCCAATCTCTCGTCTTTGCCTTTAGAATGACATCCTGCTTGGCAGGCCAGGTGATCTTTATTGCACATGTGGTGGCATAGTAACATAGGAAAACTACTTCTTCCAGTGCTGGAAACCTAGCTGTTCCACAGATACGGGCAAATAGAATGAAGACACATTTTAAGTACGTACTACAAAAGTAACTATATCATCCTTCTAGAAACATCAAAATCCAAAATGGAAAACATCCACTAAATAGTCCCTCTTCTCAGGGAGGCTGAGAAGGATTGATCTCCACAGATACTTTAAGGTTTGCAGTCTTTAAACTATAAAGGGATGCACACTTTACTACTTCTAGGGGGAAAAAGGCTTGTATTTAAACAGAATAACAATTATGTTTGCAATTAAATGCCTATCTTTTACCTTTATTTGTTTCTTTCCCTATTATTTCATTGAACCACATTATACTGACTGCATAAGTAATTCCAATCAATCCAAGTAACATAGCAGGATGTGGTCATACTTGGACCACATTTCTGAGGGTCTATTATTGTCATTACTAATGTTGCCGCTGTGCAAAAAGCCCAACAGTGCATTAATCTTTCTGCTGCTTTTTCCTGATGTGCTCATGGAAATGTAGCTGTCCCCTGTGATGCCACTGAGCCTTGTTCTTCCCAGTGTTACTGCCTTCCAGCTGACAATGAGCGTGCTGGTTTGTTTTCCTCGGTTATGTTAACTGCTTCTCTCCCCAGGATCACTTTCATCTTGTTTTTGTCCATGTTTGAATACCCTTTAGTTTCCTATTTGTCTTTTTTGACTAATGCTGACTATTACACCCTTGTAAGTTTAAGATGCAGATTTCATTGATAAATTGTTTATTCTCTCTTGCAGATGTCTATAAAGGCATGCGATAGTTCTATAAAGGTATTTCTACAGAACATGGCTGGTATTTTTATGTTTCTTGCATATCTTCCTTTTTTTAGGTGTTTCTGCAGAAAGTGGTCTTTTCCACAACTGTGAATTTGATCAACATTTTTTCAGGTCAGATATGGAGTAGTCTCATTTTCTTTATTCTAATATGTGATATAAGCATCAGACATTCGCTTAAATCATCAATCTAGTGAAAAGATTCAGCTTTAACTGACTAATCATGATGACTGCCAGTTCCTAAATTTTAAAACTATAGCTTTCCCTTGATTTTTTGCTTGCTTGTAGGAATACTCAAGGGGAAACAAGGTGTCCCACATAACTTGACAATCATCTGGAAATGACATTCTGTCAATCTCAGCTACTGTATGGGAAGACAAACGGTTCCTGGAGTGGAAACTCAACACACTTCGGAATATTCATCTGGAAGTTGGTATTTTGAAAACAAACTACATTCTTAAAGAATTGATGCAATGCATCTAAAGGAAATCAGACAATAGCATATTTATGTTTCAGCATAATACCATTTAAAACATATTATAATTAGTTAACAGATAACAATTGAATAAATTGCTGCCACGAGCCCTGCCTACAAAGTAAAAGTTCAAGCTTCTAGCTCAATCGATAGAAAAGCAAGAGAAGAACAATTATGTCCACATGCCATCAGTGCTCCTAAAAACCTGATCTGATTCTACCATTTTCCATTGAAAATACTCTCTTCTCAAGGGAAGTGGGATAAAATGTAAAACAATTTCGTTTCCTGCTTTGACTTTTACTGATGATTGAGTTTCCGTATTCAATAAATGTCAGAAATAGTTTTCAATAGTTAATGTCTGCAAACATTATGCTTTATTTATTTGTTTTTCTCTCTGTTATTTGTCTGTTTGTTTTATCTTCTTGGAACATATTTTAAAACTGCCTGGATGACATTTTAAGTTAGTATATTTTCTCTCTGCAGTTATTAGTAATTCATCATGACTAATACTGCTTTTTGTTATGGAAATTTGCTTATTTTAAGTAAACATAAACAATATCAATATTCATGCAGCCCAATTCCAAAAGCCAATACCACTTTTAGGTCCCAATCCTGCAGAAATTTATGCTGATCTACAGAAGCAAACGTTAAACAGAAATGAATAGGATAAAGCACTATGCACTTAGAATCAAAATGCTGCGTGATTCTTTAAAAACTTAATCTTTGAAAAATTGGGCTCTTCATCAGAATGAAGTTCATACCGTACAAGTCATTTTACTTAAGTCAGCATTGCCCCTGTTAACTGCACATTTTCATTGGTATATGAAAAACAAATACACTTAGCAGGTATACATGGAGGGGTTTTCTTTAATATCGTCACTTGCTTAATGTAAAAAGGCACGTATGGTGATTCACATTCTGAAAGGTAAATGAAATTGAAGATCAACTGAAAAAATTGCAGCGAATTCTTTTTTCTCTTTTTTTTTTTCATTAAGCTGTAATGCTCCTAATGATAAAACTATAAGAAAGCATTTATTAAGTTCAAAATACTTCCACAGAATAGGATGAACTGGAAGGCTCAATTATTATTTTGGGTTTTGAATATCCAGGATATCACGAATGTTGCCAGAATTAAGAAAACCTATGCTAATGATGATTTTGCTGAATACAGACTGTTGAAAAAAAATTTACACGTAAAAATATAATTAAAAGACAAATTTTTTGAAAAACAGCAGTTTTAATTAGTGAGTTTATGATTCCAATTTTTCTTCAATGAATACTATGCATAGCTCCAGTGGAGCTGAACTGCTCTAAAATATGACTAGGAAATCAGAATTCACAAAGGGGTGCTTAGTAAGAACTAAATAAAGACTCAGCAGAAAACAGCAAGAACATCATGATTTGGCCAATATTTGCCCTCCCTATACTTATAAGTGGGCAAAAGTCTGTTTAGTAGTTACAGATGAAGTTGCAGCAAGTTTTATAAATAATGACCACAAAACCTGCACAGTTCTCCTCCTGATGCATGCAGATAACTCTTCTTAGTGTCAAGAGGTGCTGAGAATGTATTGGATGAAAAGAATAGACCTCCAGCTGATTATACATTTATTTGCAAGGCTCTGTTTTAGAAAGCAGAAGCAATTGTCTAATTGTCCTGTTGTTAATTATTCTTGCAATTAACAATACAGACAAATGCTTACTGGTTACTATGGAATTGCGTTGATACAACAGTGACTTCATACACTTCATAGTACAAAGATTTATTAAAAAAAAAGAAAAACTAGCAATATTCAAGCTATGCATCCAGAGATTTGAAAGTTTAAAATAGTCTAATACACTTTAAGCAATATAGTACAGGTTTTCTTTTTTTTCCCTATAAAAATTGTCTACAATATTGCCACTTTTCTCTTCCCTCGTATACTGCATGGTGTTTTGGTTGCTTAAAAGAAAGTCTCCCCGTCCTTCATATTAGGATTAATAAGATTCAACTGTAGCAGGGATACCTTTGGGAATTGGTTATTTATTCAACAGAAAAGTGCTTTTTTGAGAAAAGAGCTGTTGGAATTTAGGAGAATAAATAATTCAAGACAGTTCTCTTCCTTTTTGTTTCAATACTCAGGTGTATATGTCTCATCCATAAGAAATTCCACACACTTCTTCAACCAACTTCACATTCACATTGCTGTATTTAACCCTTTCATCTTTATTCTGTGAGGCAAACGAGGGAGATTCTGCAGTCAAACAGAATAAGCATTTCTAAGACTGCTAGCTTATTTGAGAAGGCAGAAAGAAGGAATGTTCACCGAAGACATAAACTTGAAAATCTAAGAACGCTTAAAGAAGCTAACATGAACCAAAAGGTTTGTGTTGATGTTACTAGAAAGCATGATTTTAATACTTATCTTACGCATTTTATGCAAATATCAAAAAGCTAATTTCTTGTAGCGTGATTTGAAAAACTTACAGCACATCTTTTTTCTCTATTAAATTATGCAGGAAGAGAAGGAAAGCTTTTTAGTATTTTTTAACCTAACAAGTCATACTTTTTCAACTGCAGGGATTCTGCAACAAGTATAAATCAATGCCCAAGAACTTAATCTTTGCTCTTGAGGTTATGGTGCATACCATGAGGAATAGATAATAATAAGTATTAAGGAAAACCCCTCGAACATTTCAATTGTAATGTATCTGTACACTGCAACACCTCCCTGAGAAGCACAGTGCCACATACAATTATAAAGAGCCCAGAGATAACACAAAAGACCATCTGTAAGCTTTGAACAGATGCAGCCTTTGAATACTTGAGCTTATCTTGGTCTTAACATTTTTAAAGCTCAAAACAAGTGCGGCTTCAAAAACAATACTGGAGTAGGAACAAATTCAAGACTGGGAAATTCAAATTCCTCTGAAGTTGATATTTTGCTCACTGTTATTTAAAAGCATGTATTTGCACCATTACCTTGTGTTTTAAGGGAAAAGGGTTTTGTATACATAATTAATTACCTGCCAATATGTTTTTGCAAATGAAATGCCCTACAAATGTAAAACCTGACTGAGATAGAATAGGATAGAATAGAGTAGACTATTTCAGTTGGAAGGGACCTACAACCATCACCTAGTCCAACTGCCTGACCACTTCAGGACTGACCAAAAGCTAAAGCATGTTGTTAAGGGCATTGTCCAGATGCCTCTCAAACACTGACAGGCTTGGGACATCGACCACCTCTCCAGGAAGCCTGTTCCAGTGTTTGACCACCCTCTCGGTAAAGAAATGCTTCCTCATGTCCAGTCTAAACCTCCCCTGGAGCAGCTCTGAACCATTCCCACGCATCCTATCAGTGGATCCCAGGGAGAAGAGCTCAGCACCTCCCTCTCCCCTTCCCCTCCTCCGGAAGCTGGAGACAGCAATGAGGTTGCCCTGCGTCTCCTTCTCTCCAAACTAGACAAGCCCAAAGTCCTCAGCCGCTCCTCACAGGACATTCCTTCCAGCCCTGTCACCAGCTTTGTTGCCCTTCTCTGGGCATATTCAAGGACCTTCATGTCCTTCTTAAATTGCGGGGCCCAGAATCGCACACGGTATTCAAGGTGAGGCTGCACCAACACTGAATACAGCAGTATAATTCCCTCTTTTGACCAGCTGGTTATACTGTCTTTGATGCACCCCACGACATGGTTTGCCCTCTGGCCCTAGAATTGAATCCTAAGGAACATTACTGGTGACCGGTCACCAGCCAGATGTAGCTCCATTGCCTTTGAGCTCTGCCCTTCAGCCAGTTCTTCACTCAGTGCACTGTGAACCCCCTCATCCCACAGCTGGACAACTTGTCCAGAAGGATGCTGTGAGGGACGGCATCCACCGCCTTCCCTTCATCCACCAGGTGGGTGACCCTATCATAGAAGGATATCAAATTAGCAAAACAGGACTTTCCCTTTATGAACCCTGGTTGACTGTCCCTGATGATAGCATTATTCTTTAAATGCCTTTCAATAGTACCCAGTATAATCTTCTCCATAATTTTTCCAGGAGCTGACGTTAGACTGACAGGTCTGTAGTTCCCTGGGTCTTCCCTCATGGCCTTTTTGTAGATCGGAATAACATTGACTAGCAGGTGGATTTTATTTCATTAAGGTAGTAGGGAATGGTGCAAAGTTCCATGTGGGATGAGGTTTGTTTTAGAGAGGAAATTGAAGGGGAGGGTGAAGGAAAAGGGGAAGGGTGGAAGGAGAGGGGAGGAATCAAAAAAGACAGAAAGAGAAAGAGAGAGAAGCAGAAGGAAAATAAAATCCTATAAAACCCTATCAACCATGCACTGTAGAGCTAGAACTTCACATACCCTGAACTAGCTTTAAGGATGGTTATACACTCTCTGTCCCAAAGGTATCATACACCTAAATGGAGCTGGAGTTTCACTGAACAGGGCTAATGAAAAGCATGGATTTAATGATCCTGTACTTACACCTGGATAAACAAAGGGTATCAGTCTACAGTGCTGTCAGCTCAGTGTACTTTGTGAGCAATAAAATTATAACCAAGCTATTAATAAAAACTGATTTCTTCAGTTCAATAATCGCTTGCTATGAAGAGTCAAGACCTAAATGGAAAGTAAAATGCATTTCTTGGTTTCTCACATGCCCATAAATCCCCCAAACCATAGGTCTATGAAAGATAAAAGCAAAGATTAGAAGTAACTTTGTAAAAAGCAGATAACAGACTTACATATGAACAAAGTTATCTCTACAGACTACCGGAAACTATAGACAAACATTATTTGAAAGACAAAACTTAAAAGTTTGTACCCATTTACAGGTTCCTTATCTAAGAATACTGAAGGGGGGGGGGGATTTCAACCACAACAAGACCCACACATTTGCATAGACATAAGAGCAAAGTAAACTTTTCTAAATAAGCAAAAAGTTTGTTCACATGGGATGCGATATTAAAAATGTTAGGTAAACTTGTAAAGCTGTGTGCTGAAAAAAAAAAAAAATTGGCAAGGAGGGAATAATTATAGGTTTTACAGTATACCTGAAGTTTCTGAAAGCAATGAACCAACCTCATTCACTTCCAAATACATCCCATTTTCCTAACTGCAGGCATAATTATAAGGCGCTGTTTGCTTGGTGAGGCTTCCATTTATCTCTAGATGGTCAAATATTCACCCACAGTTTATCTGTTCCTATTCAGAAAAAGGGTGCTGATATCCTTCATCTGGTATTCCTCTTTCCCTTGTGAACTGTGAATTCACTTAGAAAAAGCCGGCTTGGGAACTGAGAGACCTAATGTATACACAACAGAATACAAAGAGAACAATATAGTCACTTTAGTCAATCTTTTAGATCATTTTTTTTAGATCACCTACAAATAATAAGCATTGTCCATGTTCAGCACAGACAACGTGGAAGTATCAACTCCTTGGCATTGACTAGTTTGACCTTCAATAGGAAAAATAATACCTAGGCTCCCAGTTCACTTTGTCCATCTTACAAACATGGAGAGAGTGGGGTCTTCAGTCCTGTTCTCTTTTATGTTTTATTTTTCTCTGACAAAATCTCGCTAGATTCTTGCCTGCACACTGAAAGGTTCTCACAAGAAAGACCTTGGAAGACAAGTACATCAAGGAAGATACCTAGGAAGGATCAAAATTATGAATATTTCTTAGAACTATTAAAAATGTGGATTTAGAGTCCAGAGATTTCATTTTTTAAAACAGCTGAGAGAATTCCCAAGCAAGGTCAATTAGACCGCAGGATTGTAAAGTCAGCTTATAGTAAGAGCAGCCTATTTATTACTAAATTTTACTATAAGATATATTTCAACCTTTTAGAAGGGCTTGATGTTTGTCATTACATATAGACAATTTTTCAGATTGATTTTATGTTAAAACTTGGTAAAACAGAATTCATGCCCGATGTGGTAAGGCGTCTAATTCACTGCTTTTAATTTAGTATATCTTTTAAATTCTTTTGCGCAGTAAAATAGTAACAAGTAGTGACAAAAAGAACAGGATGAACAAATAGGAATATAAAACCAAGACCCCAGCTTTGATCCACCGAGAAAGGTAGGGTTCTATTACACCTAGTATTTCAGTATTTAAAAATCAGAATAAAAAGCTATTTCAAAATTTTCCATGAACAGGAGGTGAATCTTACTTCTAGATACCATTACAGATGGAAAGCAGATCCATTTTCAGACACACAAATTTAAGCATTAAAGTCTCTGCATGGAACTTAGGTGTGGAAACTTTCATTGGCCAATAAAAACATAATCAATAAAGTCAGTGGATTTCAGAGAGCACATGTAAGTTTGGTCAGCTGAATAACTCCAAAAGTTTATGGCTGTTTTAACTAGGAGCTTGACTGACTCGTCTAATTATCTATTGATGTCTGACACGTGTACATATGATATCCCCAAGAGGCTGATATGGATGACAGAGGTTTAATTTAACACTTCAGTGTTGCTATTTTTTTTAAAGATTTTTTCACAAATTTGGGGAGAAATAAAATCTTAATTTCTAAGGGGGGGGGTTAAAAGTATATGGATTTTGTAACTTTAATTCATATTTTATGGAGCAAAAAATTTTATTATAGATTTTCTGAGTGTCACAATGTTATTATTAATAAATGTGTATCACTGAAGTTATCTGTAGTCAAGATAATATCAAAACCTTTTTATGTATTAATATGGGAAATTCATTACAGATCATCTTAATAGTTAGATATTAGGGAAAAAAACCACAAACAATAGATGGAACTTAAATGAAAAGGCTTTGCCTTCATCACTTATGTTCTTAGAATACAAATATACGTTTACACAGACTAATAACATTTCTGTAATCTATAAATAAAGTCAATGTATAACTGAGTGTTGTTTTCTTTCAAGTGAATTCAGTGTTTGGATGATGTACATTGGATAGAAATAGGGAAAAAAGGTAATGTAATGACCCATTGAAATATTGTATCCTGTGCAAAAAGCAAATCCATACACAAATAGTCCAATCCTTCTTAATGAGAAGAGTAAGTAATTAAGTAATGCTAAAAAACATTGTCAATGTGTGCTAGGCACCTAATAATTTGTATCTTTCATCCTGGTTCCATGTTTTTAGATGTGAGTTTGTTTTTCATAAATACTGAGCGCTTACAATTTCTATTATTTTTTTACTAGACTTATGGGTGATTATTATTTCAGAAACTCGTGCTTCTATTAACAGCAAGTAAAAAAAAAGGCAAGATACCTAAATTTATCTAGCCATGTTTGGAAAACTGACTCAGGATAAAGTATGCCTGAGAGAGATATATTAATTTCCTTTTTTTACTTTTATTATTATTTTAACTTTATATTGATGATATTTTGGGGGAAGAAACAAGTAAATGAGGGGAAACTGGTACACATTTTAATACTTGCAAGATTTATGATAATGTTAGGTTGACCGCATTTTCTAGATTCCAACTTATTTTATTAGTTAACCAAAATTTGCAGATACTTCTGTAATTTGAAAGAGAATGTTTACATGGCAATTTATGCCATGTTGATTTGATTCTTGAGTTCCTATTTTTGGAATATTATGTATTAAAGATACAACTCTAGGACATGATGAGTTAGGATAAAAGTATTGAATTCTGTTACATGTATCCTGGCCACTGAATTCTTATTAATACGCATTAATTATTACTATTCTCTAATCCCTAACTACCTTGGCAGCCCAGCTATACTAACTACAGGATCTGACCAGAAATCATCGCCTTCCCTACAGTCAGAATTACTACCTGCAGTCCCGGCTGACCAAAATTGGGCTGTTAATTCTTGACAATGAAATACATTTAACATTTAAAAAAAAAAGTAGAAGGGGGTTCCTGAAAAGATGTCACAAAAATGTGTCCTTAAACTTCCATTCTACCAATAAAACTGTGCCCTACTAATTCAGACAGAGAAAAGCAAAAGGTCAGAAAGATTTAAAAGTCATAAAAATGTATTAATTGCCAGAGCATTAGGCCATCTGTTGTGAAGCAAGAGTCTTTGTCCTCAGCGGTGGACTCAGCTATATCAATAGTGTAACTGCTGTTCAATAGCTATGTGTTAGTTTAGCTCCTCCTGGAGCAGACATTTAATTGAAACTCAGACTGGCAGAGTACATGGCTCCCTGTTGTTAATTGGTCTTCAGAGACTGTTAAGAAGTATGCCAATTATCTCTAGCCCCAGTCCCAAAACAACAACAGAAAAAAATTTAAGAAGAGGGAAAATAAAAAGGTCACCTTGTCTTTTTATTAATAAGCACCAATAAAAAAGTGTCAGTTTTTCAAAACAATGTAAGTCTATGTGGCATTGTCTTTGGACACAGACTTGAACAGAAGTATGGCACAGCAGTTGTTCATGCACCACTAAGGCAGGTGGCCTAGAGACTGTCTGATCAAAAACAAGAGTAATTTTTTTACCTCTTCAGTGAAAAATATTCTTTCTAGGATCAAGTTAAGAGCCTCAAATTAGGGTGTGCAAAAAATAATGCACTATAAAATGTCAAGATGCCTGAAGAAGATGTGAGAAATAAAGCAACAAGTCATCTGTGAGTGTCCTAACCCCCTTCAGAGAAGATGACTTTAAGAGCTAATTAGAAACATTTTTCATTACAAGTAATCACCTCTATTTTCTGCTGCAAATTATTTAAACTTCAAAAGGGAAACAAAAATGTTTAGCAGTCACTTCAAAATATAAGATACAAGAATCAAAGATCTTTGAATATGCAGCAATATATTTTACCTTTTAAAACACTACTTGTGAACTAACAGCCACTATTCATTAAACACTAAACCCTTCCTTAGATCATAGAAAAAGACTTAAATTATACACGTGCTCTGACATGATTTTACATTTTCAAAAAGGAGCAAAAATTGTCCTATCATAATAGCATCAATACTTATTTTAAGAAAAAGGTAAAGGAAAAAGGAAGAAGTCCAGAGTCAGTATATATATTCTATTTATATAGTCAATAGGAATGAAAAATGAAATGTGTTTGCATACAAGATTTTAACTTCCATCTCTCCAGAACAAAAGTGACATTAATAATACAATGTCATATACAGTTCCCCTTGTATTTACGGTCAGCATACTTAATACCCATATCCCGAAATTTAAGCCTACAACTGGCTATGCCTTAAAAGTCAAGCTGTTTTTACAGATTTACCTTGTTATTGTGGGAAAAATTAGGAATTTTTACCAGGAAGAATATTCAGGGAATACAATTAATGGAAGATTTCTCTCTTCTAACCAACCTTCTCTTTATTCATTGATCCAAGAGTCCGGTGAATAGTAAAAGTGCTATCCTGCAAACTCTTAAGCATGCAAAGCATGTAAAGACACTGTGTGTAATAACAATTCCTCCACAGAATGCTGCTAGGGACAGCAGAGGTACCTCACATTTAGCTGGTCAATCAAATCATTTTACATATTTGATGAAACGGATAAGAACAGAAAGACAGACTCCTAATGTAAAGCAGTGCTGCTTAGGGTAGTTTTCTTTCCCCTTTAAATGATTAAACAGCATAATGTATGCCTATGTTACGCAACGAAGCAATCTGCAGAAAATACAAAGTGTTAAATGCAGAGCAATAAGCAGAATAATGATGTTAACTACCATGAGAGTTGTAGCTAATGCATTTTGGGGCAGCACCACATCAGTGCAGTGGTGACGCTTTTGGGACTTCACATAATGTCTTTGAAGAGCACTGCGCTCATCAGCTACACAAGGACTTCAGCAGGTCCATGTTTAAACCTTAGTGTGAATGACCAATGGCCTAAATGAGTATTTTAGATGGATTTCAGAGAAGAGACTCACAGAAGCTCATGGCAAATCTCCTTGGATGACGGTGAACAAGGACTGAAGAATCCACACTTCATTCCTGTGGAACTTATTTCCCAAAAGACATTTTGACTGTGGGACTTTGAATCCACTATAGGTGTGAACTAACCGATCTGGTCATGTAGCTCAGACAAAAGCTTCTAAAAAGAGTTCCTGAGTGCAAGTTTCCATCAGATGACTATTTACATCATTGTGCTTTTAGATAGTCAGCAACAGGAATTAAACTGCCTGAATCTAAAAGTACAAGCATCTACCCTACTGCCCAGTATTATTAAAACACAAAAAAATCTGCAAAACAGGGCAGGCCTGATATCAAAGCCTGCAGCAGGACAATTTTGTGTAAATTGTTGTTATAAACTTTAATACAGAGAAAAAAAAAATGATACTAGGTATTGTAAAATTGCCTTTGCCTTTACTGATCTGTAGGAGACAGTGCTTGCTCTCTCAGACATGATGCTGGAAGAACATAATAATTCACATGCTCATGTCTTTGGCTGCTCATTTTATTAAATAAAGAGTTCAGGCTAATTAAATAAGCCTCTGCTTTAAGGTAAATCTCAGTTCTCCTTCAGTAAATACAGGCATGAAAAGCTTCCAGACAAATACCCCTTGCTGGGTCGTAAACTTGTACATACCACCTTGAGGTCCATTGCATAGACTTGGAAGTTCAGCTTTTAGATTTCTATACTGCTTTAATGGTTCATATATTTTTATTTGATGTTATAAAAGTGTATCTAAAAGTTAAGTTAGTTTTTGTGGGGTTTGGGGTTTTTTTTATTGCACAGAACTATAATTGTGAACTGTGCTTCAGACCATTGCCCTTTGCAATTTTGGGTACTGTCTGTCTAAAAGAAACAAAGCCACAGGAGTATATTATCAAAGACCAGGAAGGCCAATAAAGGAAAAGAAAATGACACATTTTTCAAATCTATGAAAAAATATTTGGTTTGCATATTTCTTGCAGCCCTTTTTCCATGTGACCCAGCTTGCTCACTGTCAATGATCTTTTTATTGTTAATGATTCTCTCAATACCTGCACTAGTTGAAAGCTTTGTTAACATACCAACATCAACATTAATAACTGATAATTTAAAATCTGACAGCATTATTGATAACTCAAGAATCATTAACCTTCTACTTTGGCACATTTTATGCATCAGGGAGCACAAACTGCCACGACTAAGTAGCGAATGTAAGTAAAAGCATTGCCAAAGTCTAAGCTTGAATTTTTCCTGTAAGAAATCTGCAAGCCATTGTATTTATCATTTAACAGCTTCTTCTGCTAAGCATCAGGTTGTTATGACTATACATTCATGAAGAGGTGTTATAAACTCAAACTTAGTTAGCTAAAAGAAATAATGAGATTTATTCCAGAATGCAGAAAACCTAATGCTTACCTTTTTTTTTTTTTAATTTTGTTGTTCTTGTTAAAGATAGCTCTTTAAAGTGAATTGACAGATTTTTAATTAGTTTTCACAGGATGTAGTTAAGGTAAAGTAGCTGTATTGTAAGGTAGCACAGAGGACTAAATAGGATTCACTATTCCCTGTAATCCTTAAAGGGAACTCTCCTGATAATATTTAAGTATTCTTGGCTATTTCAGAGAATCACACAATCACAGAATGGTGTAGGTTGGAAGGGACCTCTGGAGGTCATCTTGTACAGAAGATGAATTATAAATGTATTTATAATACCTTAATTTAGTTGCTGACATATGGAATAATATGCTTCATATTTACTTTACTTAGTATGTCCCAGTCACAATTTAACCCCAGTTAAAGCTGTTAATATAAAGATGTGAAGAAGAGATTTCAGTGTGGAACAATTGCTCTTTGCTTGTTTGTGCCTTGTTTTTCCTTTCTTTGTCTATTAAGAAAAAATAAATGATTGTTATTTGTTTTCCACTTTGATGCCATTAGTGCAGAAAAAGAAAAACTTTGATTAAAATTGAAGGGAGTAATACACCTGGAATATAATTAGAAATGACAGCCACTAGGATTATATTTGTCTTTTCTTGTTTGTTTATAATAAATGTATATATTAAAAAGATGTATTTGTTTAAAAAAAAGATACATGAGTGAATTTAGCCGAGACTATTTGGCTTTAAAGCTGCTTTCCTCATCTTAGCTGCCCCATTCCTAGAGAGGGGGCTGTCACGATCATTGCATATGCCCACCTGAGGATCACTTTGAAGAATCAAAGGTCTCTGTTTTCCAGCAATTATTTCATATTGCAGCAATTGCAAATCCCTGCTTACATGTGAACCATGAATGAACAAAAGAATTGTCATTTCTTGTCAGAGAGAACTCATGTTCAAAAAAAGGTGAATGTGAATGAACAACAGAAACAAGAACAGAAAGCAAAACCAAACATAGATGGTAGAACTGATTTCTTGAAAGCCACCCACTAGATTGGGATTCAGTTTCCAGCATTGCTAGTGAATCAAGAAAGTCCAGTATAGTTTCTCATACTTGAAATTCTAAGGACACCATTCCTTCCCTGTTTGACTCTTAACTTTTTCCTAAGTGCCAGCAAAGATACACAGTACAGGTTTCCCAAAACTAATCTTGTCAAGGTTGATTGAAAAACTGCTGCTAACCTGAGATCTGTGTAAGTACCATACATTTAATAAGGGCATTTCAGTGGTATTTTCCTAAAAATAAAGAAATCCTAATTCTCAGCTGATGTAGGTCAGTGTAACTTCACTGATTTTAAAGGGTCAATACTGATTTATGTAATCTGAAAAATCTGGTTGATGCTGTTTGTGGTACTCTATTAAAAGTGTAGATAGTACAACTTTCATTTTCTAACTTAATCCCTTCTCTTTGAGTACCTTGCAGCTTCTTGTTGCGATAATTAAAAATACCATTTCTTTTTCACTGTTTTAACTTTGTATCTGCTTGTTCTAACTCAAAAGAGAAATAATTAAAAGACTACTCAGAAACCTGGAAATCACCTTTGCCTGAAAACTCTTCGTGTAGTAGATACGAGTAACACATAGCAACACCTACTCACTAGTAGGCTTGCTGTGAAATCTCTTTTTCTCATCCCTATTTAAACAATCAGATTCTCCCCTGCTTAAAAAAATATTTTAAATCATCAAGATATAAGTATTTTAAGCAAATAAAGAAGTTCAAGACAATCAATTTATATAGCTCTGTAGTTTAAAGTTACTCGCCACCAAGATATTTACAACTGCTGAGTTCTACCTTAATATCAATTAAGTTATTCAGTTTGAAGGTTTGTTATAATTCCTTCTGTCACTGGAAAATGGTTAATGAAAATAAAAATCACCTCTTCTTATAGGCTTGATTTGAATAAAACAAGAAGTTGGTATTTGCATTATCTCAGTACTGTCATTGGCTAAGTTTTTAGAAATTCGAGCTTCTGTACAGGCAATCTACTACAAACGTAAGGGTGCTGTGATTTCTTCTCAGCTTGTCTATACAGTAAGAAGTGCTTCTATCTTCTTTAGAGGTTCAATTCATTCTTCCATTCAGTTAACCGTTTGAGGTTTCTTTTTGGTTTCTTTGGGCTTTAGCAGAAATTAAAATTTTGTTTCAGGCCCCTTCAAACACTTACCTACACTACTTAAAGATTTCTTTTAGTTTCAAAAAAAGACATTTTAAACTTAATTGTTGAAGAAAGTTTATAAACTTTGAAGAGATTTTGAAAATACTTAAGAATCATCAGAGATTGGCTAAGTTCAGTTAAAAAGTTGCTTTGGCAATACAAGGTAACTTCTAAGCTCTTCAATTACTTTTATTAAACACACTAATATTTTCTTGGATTATCAATTTCATGGATTTTTTGGATTAAAAGTTGCCTTAAACAATCTTGATACATTACACATTGCACCATTTACTTTAAAAAGAGTAACAGAAAACTACTACGTCAAGATACTAAGTCGGGGAAAGGAGATCTTGTTTATCTAGACCTTAGTAATGCTTTCAACGCTGCCTCCGGTTATCATCCGCATAGACAAACTGATGAAGGACAGACTAGATAAACGGACAGTGAAGTGGACTAAAAGGTGGCTGAACTGCCAGGCTCAAAGGATTGTGATCAGTGGCACAAAGTGTGACCAGCCTCCACTTGGAGGCTAGTCACTAGTGGAGTATCCCAAGGGCCAACACCGGGGCCAATACTGTTCAACATCTTCATTAATGACCTGAATGATGGAGCAGAGTGTACCCTCGGCAAGTTTGCTGATGATACAAAGATGTGAGGAGTGGCTGATATGCCAGAGGGTCATGCTGGAAAAAAATGTGCTGACAGGAACCTCATGAAGCTCAGTAACAGAAATTGCCAAGTCCTGCACCTGGGGAGGAATAACCCCGTGCACCAGCATACGCTAGGGGCCAACGGGCTGTGAGCGGCTTGGCGGAAAAAGACCTGGTTCTGGTGGACAACTAGTTGACCATGAACCTGCAACGAGCTCTCGCAGCAAAGCGGGCTAACAACACACTGGGCCGCACACGAAAAATTGTTGCTAGCATGGCAAGGGAGGTGATCCTTCCAGTCTGCTGAGCCGTGGTGAGATATATCTGGAGTGTTGTGTCCACCCCAGTAAAAGACAGGCATGGGCTTACTGGAGAAAATCTAGCAAAGGGCCACAAAGAAGATTAAGGCACTGGAGCATCTGCCGTATGAGGAGAGGCTGAGAGGGATGGGACTGTTCTGTTCAGCCTGGAGAACAGAAAGCTCAGGAGGTCAATGTGCATATACATCAGATGGGGAGGAGTCAAGAAGGAGCCAGACTTCTCAGTGGTATCCAGTGACAGAACAATAGGCAATGGACACAAACTGAAATATAGGAGAATTGAAGTGTCTTGGAGATATTCAAACCCTGACTGGACACAGTACCTGGCAACTTGCTTTAGCTGACCCTGCTCTGGGTACTGGGATCAGACTAGATGATTTCCAGAGGTCCCTTTCAACCTCATCCAATCTATAAATAGACATAATTAAATTTATTATATTATCAACTTTTCATTTCATAAAAATTTTGCCATACTAAGCATCTTCTGAGGTCACTTTCAGCCTAAAGTTTTGTATGATTCTGAGATTAGATTAGAGCATTCCTGATCAGAACCTCACACAGCAGTTTCTGCACCAAGGCTATAATTTCTGTTTCAAATGTGATATTATTAGGAAGAACATCTAGGTTCAACTGAAGTGAGAAAGAAACCACCGTCACTCTGAGCAAATTGTTGCAATAGAAAATTAACTTCACTTTAGTACTTTACACCTTAGGTCTAATTTGGTTTTAAAAAGTTGTATTCCAGCTACTAATATAAAATCTGACTTTTCTCAGTAGAAACAAAGCGAAAACATATTTCAAATATCTCTTCCCTATATTTAGATAGTCATAGAAAATTGTACATGACTTCTTGGAAAAAAAACCACTAAATAAATGAGGGGTTTTTTTTCCCATCTGACATGTTTCCCAGAATATAAATAATTCCTGCAGCTATTTACTGACTATCTCTGTAAATTGCTTATACGTCTTCTAAAGAAATCCATCACAGAAATTCTGGGTATCATCCCTGTTATTATTATTATGGGAACAGATACAAGTATAAAGCATATTGTCATGCATTCTGTGATTTGGGAGCAAATTTGGGTCTGAAGTAAGAGTAGCATTTCAGAAACACTCTCAGGAGATTATTTTTAAACTAATTTTTTTTTTACATGATATCTGAAAGGTTTTGTATTTTCACTGTGTTCATGGCTACAGCTCAAAAAAAAGAGGGAAGTAAAATTGTCAGATAATTTATAAGACATTGAGAGAAAGCAAAAAAATGAAATGAACATAAAATATCTGCAGTAGCTGTAAGCACTTTTTTTTGGTGAGGATTCTGATGAGCACTTTGGGTTTCTTGCAATCAAAGAGTTATTTTGTCAAGAAAGGCAGCAAGTTTGAGAGAGGGAAAAAGAAAAGATGGAGATATTATGTAAATGACTAGATACCAGATTAACTATAAGAAAGCAGAGGGGTTTTTTTAACTATTACTATTCATTGCATTCCCCTTCTGCACACATGCTGAAGACAGAAATCCAGAACAGGACAAGGCCAAGTTTACTAAATTTAAAAAAAAATCGGGTTATTTGTTGGCTAAACCCCAAAATATCTCCAGATAAGATTTGTAATACATCTCCCATAGCAAATAATTATCCATATTTATGGATATTTCACACACATAAATCACAGTTTAAAAGACTGACTGCAAAACACATGCCAAATCTAAAACATTTAAAGATATGGATTTTTCAAAAAGCAAGTCCTTGAAAATCCAGCTTGGACTAACTTGATTTAAATACTTAAAAATCATTAATTCTGCCCACACATGCCCATTATTTGCCAGTATGATAGGCAAATATCTACAAAAGAAACAGTTGTCGTCTTCTTCAAGGTTATTTATAACACTCAGTGTTTTGAGTTTTAGAAGTAAAAGAATAATCCTACATAATATTTGAGATGGACAAAAGAGCTCAGGAATTCTTGAGTAGTATTTCTTGCTAATGAAGCTCATACATAAGAAATAAATTCACTGTTTACTTCAGGATTTCTCTGTATAATCTTGGAGTATTTTCATTCTTGCACTAGTCTTACATCACCATTTTCTATCCTATCTGCAACCAAAGGTTACAGCCCTATATCTCTGGGCATATTAAATCACAGTACGTATGCCCTCAGTTGCAAAATTATGACCTTGAAGTTTGTTTTCTAGTTCCCTTTCTTATGAACCCACAAAGCTGGAAGAAAGAGGAATTCCCTCTGGGTGGTACTCAAATGAACTAAATTTTGATGTCTTCTCATCCTGTGAATTACCTATCACGGCAGACAAATCCCATTCATTCACCATAATTAGTACTCCAAGGTGAGGCGACTACCTGTTTCATGTACTACTACAGCGTGAATTAGAGAGAGGAGGGGAAAGAAAATTCTCCCAGCAGAGCTCAACATGACAGACTGCACAAATCAATTTTAATTAATTCTGCCTCTTTAAATCTGTCTGCTCTTTTGGAAAGATTGCTATCTGCGTCAGGCACTATGGCAAGATAATTAACAAAAGCACTGCAGGGCGCTGATAGCACTAGCAGCCAATTTACTTGGCAAC
Source organism: Leptodon cayanensis (assembly GCA_027564655.1). Lineage (NCBI taxonomy): Eukaryota > Metazoa > Chordata > Aves > Accipitriformes > Accipitridae > Leptodon > Leptodon cayanensis. The sequence continues at coordinate 7,649,136 of JANXJC010000029.1, forward strand.
ATCTTGGTTTTATGAGAGTGCCAGGTTAGAAGGTCCATTGTATTAGGGGTGGGATTGGTGTTCCATCTTCATGTAAAAAATACTCATCTTTTACAAGGAACACCTTGTGAGGTTTTAATTATATGGCTTCAAGCAAGAATTAATGAGAGAGAACTTCAGAAAAACAACTTTAGTGTTATGAGGCAGAAACTGTTTCAACGTAAGATTACTGACAATGAAAACCCCGTGTGTCAGTGCTATAAAGTTCAACCCGGGAAGCATAAGCTTATGAATCGTTGTTTTGTTCTGGTTTGTTTTTCATGCTACTTGGCACACATTTCAAGCCACCTACTGTAGAGAACTGACTTTTCAGGAACAGTATTTCTGTTACATTACATTGCTTCACTGCCTAGTAAGGCATTTGATGGAGTGGTACAATATACTACACCAATAATAAAATGTTGACACTACTCACAGTAAACTGATCTAACTTTGAGTATTTTTTAGGGCAAACTTCTCAAACTGGTGCCTGTCCTTCAGAAATGGTAAAGCAATCAAAGGCAAAATAATGACCAAGACCTTAACAATATTGTCTAAAACTGTCATTAAAAATCAGATTACCGGTCTGCTATATATATAAAGCCTATCTTCTTCGGTAGCATTTCATGACAATTGAGGGATAAACTGCCATACGGCTTCTGGAAGAATCAGGATAGTAGTTTTGTATGATTTAGATTTGGGTTAAAGTAAAAAATATGGATCATATCATACAAAGCATTTATTTGGTACAAATTCAATCTGCTATTTAAATAATTTTGAAAAAAATATATTTTTTCAATGTAGGTAAGTACAATGTCAAATGTACTTTCAATGACTTTCAATGTCAAAGTAGGTATCATCTGTCTTCTACAGCTGACATGAAAGGCCAAATCAAATAAAAATTGAATTTTATAATCTGGTTAATTCAAGAGAAATGTGACTGCATGTTCATGGATACCCCAGGTCAAATCTCTACAGATAGTTCACCGTGTGCACAGTTAGTGGTCATACAAACACGGTACTAGAACACAAACTCTTTGCAACAATGATGGCATTGTTATTTTGACTTAAGTAACAATAAAATACTACATTTAAATTCAAGTGGCTTCATTATCATCTCTTGCACAACGCTACAAGTGCTTTGACCTATAAGCTGTGCCATTTAGACTGAAACTGATAGTCTGTTTTACTTCAATAAATCAGGATCTCTTTATGTACTGGATATAGGTGTCAAGGTTTTGGTATTGGGGAGGATGGCAGGGCTGCCTCCTGTGGGAAGAGACTGGGGCTGCTCTGTGCTGGAAACAGCTGGTTCCACTCTGCTGGAGTAGATTTATCCAGAAAGACTGCAGCCTGTGGAGAGAACCCACTCCAGAGCAGGGGGAAAGTGTGAGAAGAAAGGAGAAGCAAACAGAAAACTGCTATGTATTGATGGTAACACTCCTCCCTCCTCCATCCTTCCCAGTGCTGCCTGGGGAGGGCTTGGGAGTGAAGGGGTGAGGCTGGGCATGAGAAAGGGGGAACGAAATGTTTTGGTTTAATGTTTGCCTTTTGTTTCTCACCACTTTATTTCAATTAGCAATAAATTAAATTAATTTCCCCCACATAAGAGTCTGTTTTGCCTGTAACAGTAACTCGTAAGCAATCTTTCTATCACAACCCATGAGCTTTCTCATTTTATTTTCCCCCTCTATCCTGAAAAGGAAGGGGAGGGAGTGAGCAGCTGGGTGGGGATTTGGTTGTTAGCCAAGACTAACCCACTTCACTTTTACAAGAACTGGATAAACTTCATATATATTTTCTTATGTTTATCTTTACAGCTATATCTGACGCAAAAGCCAGCTCTGCTGTTTTAATTTGATTTTTCTTACACACTGATAGGACAGTAACATTTTAATTTGATGAATCCTTTTTTTTTTTTTAACAAACTACTGTGTTGCTAGATCATTCAGCTCTTTCGTTTAAACTGTTAACTCCAGTGGGTCAAAATATGAATTCAGAACCTTTTCAGTTCCCCAGGAAATTCTACAGTTCTGCTTACAGAGATGACATACAGAAAAAACTTGGATACTCTGCCACAAGAAACTATTCCTATATCAGCAATTACCTCAGTGAACCATGTGTATGTCCATAAAAGAAGTAGTCAGCCAGAACTCTCTCTGTCATGAAACACTGCATACAAAACCTAAACACTGGAAGAAAACAAAGTACAATATTTGACTCATGCTGTAGTCAAATGATCAGACTTATAGAACATTTTGTTTTCTTCTTTTGTCTAGGTTCCTTTACCCACAACACTGGCATATTTAGAATTAAAAGAAAAAACAAAACACACCCCCCCAAACAATAAAATACAATTTTAAAAAAAAAAAAAGCTGAGAAGATTCCTACCAGAAAATCTAATTGCATTCTTTTGCTATACAAGATTTCAGAGTAATTCTGAGGCCAAACAATGCAGCTTCTGTCTCTCCTACACATAACAAGTAAAATTCAAAAGCACCTAGGCTAAATTCAAAATGTTTGTGTAAATTAGGATTAATACAATTAAGTGAAAACAAAGCAAATCTTTATTTACTTTGGAAAACATTAGGCATGTCTGTTCTACGAAATTAAACAATGCCAAGGAGCATTCCCATGCATTTAATTATCTAACCTGCTGAATCATTATAATGGTTCCCATCCAAGTTTTGGCATAAACTAAGCAATACTTTCTCAAGCAATTCCTTGAGGTGAAACAGAAGACATGGAACAGAACTTAACACAGACTAAGGACCATTACCAATAGCAGTTTGCCTGTGGCCACTCTATTTTGGTGGCTAAGAAAACTTAGCATGGATGTGGGCTGTTCCATGCAGTACAATAGAACAGTACTGTGTTTTTTCATTTTACCAGCACATACTCCAATTACCATCTTCACATTTGCAATGAATGTGATTGCAGTCTTTTTCACTGTTGGAATTTCATGAAGTGCCCTCAAATTCAGAAGACCCACACCAGCCTTCAAAGAGCACAGGGGCTCTTGATGACAGTGGGTTCTGTCAAACCATCCTGAACCACCCAGGTAGGAAAAGATGACCAAGATAATAGAGATTAAAGGGACTCTTAACTGATATTGGAGATATTTGCAAAAACAGAACACAGCTATAAGTCTCTCATCATCACTGTAGAACACAATCAAAACAATAAAGAGCACAGCAAAAAGAAGCTCTCTAGGATATTATTTGGAACCAAATTAGTTATATTTTATTTCAATATTTGAAATGTGCTGCTATTGTTTTGGTTTTGTTCATATTAACCTTGAAAGAAGCGGTGAGACTTGGGGCTGCACCATTCTTCATCTTCATTTGTAGTTGTACATATCAGTATTTTAGCTTTCTCTCCAGACCTATTGAAGTCTACAAGTTTCCTATTGATGTGGAATAAGTGCTACAGCAAGTACTAAAATTTCAAGTTACTCCTAACATCCATCCATGAAGTTAATTGAAAATGGTCAATTGTGAAAGATTTTATGTAATTTTACAGCTCATCCACTCTGTACAAAACCCTTAAATATTTCAAGGATGTAAGTCCTTTCCTTGTGAGCGTAGATTATAATTGCTTAATCATGAGAGAAAAATGTTCTAAAGATAATTCATGAGGTCTTGAAGACACTAGTGCTCTCTCCATCATTACAACTGGCATTCTTTCTTCAGAATTTCAGGATATTATTAATGGGTAAGAAACACCCCTATGCAAAGGAAAAGCGTGAAGCTTATGAGCACCACTTATGCTTTGCCTAACTGGACATGTTCCAGCTAGCTGTATTAATGACAAACTGCTCTTTCTCCAGCTGCAGTGGTATACGGTATTGGGGTTGCTTGGTATGAAATCAGACCAGTGCAGTTATGATAGTTTTACTGCTTCATGGAAACCAGCTGAAAAGAAAGTGGATATTATAGTTGACACAAAACTGAATACAATCCAACAGTGTTCTCTTATCACAAATAAACCAACCAGCACATTAAATTACATTATGAGGACTATGGCCAGCAGACCACTTATCCCACTCTACTCAGTGATAATGAAGCCATACCTGGAACACTGTGACCAGTTTTGGGCCCCACAGTTGAAAAAGGTGGAGGGTTACCAAGGTAGTCTAGAGCTCGTGACCTCCAAGAGAGGTTGAAGGAGCTGGGCTGGTTTAATCTGGAGAAGTCAAGGTAAAGGGGCAATCTAAGAGCAAACCACAAGTACTTGAAGGGAAGTTACAAAGATGACTGAGCCTAACTCTTCCCAGCAGTGGCAAACAACCAAGTTTAAGGCAAAGTGGCTAAAATTAGCAGCCGGAGAGGTTCAGATTAGATATTTGGAAATAAAAAAAAACTAAAAAAAAAAAAAAAAATTAAGAAAATAGGAGGATACTGCAGCACTAGAACAGGTCGCCTAGGCAGGCAGCACAGTCTCCATCACTGGCAACTTCCAAGACTTTGTTAGACAAAGCCACAGCTGATGTGATCCATGGGTGAAAGTCCTGCTGAGAGCAGGGGTTTGGATGGCTTCCAGAGGTGCTTCCTTACAACCATTTATATTACAAACTCCAAAATGGTATGGAGTAAAACATGTGAAAGTTAGACCAGATGCCCAGTTCATTCGATTTGGGGGTTTCTTTGATGGAGGGTTGGTCTCTCCTGTCAAAAAATGGAAAGCTAGAAAGGAAAATCACCATCTTGATCTTTTCTCTCTTTCATACCCATTCTTTGAACTTCTTTTAAGAGTCTTGTAAATTATACAGTTAAAAGTCTCTAGTAGCTCTTCCTAATCACTATTCAGCTTGTCCTAGCACAGAGAAACTAATCTGAAACTTCTATTTAATATGTATACAGAAATAATGTTTAAAAGAATGTTTTTCCCCCACTACACAAAGAGCAGCTGTGTCTCATATACTACTGAATACAATATCCAAAAGGAAGAGAAACAATATTTTTCTTTGAAGTCCAGTTCCTTGAGAAAGAAGAGCTAGTGGCCAAACTTCAAAGAGAAATCGCCCTTCCTACATGGCTGTAGCACTTCAGAGAGAGCTAATTTACCTCTCTGGTGAAAGGCAGGCCTCTCAGCAGCCGAGCTGTCTAAGAAATGAGGTAGCTGGTGGACTCCGGAATTAGGTGACAATTTTCTTTGAAGTTTGGCTGCTCATCTCATTAGCATTTCAGACATGTTGAAATGATTTACTTTCCATGTAGAAAGATAAATGGAAGTTCCCAACTTAGCTCTTAAAGTTGTAGCTGGACTTTAAAAGGCTTTAAAATTCTTAGATGGCATCTTGAAGGTTTCTGACATACATGATAGAGGCACCCAATTTTTGCATTTTTGCAATACCCAAATTGACAACTACAAGCAACAATATCAATATCTGTCTAACAGAAGTAGCCAGAAACTAGTTGTAAAATTGGAGTATCTTAATCCTGGCAATACTGATTCTACAGAGATGAGGAAAAAAGCCAATGCTTCTTTAAAGTATATAGGGATTAAAATTTGCCCAGCATCATTACTTTGTTTAAAGCAGCTGGCAGTTTGCACTTCATTATACCTGTATGGTGACATCTACACAACTAAGGAAAAGGTCAGACATGCTAGAATTCTGCTGCATAACAATTTCCTAAGTGGAATATTTTTCCTAGATACATTATACATTTTTACAATTGACTTTCACAGAATTTAAAAGGCACAGCTCATATGGTCTGCAAGGGCATGAAATAACCAGTGTATCTCTCCAACCCATGAGGGACCTGGCAACCCACAAGTAAAACAGTTGTCTATATAGGATTCAGCACTGAGTTTTCATCTTTCTATAACTACTATTTTCATTTAGGGCATTTTTATGAAGTGTCTCTCAGACAAGCCCTACGGGTTCTGGAAAGCTTAAGATATCTCTTAAAGGACATCTTTAAGAGAAGTGCTCTGGAGAATTAAGTGAAGTGTTCAGAAATTCAATGAACGAATGACTAGCTTGGACATCTCATCTTGCTGACTGAGACTTCCCTCTCTCAAATTATCAGAACTGTAATCTTATAAACTAATAGCTTGGCACAAATTACATGTCCATATGACACATACACACTGACTTCAATCTACCTCTTACAAATATTTGCAAGGATGGGGTTTAGAGAAAAAAGTAAAAAAGAAAAAAAAAAAGAAGAAAAAAGAAAAACACTGAAAACCCAGCCATCAAAGGAATTCAGTGGCTTAAAAGATAGGGATAATTGCAGTTGCTGGTAAAAAATCAAAACAGGGAAAATTGTGCATCAGATAGAGAACTTTCGCTTTAATGTAAATGAAGAAAAATATGCGAAGAACTGGAAAAGCAATGAAAGGAGAAAGCAGAACTAACCTGCAAGGGAAGGAAAAAGACAATAAGATTGAAATATAATACAGGACAGGGAATGCAAATGAAAAGATTTTTAAAATAACATATAAGGAAAGGAAAAAAATACTATGGCAGTAAAACAGTGTTATTCTATTCTATCCTTTTACCACTAAGATGATTTTCATTTTTTGTAGTAAAAAGTAATCTTAAAAGAAAAATTGTTTTAAAAAGATAGTTTAAATAAATTAATTGATGCTTAAAGAGCCATATGGTAATAGTATTAAGACACTCCAGGGCATGTTTTATTAGTCTATTAATACAAACTTCAGGAGGTGAAAGCACTCGGCCGTACAATACACCTGAACTGTATATTAATTGACAAATAAAACACACTCTGCTGAGTTTCAGTAGAGTACTATTGTTGCAAGTACACGTTGCCAACTGTACAAGAAGCAAAATTTTGTTTACAAAAAGCCTCTAAACACTACAGCAACATTGCTCAACAACAGGCAAAGTATTAACTAAAAACTACGTTTCCTCTTCCAGAAATAAGGATACGTAGTTTTTCATCTATCTCAGCTTCTCAGGAGCTAGGTCCTAAAGACAGTAAAATCACTTCATACCTTACTTGATCTCAAAGGCACGGGTAAGCATAGCTCCTCAAAAGATTCTTGGTCTTTGTATATTGTTCAGATGATGGACTTGCAAGGTTGTGAGAAGAACTGCATTTTCTTAAAATAAGGAATGGCAAGATCTAAAGATCGGATGGCAGGAACAGTGTGACTGCTCCTGACTGGTGAGCCAGAAGGCTAACGTTGGGCGAGAAGCTGAGGCCAAGTGAACAAGTACTCTCTGCCTTGAACCGACTAGTCTAGTGAGCGACCACAAGAGATCGGCCCTGGGGACAGGACCTGGGAGTACCACTGTGGAACAGAGTGGGGTGGGGGGACTGGAGTGAGAGGCAAGAAAGCTGGAGTAGAAATCTGGGCAGAGGCAGAAATGTCTAAATCTATTAGAGTACATATACGATTATGGCACCTTCTTTGCAAAATGTTAAATAAGCCCTAAGTCTTGCCATTCATTTTCAAATATTTGTGAAAACCACAATTATCTCCTGCATTGGTTAGTCCACAGCCTATGTAGAAATAATGCTAACACAGCAGATGTCACACCTAAAAGGTGTGATCTTGCTTTTAAATTTTTAAACTTTAAACCTAAAAGGTATGATCTTGCTTTTAAACTTAGGGCAAAACAAAGCAATTACAACTTGCTTATATCCAGCTGTATCTATGAAAAAAACCCGAAAGGAGGTTGTAGCGAGGTGGGGGTCAGTCTCTTCTCCCAAGTAGCAAGCAATAGGACAAGAGGAAATGGCCTCAAGTTGCACCAGGGGAGGTTTAGATTGGATATTAGGAAAAATTTCTTCCCCGAAAGGGTTGTCAAGCACTGGAACAGGCTGCCCAGGGAAGTGGTTGAGTCACGACCCCGAAGGTATTTAAAAGACATGTAGATGTGGCACTTAGGGACATGGTTTAGTGGTGGACTCGGCAGTGTTAGGTTTATGGTTGGACTCGATGGTCTTAAAGGTCCTTTCAGACCTAAATGATTCTATGATTCTAGGAAATTCTAAGAAAATTGTAAAACAGGACATTACATAATGTAAATGTACAAAGGGACTGACTGGTTCCCAAACTATATGTATTCCAGAACTCTTAAAACTTTGACCTTTTTTTTTTGTTTTTAAGAATTTGTGTGCTTGCTGGTTTTGTCTATGTAAGAGTAGTCTCTAAATACTGAAATACTGTACTAGGAGAGCATTAACAACTTCTGTAATAGTTGCTATTTAATCATAACTATTAAAGATTATGGGCTACTGAATCTGCTGCAGTAATATTTTTTTTAAAGAGTTCAAGGTAAAGATTGTTTATTTTTATGATGAACTCAGACAGATCAGCCTCGGTTTCTAAGACACAGAAGGTTATGATCTAACCATAAAATTTACTATAGTTCAAAAAAAAGGTGCAGGTTAAGAGATACCACAAACTAACTGTGATTTGTGTCATTGCATACCATGTATCACTGCCACAGGAAACGCATTCCAAATCACCACTATCATATAATGAAAATAAGAACAAATGTTGAGAGTATTTAGGAAATTAGTGGCTTTCTGCCAATATTTTTAAAAGGGCTCTTAATAAGTTAGACTTTCCCTGTCACTACCCATCAAAAGTCCCAATAGGAGTGTTTTCTCTCATACGGTACGATTTCAAACCCCTGAGGTCAAATCAAGTATTTCACTAATACAGTATCAGGTCCACAGAGTGACAAGTGTATAAACAATTTTTAAACAGGAATCAATGAAAGAGCCAGCCTTCTATAAAAAAGTATAATATTACTGTGTTTCTGAAAAATGCTTACTGATTAAACAAAAAGCTGATAAAATGTAGAAAAATAATGGGGTGTAGAGTACTTTTTTCAAATAATTTGTATTTTATTTTCTAGAAAAATGCTGACCACTCTATAATCATGTTTAGAGTTGTAATTTCTTACTGTCACTTTGGTTTTGATGTCATTGGCAAAATTTTAATAAGGAAGTCCCACAAGCCATCACAGTCATCTGTATTTATCATAGATGATTATATGCTTCCTGCACATTGCAAAGCGTTCATGTACTATAGTAATGTAATGTATTTTTCCTCCTAAAACTCAAGTGAGAAAGGGAAGTAAATTCATGGATTCCAAACGGGGAAGTAACAGTCAAACAGGCACTTCAATCAATTTAAAAAAAAATCTGATAAACTTAATTCCACTTAGACCATTTAGTTGAAATTTGAGCTTCAAAATTATTCAGCCAACAAACTGATTTTAATTCCCATTGTTTTGGCAGTCTCTTCAAAAAAGCATCAGTGAAACACAAACCAAGTTATTTTATAATTAGAGAATTATTAAATTTTTATCTGGTTTCCAGAGGCAATTTTCTTCATAACTGGTATATTAAAAATGTAAATATTATTTAAATTTGGTGCAATCATTTTTAAAAAGCTAACAATTAAAGAGGTCTCTGATTAACTAATACAGTAGTTGTTATTTGTGACAGTATTTGTCAAAAGATATCCCACAATATCCAAGCTATCACATTGTCACCTTACAAATGGAAACTGTAATAGATTTACCAACAGTGACTATGTGATGTCTGTCACTAAATAAATTACAAAAATTCAGTAACCAAGTGGCTCTTAGAAAAAATAATGTGACTACTGGGCACTGAAAGCACCCTACTGACCCTCCTGTGTTTTTGTGTTGACAGGTCTAAAATCCTGAGCATCACTGACATCTGGGCAAGTTAACTCTGCTAGTAAGTGCCTTGCTTAAAAGAGGTGAGGAAAAGATCACAACGGAGAAACCGATACATACAGAATTACTAAATTTATAGAAAGCACGTATGTCTTAGGATGTCAGTGAGCTGAACCAGGAGGATGGACCAGCATGTGCCCCAGGGGCTGATACAAGGACCAACACTGTCTATCGTCTTCATCAGTGACCTGGGCGATGGATGCAAGTCTGGATAAGATACAAAACTGGGAGGAATGGTTGATACACCAGAGGGTCATGCTGCTATTCAGAGGGTCCTCAACTGGCTGGAGACACGGGCTGACAGGAAGCTCATGAAGTTCAATAATGGAGATTGCCAAGTCCTGCACCTCGGGTGAATAACCCCCTATATCAGTAAACACTGGAGGAAAACTCTGGAAAGCAGTGTGTTCTGGCAGACCTGGGGGTTCTGGTGGACAACCAGTTGACCATGAGCCAGCAATCATGTCCTTGAAGCAAGGAAGATTAACAGCATCTGGGCAGTATATGGAAGCGCATTGCCAGCAGGTCAAGGGCGGTGATCTCTCCCTTCTGCTCAGCCCTGCTGAGACACATCTAGAGTATTGTGTCCAGGCCTGGACTCCCCAGTACAAGACAGATATGGATTTTCTGGAGCAAGTCCAGCAAAGACCACAAAGACAATTAAGGGACTGGGGCATGTGACATAGAAGGAGATGCTGAGAGAGCTGGGACTGTTCAGCCTGGAGAAGAGAAGGTTCTGGTACTGTTCAGCCTAGACAAGAGAAGGCTCAGGGGGATCTTATCAATGTGTATACCTGATGGCAGGGGTCAAGAAGAAGCCAGACTCTTCTCTGTAGTATCCGGTGACAGGACAAGAGGCAGCAATGACTCCTCATAGCCAAACTGCCCATTGCCTTGGCTGTAGGATAAACATTTGCACTTAATGTCTGGAGCAATCCAACCATGTCTCGTTCTTCAGCAGAGCAGAGTAAGTCCTGGGAAACCATAGTTACCCCCTTGCTCTGAAATACTTCCGTATTTCTTTTCTGCCTGTCTACATGGTATGAAGTATGTCTTGTGGCTCTTGGTATTACAAAAACCTTGATATGCAGCTCATAGGGTCAAGAGAAATAAATGATTAGGGACTGACAAAGCTAAGTAACCCAAACTCCCTAACACTTCCCTCTTACCTCCCAGCAGATAATAGAAGATCATCAAGATGGAAGGATTGTTTACAGTTGTAGAGAAGTAGAGATAACTGGGAAATTTGACATTCAAGCTTAGGTCAAGTAAATTTATGCAGAAACTGAACTGAAAAATTACCACTCTTGGCTATAAATTTTACCTAAGGTATGAAACTGGCACATCAACGGGAAAAAAAGAACAGACTTTTTGCAAGTTTGGAATATTAGAATAATTTAGCTACCAGGAAGCTACTGTAATGACTGAATGCCAACGTAGAGAAATTCGTAGCCATAATTGTTCATATTACTCACCTACAGTTATTACACTTGAAAATATATCTATGTAATACATGTAAATACATGGATGCATATATGTGATCAAATTTGCACACTATACACAAATATGCATACTATATACACATATATATACATGTAAATTATGCCTACATGTATATGTGCACACACTTAGATAAGATGTTGTCTGATTAATACTAGTTCTGTAAGGCATTTTGATTTCCTTCATGCAGCCAGATAATAGTCTTGTGAAATACCTTCATTTACAACAAATAAAATAAATGAACTACATCCAGTTCCTGAAACAGATCATCATAAACAAATTATAAGCATCAGTACTAAAGAAAAAAATGATCTGTACATTCAATTTATCAGAAATTGGTAAATGATAACTGCTATTCACTAAAGCTGAATACACTGAGTATTGTCACTTAGTGTCCTAATAAAGTATACATTGAAATTACTTCTGTATCTCAGGTGTTGGTATTTTCACTGCATACGTATACCTACAGTCTTGAGTCTACCTGGATCTGTATGTTTCAGTATTTCTTCTGTCTTGGCTTGCAGCCATATCCTTTAATACTAGTTAATGATGAGGAAGTCCTGATGAAATATTTGAATGAGGGAAATATCCCTGGAACATCCAGCAAATTGTGCTGGTAATTCAGCTGAAAGAACATCTTGTAAACTGTATCATGCTTCCCACAGCTGACTGTGGGGAAGCACCATGCTGAAGCAAATAACATCCTTTAGATGAACTTTTACCAATTCTATGCAGAAAAGCTTGCATGGCACTTTTCCTGATTACATAAACCAGAATATCCCAGACAAAATTCCACTTAGAATAATTATATTTCTCTGGAATAATTACGTTTCTCTTAATTTAAACCTCAAATCCCTTTTATATATTTTTGATAGGCTATTTTAAGAGCTGGAAAACTATATAATTTCCATGTAGACAGAGTTCATGTTAGTTGATTGAATGGGCTCGTTGTGCAACTCTAAGATTCTTTGATTGGAAAGAAGAAAATTCAACATAAGATTATATTATCCTTGGTTTTGTTAAACAAGTTCATTTTTTTCATATGCACAGAGATTCTAATCTCATTTAGAAACTAGATGTGCAGTATTTTCCCCACACCCATCCTTGCAAACCTTGAAATCCATTTCAACATTAAGTCCAAAATGCCAGAAATTTAAAAGCCCTAAACGCAGTAATTAACAAAATAATTTAGAGTTATTTAATTTTTATTGGCTGATTTTTCCTGTTTGTAGTACTCTTTAGTATCTACTCAGTACATCTGATTTATCCACATAGATCTTGTGAAGTATATGGCATCTTTTTCAAGAATGAATACAGCTATTCTGTAAAGTAAAAGTAATGATTTTAAGTTCTGTGAATCATGATGTAAGGGTTTTCAGTGCACTTCTTCCGAATTCTTCAATGTGTCAGTAATATTGTATAACTGACTTATTTATATGGGAACTGACGCAGCTCCTTTTATCTATATGAAAGTCGTATATTTTAAAGAAGTGGAAGTCTGTACCCCACTAAGTAAAGCTCCCCCACCTTAATAAGTAAGACAAGAGCCAAAACTTCTAGGTTAAATCTTGATTCACAATTAACTAAGACTTTAGTCTGGAGTCAGAAACTCTTAATTGTCCTCTGAAATATTGCAGTTTGAGAAGCAGCAAGTTTTCAGCATTTTTTGAAAGATTAGTGGAGAATTCTACAGTTCCTTCTTGCCTAACTTTCTCTCTGCTTTAGGCAGAAGAGAAAAGCAGAGCTGTCAGATAAATATAAACTGTACTACTGGCCATCTTCTCCAATGCACTGGAAGATCCTGAAAAATAAGAACATTTCGCTCCAGGCTAGCCTATGAGCCTTTTTTCTGTCAATTTATATTTCTTCTTAGTTAAAAGGGATAGAACACTGAGATGAATCTGAAATATTGTGTGGTTCTTGGAGAGGGAATTTTAATACTATTTTTACTTCCCACTCTTTTGTTAAAATTTCTTCTCCTTCATTCTGTCTGTTCTTTCCAACGGGACAAATATTTCACCTGTAGAATGATCGCTCCTGCCTCAACTGAAAATCACATTATGTGTGAATATATTAGAACACTCTTTTAAATGTCTCAGATTATATGGATGCAAACTTGCATTCAAATGTTTAGTGTATTTCTGAAGCAATTGTTGATGTGATCAAACACAGAGGTACAATTCCCTTATATGTATTTTAGGTAGAAGCTTATCAGGCTTATGACCCGAGCCTTGAGTTTGAAAGCCAGCACCAGGTTGCCAGCTGCAGCCTGAGCTTATCACAAATGCTTTAACAATTCTGCACCGCACAGGGACTGAGTTCAGATACTCCTGGATCATCAGGCCTTAAGGATTCTCAATACGGGGCTAAACAAGCACAACTCTTGGTCGTGACTAACCTGGCTAATTTTCATCAGTCCAGCGATCGGCACTCTGAGATCTTGAAATTATAATACTATTGTATCCTTGAGAACGGACAAAACATTACATGAGTGAAACCTCAGTAGGTAATTCTCTATTAATCATTGCTGTCTAACAGAGCAATGTTACCATCGCCAACTAGTTTCATCATTCTCTGGCCAATTCCCATTTTAAAGGCTATTCCATTTACAGTCTGCAGGTGTTTCAAACGTCTTGTTTTCAAAATCATTAAGAGACATCTGTAATTTAGAGTAATTTTATTATTAATTTACCTTTTTTATTATTAACATTTGTACAATGTTTTCAACTTTACAGAATTTGCTTATATATACATATATTTTCTACCTATTTTAAATCTTTGTCACTGAATCCAACATCTTCATCTTAGACTCCTGTTTCCTCTTCACAGTATCATATTTTACTGTTTTAATTTGCCCTCATAAATTTAGAGATCCTTCATCCTTTTTAGATTCTGTATTTTTATAGCTATTCCCCACTCACTTCAAAGAATTTCCTTCTTTTCAGTGCCTTTTTCCTCCCTAGCCGTCATTGTACTTCTTTTTTTCATATTTAGACTCTCTTGCTCAGAAAGGACACCTTCTTCCTTTTCCCTGGTTGGGTTTTCTGTCCTCTATGTTAAGTATCCTGATATAAATGTGGGTCCTCTCCTTACCTTGGCATATCTAAATAATTTATTTTGCCCTTGCCACAACATCTGCAAATATTGTGAACCAAGACCTTATGCAAATCTCACTTCACAAAATTACATCTGGTAGTGTTCTCTCTCCTGTACTCTTGGATACATATAAGTTATACTTTTTTTTCAATTCCAAAAGCCCACAATTCTGCCAATTCTTCAATGACAGTAATGGTCCTACAGACATTAGCAGCTTATTGGCATTATTGCCCTCCACAAAAATCATTCCTAATGGTAAAAATGGATTTTTTAAAACTGGGAGGTGATTTTATCTGAGTCAAAGGCAATAGGTAAGATAGTCATTTTACTCACCCTACTTTCTGAAGTCTAAATTCAGCAAAACGCTTAAGTGCTTGCTTTAAATTAGTGGATACTTAAATGCCCAAAGATAAGTGCTTTGATGACCTGAACTATATGAGTAGATTGCTATGCTTGGTGGCACTGGTTTTCCTCACTTCTCCCTCTTTTTGCTTCTTGAATAACTGACTTCTCTGAATAGATTCAGTGTTGTCACCAGTAGCTATCATGTCTGTGAAGATAAACACACATCCATGAACATGAAAGATAATGCCTTATTTCAGGTAAGATATATCCATCTGCTTTATCTACTAGTAGCTCATGCACCAGGCTGACCTCCACCAGAATCTGGGTTCTCATGCAGTGCCTTGAAAAAGGGCATACCATTGAAAATGCAAGAAGGAGATACTACTCAAGTATGAAAAATAACACCACAATGCTTCATTTATATTAATTCTACCAAATGCAAGGCATTGAAATTGATAATGTTCTCTTCTCCTAAACATACCAAATAAGCCCTTGATATTTCCTTCAACAACCCTGATAATTACCTTTATATTGCATATGTAGGGCCCTATGTAGCAACAAAAACCATTCCTCATAAAATAAAATTTAATCCATATAAAGGATAGATTAACCTCTATGGGGAAACGTATGCCTGGTTAAACTAATGATAGTGTAGGAATCTGATCGTTGCTTTACATTATTTGATAATTTAAGAAGAGTTTGGGCTTAAGTGCAAGGATTGGGCTAGAACATTCAAAATCTGATTTTGAGAGTTCTCACATAAATGCAGTAAGAGTTATAAAGAGAAACTGAGTATTTTTGAACCCCTGTTATTACTGAAAGTAAAAACATGATCCTCAGGCTTAGTGGGAAGTGGGCTATAGCTCATAAACCAGCCATGGCAACTTGCACATTTCCCTACAGCACACACAGGACTCTCGCCTCTCCCCACTTAGCCATGTAACTCTCTAGCAGTCATTTCACTCTGGGTTCTGCCTATATCAGACAGATATGCAGGTTTCCTTAAGGCACTTGGACAAAGAGTTTTTACCCTCTCTTATTCTTGCTATTGAAATTAACATAAGAATGAAAGTCAGATGTTGCAAATCAAAATAAAAGTGGGTTCTTAGTACCGAGTATGCATTAAATTAAAACAATCCAGCTATAATTTAACTAAATAAGACAATTACTACTTCTTTAATATATTACAAATACTGGATGTACGTTTT
The DNA here is from genome assembly GCA_027564655.1 of Leptodon cayanensis. Classification (NCBI taxonomy): domain Eukaryota; kingdom Metazoa; phylum Chordata; class Aves; order Accipitriformes; family Accipitridae; genus Leptodon; species Leptodon cayanensis. The sequence goes on from JANXJC010000029.1 coordinate 7,665,000, forward strand.
GTTTTGCTTTCTTCAAAACAAGTCATATGAGAAAGATAAGATTTGACATACATTCTAATCCAACTTCAAATTTTCTTTCATTCTTTTTTTATAACAAACAGGATACATAAGGTGTGCTAGAGAATCAGATTCTCACAGAAGTATTTTTAACAACGCCTATATGCATATTTTTCCATTTGCACAATATTTTTGACGAAAATCTTTGTAATTCACCTTAATTCACCCTTAGTAGGCAGAGTTAGGAAAAATAGAGTGTGAAACTAAGGAGAAAATGTAGACTTACATTTTAGAAACTCATCTGGGAGTCAAAACACCTGGATTTAGTGGAGAAGTAATTTATTTTCAGTACCTCATCTTGTAACAGCTCTTTCCTTACAATAAAAAATGAATACACAAATACACTGGTAGCTGCGAATCCATGCACAGCATTCCAGGTAAGGATGCATAAAAAGGGAGAAAGACAAAGTCCCAAAGGTGACCAGTTTGAAACATGACACCACATTCCTCCTATTTGATCTTGGGAAAGGTACTTGCTTCCAGATTGTTTAAAGCATTTAAATGCTCAACTTTGCAAGGTCTAAGAGATTTAGTAAAACAGCTTCTTCACAGTGTAAAACATCTCCTTAACAGTCACCTGTGCACTAATGAGCAGAATTTCACTCAAATTCTAATATTTTTACTAGCTAGATAGAAATAAATTTAAAAAAGGAAATACGGAAAAGAGACTCTAGCTAAGATCCTGGCCTGGTTTCAGCTGGGACAGAGTTAATTTTCTTCCTAGTAGCTGGTACAGTGTGTTTTGGATTCAGTGTGAGAATAGTGTTGATAACACACTGATGTTTTAGTTGTTGCTAAGTAGCGCTTATCCTAAGTTAAGGATTTTTCAGTTTCCCATGCTCTGCCAGTGAGGAGGTGCACAAGAAGCTGGGAGGCAGCATGGCCAGGACAGCTGATCCCAACTAGCCAAAGGGATATTGCATACCATAGAACGTCATGCTCAGTATATAAACTGGGGGGAGTTGGCCGGGAAGGTGCCAATCACTGCTCAGGCATCACTCAGTGCGTGGTGAGTAACTGCATTGTGCATCACTTCTTCTTCTTGGGTTTTAGTTATCTTTTTTTTTCTTTAATCTTCCTTTTCATTACTATTATTACTACTATTATTTGATTTTATTTTATTTCAATTATTAAACTTTTATGTCAATCCATGAGTTTTACTTTTTTCAATTCTCCTCCCCATCCCACTGTGGGAGGGAGATGAGAGGGAGGAGTGAGCGGCTGCATGATGCTTAGTTGCTAGCTGGGGTTAAACCGTGACTGGTCCATGACAGGTCCACCACACCATTAAAGAGCCAGCAGATCTCAGTCCATCAAGAGGACAAAGGTCTAAACAGAAAAGAGGAGTCTATAAAGAATAACATGGCCTGGACAACTATTATTTAAAGTTAAGGCAGCTCCAGCCCTGACAACGTTGCGCAGATAGGAAGCTCTGTCTGCTGAGGACTCACGTTTCCTCCCAGGCAGGGAGTGACAGTGGCAGGCTGATGAGGAAAGAGCTGAAGTAATCAGAACTGCAAGCTTTTACCAAACCAGCTGGGGCCACCAGTCACATCAGTTCTTATGCTACTCAACCTCCCAGCCAGTCATTAAGGAACAATAGGCCCAGAGAATTAGGAGGGTTTTATCTGAATCTTGACTTCAGAGATCCAAGTGTTGGAAGTCACACAATGCAAAAGAAAAAAAAATTAATTATCTTTCAAAATACATCGCTTCTTTTGCGACGCTTCAACACCCGACTATAAAATGTGAACAGCAGTACTTCCTCTGTGTCTCAAAGGAATGTTGCATGAATTCATTAGAGTGTAAATAGATTAAGCTATAATAACCAGGGCTGTATGAATACCAAAGCTTGAGAGAGAGAGACTAGAGTGAATGCATTCTGTCCCTGGCTCATGCACGAGGCCACTTGGATATGCCAGATGCTCTAGTTGCAAAGCAAAGCACTGTAACTGAGGACTTTATGAATTTAAGATTACAGAAAGCTTAGACAGGAGGACAGTACCACAGAGAGTTTACATGTGACTTCATAGTCAGAAAAATGATTCTGTAACTCAATGGGGGAGTTGGGGGAGGGAAGAGTAAAGGAATAACGTAATAACACAAAGTACTGATGACATACATGGGAAATGACTATTGTGCAGTTAGGTTCAACTTCAGAAAAGAGCATGAATTTTATATTTGGTAAAAAAAACAATAATGAAAAATTATAGACGTCTTTATTGAAACTACCTAGTATTCTGTTGCAGAAAAGCTTTCAGAGCTAATGCATTCATAAAAAAGATTCAAAAACATTAATTTCATGGTTGACACAACATTTCATGGGTTTGATTTTATATTCCTGATTTATGTAAGGCTATAAGTCACATCAGATAAGAAAACAAAACAGTACTAATATTTTACATGCTATAAGAAGGTTTTCATGTAAGACGTAACGTCACAACCTGGTGGTTTTGTTGTGTAATATGGATGTTGTTTATATTCATAAGCATCAGCCAATATTAAGACACTCAAGCCTATGTTTCTGGAAAAGGGGAAGGGGAAAGCTATGCTACAAGTCTAAAGTTTCTCTCTTGGTTTAGCTTCCTTACAAATGTCATCTTTACATGTTGACTGATCTAGTCCATGGTAGTTAAGGATAAGACGCCACTGAAATTACATGCCCCAAATCCAAAACAAAATCTGTTTTGGTTTTCCATTTTCCATTTGATTTTCAGTCATTTTACAGTGTCATTTAACCCTCCTTTGTCCTTCTCATTAAAATATTTTAAACATTTAGCTTTATATTGGCCTATTTATAGCTGTAGTGTTGAAATGTACATATAATTAAGGAGATTCAGAGAGGAAATAATCTTAAACCTGTGTTACCACACATGACATTTGATATTCTACTGGACCAGATTTTATTACTTTATTTACTGTTTTATTTTACTGTTGACTTGGGTCTCTGATATCATTGTAACTTTCTGTTCTCCCTTTGACAATACAAGAGTATTTGTTCTAGCAGATTAATTATCTTATTAATAAAGAGAAAACAACAACAACAACAAAACAACCAAGGTCTGGAATCTAATGTTAGCTGAATGTAGCCTGCAAATGAAGCACACGCTTGTTTTCATAATGGCAGTAATTAGCCAGTGGATCCATTGGCCAAGCGTTGCAGAGAACTCTCTAAACCAGGAATTTGTAAATCAAGAATGGTGTTTGACTGGAAACAGTAACTGATCTGAGGGAGCCCTTCATTCCAGGTTGCTCGTGAACTCAGATCAGACCATCTGATCAGAATACTTCCTTCTGTCCTTCAGGTCCAAAAATCTATTCTCTACAATCATAGAGTTTCTTAGCCACCTGCCCACTGCCCCCAAGCCTGCGGCACAGCAGCACTGGTATCAATAGCCATTAGAAGACTCTTCTTCTTTTTGAGGCCAACTTTTAAATTGGTTGCTCCAGCACTGTGCAGCAGGCTCACTCCCGCTACTTTTTAGGAACTCCTATCTCCACACTGGTGTATTAACAAGTATCAGGAAGGAAGAGATGGTGTTTGCTAGTAGACCATCTCTAGGCTTTGCCCAGCCTGAGGCTGATATTGATTTGTGGTGAAGTTTTCTCCCATTTCACCCTTTCTCAGCGGGCTTTCTCCGGAGTCTAAATTTTCAGCTAAGGCTTTCTGAAACTCTCAGCTGAGGCAGAAAGTCGTATTTCTTATGCTAAGGAGCCACTGTGCTATATCACTGACCCTGGATGCTCCTTCCTGATGGGAGATCCAGCTGAATTTAGCATTAATTTGACCACAAAGCTCTTGCATGCACTGTATGAATGTACTTCTTCCGGGCAGACAGACAGGTGAGCATATGCAAATGAAAATACGTAAATGTTAACTTCATTAATATTGGTGAAAGATATTAGTGAAACCAGCTGTACTGTTTATTACTGGTATTTGATAAGAGTAAAGAAGGGATGGCAAGAAAATGAACTTGATGGTATATTTAGTATAAATACCTCAGAATAATTACTGAAAAGATACTGAGGTACCAGTTCTGGAGAATGTGGGGATTTGTAAAACATTTAAACAACTGGGAGAAATCGAGAAAGATGACTAGATAAATGCAAGCAACAGTCACCTCATTCCAGAAAAACACTTAAGATTTTGTAAAGGACTAAAAGGCAGATATTTTGGTGATTAACACAATCAGTGGAGCGGTAAGGATTCCTAAATTCTACTAGGTATTCTACCAGCATCTCACACTCCATGTTTCTATTGCAACCAGTACGCTGCCAGTTGTTCAAAACAACAGGTCTCTCTCCATCTAGTTTTTGAAAGGGAAAGGTCTCTTAATTGAAGCATCATGAGAAAAAAAAGACAAAATTGCAAACATTTTCTTAGGAATAATAAAATAATTTTCTATTCCTCTTCATGACAGTATGAATTTCAAGCAATTCTGATCTTGAAGTATACATAATCAGTAGGCCAGGCACAGAATGAGACAGATTCTATAGATTTTTGGTCATTTAAGAGGTATCAGAACCTGCCTTCCTCACAGACTTATTATGGACCCAGGCATTTTTTCTAACAGAACTGATTCATACATTCATCCCCCCCCCCAAAAAAAATTTCAGCTTTAATAAGCTAGCATAAATTAATCAATTTAACAAATCTGTGGTTTAAAGCTTCTGTCAAAAGACTCAGCATACTCTACATGTGAAGACAAGCACAAACTGTACATTAAGATGCAGAATGTCACTGGGGAAGACAGCTACTGAAAAATAAAGAGGTTAAAAAAAAAAAGAAGATATGGTAACCAGGAAGAGTATTAGGTGAGAAAAGAATGTCTCTCTGGCCTTCCAACACTGCCATTTACAGCATATATTCTAGACAGAAAAATGACCAAGAACATACAAACACTGTAAATGTTAGCGAAAAAAAAGTCAGTGAAAAATATAAAGTTCTAACCAAGCAGTCCTAAGAAACCCAAGGAAGTTAATACAAGTTGGTGAATTTCTAAAACATAACTAAAATTATCTCTATGTCCAATAATGAAAAAGGTATACCATTTCTCAGGAGATTTCATAAAAAAATTATTATATCCTAAATCAACCTGGTAAATGTAGATCTAAGTTAGAAAATGAGTGTCCACATATTGGTTTTCCACAGTTAGCTGGGAATGAATTAGGAAGATGGCAAAATAATTTTTCCACCCAATAATTTTCATCCCAGAGGAAAAAAAAAAAAAATGTACTACTTTGATTCTCTTGCTACCCACACAGCCTGATTTTTTGGTCATACATTCATCTTTAAAGAACATCTGAATCTATTAACTTGTCTTCTGAAAGCACTAAACAAGTATTACTCTCAGGGATCTTATGATGCTTTTCCCAGAATCCTTGTGGAAAAGAAAGTGATCGCATTTATGATTATTGTAAAGAACACAAATTCAATTTCTGTGGCATGTAAATGTGCTAAAATGCAATATGACACAGTATAACAATATTAGCCCGGATTGTTCTGTTGGTCGAAGAGACCGCCTTCACACAATCCTGTCTTACTGCAATATATGAAATGGATTGTGGACCAGAAAAGATCTTAGCGAATTAACTCTCTGTATTTGCTTCTTTAAATGTAAATTTCAATCTAACATAACGTAATTTTAAGTGTTAGGGGGTTAACAAATAGTTCAGTTACAAGAATGGAAGAGGACAGCTTAATGACAGCCTGTTCTCTTGCTTTTAGGAGGAAACATGTCTGTCCAGAGATGATTTCTAGCACTTTAATCAATGTTCCAGTTCAGTATCACTGACCTTTCATGCCATATGCCCCGGTGCAACTACATGCTGTAAAAGAACAAGCGCAATTGGCACATTAATCACAGAATTCACTGTTAAGCTTGATCTTGTAAGGAAGAAGATACAAGAGGAGCTGGAATTTAGATTACAGAAGAGATAAATAAGTTAAATAGTGTATCACAAATGTAAGTGATGCAGAAAAGAGAAGACAAAGATAAAACAAAAAATCAGATAACATAGTAACATGTTATAAACCAAGACAGACTATGATTCAGTCAGATCTTTGCCTTGGAGGAAGTCATGCTATTATCCTTGAAAACAAGGGTAAAGTGAGACTTATCTCCTCTTGTTAATCAAAAGTAAATTAGACCCACTTTACTGTGCTGTAAAGAAATCCCTTCCTAACAGACCTCGGTTAAGATATAATATTTTATTACATCAGGCACCTTTGATGTTTCTTCATATAGTCAACTGGAATTAGTTTTGTTTATGTTTTATCAGCAGAGATATACAGAAACTTTACTTTCTAGCAATGCTTCCACAATATAGTTTTAAGTGTTAATTCAGTATATACTTCATTTTTTTTGGCCCTTTAATGGTTGGAAAGTTCACATTGTGTATAATTTCTTTTGAAACTATTATAAATGTTCAGTGTGTCATCTAGCATTAAGGGGACCTAATTAGATTTTGGTTTCATATTAATGTCAAAAAAGAGACAGAAAAAAGTTACTGTTCCTCCCAGTTTTTCCCTGTCTAGATGTCTATAAAAACCTTTGTTAATCTTTAGTTCAACACAGTCTCAGAAAAACTTTCATTTATGAAGTCTGACACTACATTTCCAGTATAATCTCCATTTTTTGCACTTCGTGTGAAGACCATACAAATTGCAGTATAATTTCATAAGGTGTAGTCCCTCAAGTGAATACCAAAATCTAAAGAAATGCTACTTGATTAAGAAAATACAGTGAATATTAAGACCACAGAACAAATGCTTATTTCATGGCTGTTTCAGGTCCTTCCATAACAGGACATGCATACTTCATGTGTGGCTAGCACTAAAAATGTGTATCTTACTAATAGTTTCTTTTTCTAGCTCAAAATAGTCCTGTAACCCTACTATGGGGCACTGTACCTCAACCATGATCTGCAGAATACCTATGATCCAGATGTCATCAGAAGGAAGGAGGAGAGCAGAGGCACATACATTTGTAAGCACGGAACCAAACAAAATTAGAGTAATAAATACTTGAAAGTTTAACTTATTTTTTATTGTATTGCCAATGAAACCTATCGAGACAACCATGAACACATTAATCCTAATTTTAAAAATATCTTTCTTGCGTTTTGAATGTCAAAATTTTCTTACTCTAACTAGAAAAAAAGGAGTTTTATAGTATTTCTTTTCTGTTCTTTTACATTTTTGCTACCTTTAGTTTCAGCAACATTATTTTTATTTCAATAGGACAGATTTGTAGCATTCGAAAAGGTGTAAACTTACACTGCAGAATGCATACCTAAGGATGAATTAGGACTACAGTCAACTTAATCCACTGGCATTATCAGTGTATATATCTGAGAAGCTGGACAAAAATTGATAATCTTTTATTACAAGTAACATACTCTGAACTTTATTAACATTAAAACATTTCAGTGCGTTCAATCGCCAATTCTGTTTAACCAGGAGGTCATCAGTGGCAACAGTAGAATTTCTGATGTATTATTCCAAAAAAAAAGAACTTAACAAACCTACTTCAGACAAATGATTCCTGTTAATTTATGATGTTGCACAGTGAAGAAATAGTCAATATAAAGATGAAGACAGAGAAGCAGCAAACCTAACAAGGTAAAATACTTTCAAATTCTTCTTGTAGTAATCCCGATAAACATGCAACTGTTTGTTTTCCTGGGAGAATCTCTGTGAAATTCAGATATCTTCAACCTCCAACAATACATAAGCTATTATTAGTACCCATAGGATGGGCATGTTGATTTGGACCGGTTGAACATGAAGCCCAAAAGTACTATCATTGCCAAAATATTTACAGGAGGAGAAATTACTTTAGAAGGCTTGAGGAACAAGCTGCTAAGAAGTTTGCAGTTTTCTGGGTTTAAGTCAAAATACTGTCAGCGAGACTGATGCCAATTACAGTAAGAGAAACTCAGTAGCAACTCAAAATTTTATCTGCAATCAGAAAGCGCAGATGTTTTAATTATAAATTTTTCCATTAAATATTTCTAATTTTCAAGTGACTTTGTTTTTGTATGAAGATACAGGTCAATTTTAATTTTACTCATACTTTATTCCAAAAGGTCTGGGTACTCACAGATTCTTCTACTTCCCAGATCTGCTTCTCAAGATTCTTGTGATTTTACAACATGCCTCATTCATGAGGAAGTTTTAAATCAATCTCATGAAAACATGCAAGCATTAAAAGTTTTGAAGAAGGTCACTGACAGGCTGACGTGTGTGCAGAGGATGGGCGGTTGGAATAATATAGGTCAGCAGTTCCCTTATTATAGAAGGACTGGGAAGTTGTGGGAGTATTTACTTTGGAGAACATTGTCAGGTCAAATAAAGTCCCCGCCTGCGTCGGTATCCTGTCTTCTCCAGTGATCAACGAAGTGTGCCTTGGGGAAGAGTGGAGAATGCGGCAAGCATCTAGTGATTTTTCCCAAGAATATCCTCCCACGTCCCACCCTTTTTTCCCTCCCACAGCCTATGCACCAGGCCTTCCCTGAGTCAGATGTGAGGTTTTGCTATTACTAAGCCTTAAGATCTTGTTCTGCCATAACAGAAAAGCAGATGGAAATTTCCTGCGTAAAAAACTTGCTCCACAGGTCAGAATAGGATTTGTTTTCCTTTCTCTATACTTTTACCTACAATGAATTATATATGAAATGCATGAGGACTGACAACAGTTCATGCCAAAAACCTTTGAGTAATGACTGCATACACATACAAACTAATGAATTTATTGTTGATTTTTTTTTTCCCTAAAAAAACTTCACTTCCCAAATCAGGAAGCTGATTAGGGTGACAGTGTCACCTGACTCATGCATCCATCAAACAGTACAAGCAGTAAATAGCAAAAGTGAAAAAAACTGACTGAATCTTCCACAGATCAACCAAAGGACAAACCCTGTTTCTTGTCCAAGTACTCAGCAGGTGCCTGTATTCTCACAAGTATGGTAGACAGTTAATACAGTTTTAGAATTCATGACTGTTCCATGAATAATACACAGAGTAAAAAAATTAAAGCTGAACGTAGCTTTAGTGGGAATGCGGTAATTAAACAAGGTCTATTGGATGAGTAAGATTGTACATATAGTAATTACTGGAAAAAAAATTTCAGGTTAAATTGTCTTACCAATTATAAAGGTGTTTTATTTGGATATGTCAATATAGTGTATTAACATATGTACTTAGATAATCTGGGTAAATTAATAACGCAGAAGAAAACTTATGTCCTAATATGTCATAGGTGCATCTCTAAGCAGGACACCTCATTGACTTCAAAGTGATATGGCACAAACCTGCAACCCACTGATGAGTAAGATTAGACAAAAAGCAATTTTAGCTTATTTTTTTTAAAAGGAGGAAGATTTTTTTTTTAAATATAGAAAAATAATTTGTGTCTGGAACAACTGTTCCACGTCAATATTAGGAGGAGAGAAATAGAAATATTGAGTAAAACTGACCAAAATACAGGATGCTTCATGGAAATTGTAAGATTTTAGAATAACTTTGGAATGAAATAGATCTTTTGAAAATGTTAGCGAAGAAGGATAAAAACGTTGGATCCAAGGAGCTCTTATTTAAAAGATGTTGCTTCAGAACCACAAAGGATCTACAAACAGGTTTGACCATGTATAACTCTGCCACTTGTTTCCTTCCATTGCTCAATACAGACAACAGGCAGCACGTTCCACAGCCATCCTTGCTTTCTCCCAGCAATACAATTCAATGTTTCTGGTTGGCAAAGGTGTTGCCTTGTTGCTGTGTGGCTAAGCTCACAGCGGTTAGAATACTCACAGAAGACACAAGTGAATGTCTGCCTTATTCAACTAGAGGATTTAAACTCTTTATTTTATATACTATAAGGCCTGTGACCACAGAGCTCGAAAGTAAATGCCTTGTTTAATATTTTATGTTATTCCACCTTTTAAAAATAATTAAATATTACCTCTCATAAATAAATACTCTCCGTTTTCTGACGTTTATGATTCTCCCTTGCAACTCTCCTATTTCAGAAGACTTTGATGCAAGTGGAAATCCCTGCTCTGTCAACTGGAACTGAGATTTCAGCCTGAATTGTATATTAGAGGTGAACATTTTGGTTCCTGCATACCCACAGACATTCACACACAACCCGTACTGTAACACGCATAGGCTATCCTACAGCTGATGATGCTCCCTGAGAAATTCCTTGTTGAAATACAATAGTTTTGGGGGAAAAAAAAAAAAAAACAAACATTTAAAAAACCCCAAACCAAACCAGCATTTTCTGACTAGCTATATTCTCTTATTGCAAGCATTTTCTGCCAAAAGAAAGATTTTGTTATGCATTTATGGAAAAGAAGAGCTTCTTAAGCACAGAAGAAAAGGATTTTGGCTATGCCATTATATTGTTCTAATAAAAATATCTTCTCAGTTCAGCCACTCTGCCAAAAGTTCTGATACTATTCACACTTTAAACATCCATAAAACGAATCACCTCATTTTAATTATTTTCCTTTCTAATAATTGTATTTATGATTGTAACAGTTAACAGGAGATTAATGTTTTCCCAAGAATACCTCTGCCTTGACATTTATAGGATTCTTTTTAAATATCATTGCTTTTTCTTAATAAGATGACTCCTTTTAAACCAATATTTTTATATGTGATTAGAGAGTTCCTACATAAGGCAAACACCATCCTGCTGAAGAGTTTTCTTTTAATATTACATTGGCCTCAACTCTGCAATCCATTGTGGAGATACAGCAAAGCCTTTGGGACAAAAATCCCAGCTGTCAAAGGTGCCGGATATTCATCTTTTACTTAAAGTTGTACAAGAAAGGTAAGTTTTTGAAAAAAACAACAACAAAGCCATGAAAAACCCTGTCAGCTTGATCTCTTCTTTGAAACAATTTCAAAATAAGTTTTTTGGGGGAGGTTTTAATTTTGACAAATTATAAATAGTTCACTATGATTTTTAAAACTTAAAGCTGACTATATCTTTACTATAAAAGAAAAAAAGATGTCTTTGACTGAAATTCTTCTATGTTGCATGAATTCTTCAAACATTTGCAATGTGACTAATCTGTGTGAGCTACTGTACCCTGCAGGTTCTCCTGTTTCCCAAAATGCTCCAAGTGCATTCATGATGTGGTAGCCTCAAAACACACAAAAAAAAGCTGAAAACACCCAGTTGTACTGTTGCTGCTCTTGAATGTTGTAGTTGAGGAGACAATTTTTATTGATTTTTAATAAAACAGTCAGTAACATTCAGTAGTATTATCACTGTTTATCTGAAAATTAATTAGTACTGACTCTTATGCTGGTCCTTACTGCATCAGAAAATAATACAGTTTGGTCTGAGCAGGTAAGAGAACCCTTTAGTTGCCCTTCAGCTAAAACCCAGATACATTCTCTGACACTGAAAAACTGTGTCTGTTTTGTAATTTAGACTGCTCATGGTCAGATATTTCAGATATAACTAGTGAACTGTCAGTTTATTACATTTCAAATCTGTTTACTTCTATCAAATTTATTGCAGCTTTCATTGAAATAAGAATGAATGCTTTCCTTACACACTAAAGTGCCTTTCAAATATCATACCTTCTAGCACCGTGAAACTGTCTGAAATGTTGGAGATTTAAAGTGGTGTGATAAACTGTCAGCTAGTCTTCAAAACATATACAAATAATAGGTATGGTTTCAAATCAGACTGCCTGAAATTAGGTACTTAAACATCTATTTCAGAGCTCTAGATTTTGAAGCACTTAGGAATGATCTGAACTCAATATTTTTGTTTGCTGATAGCAGAGCATAATTTCACACCAGCTATAAATTCAGACACTTCATGCTACTTGAAACTAGGACAGCTACTGCCAAGAATCTGTGACAGTGAAAACTTAGTACAGTTGCCCCCAAACAGTCTTTAATAATTTCTTCAGTTGAGGAAACAATTTGTTCTGCTTTCCTTGCTCATTTTCTTACTCATTACTGGATAAGCCCTCCTTAGTTTCCCTTCCCCTAAGGTCTACAAGGTCGCTTGGCCCCTGTCCTATATACGAACACACCCTGAGCAATGTATACCACATCAAAAATTAGGAACCCCTGCTCTATGTAGAGGAGAAACCAACAGAGATCTTTGGGAAAGGAGGGAAAAGATCACTTACGTTAAACAAAAAGCTATGGGAAAGTTCTACAGAATAGGTCAAAAGGGGAAAATATAAGAAATTGAAAATACTACTGAACAGTTAGCAGTTATATTAAGTGAGTTCTCAGAGTCTGGGTGTCACAAACAAGCAATGTGTACACTGAAAAAAAGTGTGATTCAGAGATGTGGATATAAAACCAGTAGCAGAGTTTCACTGCGGATTCCAATGTTACACATTCAGTAAGCCAAAGCCCAGTGGACTAAGGCTGATCGATGGACATACCATGTACTAGCTGCCACTTGAAATTTTTTTGCATCTTAGCGATGGGTGTGCGAGTAACAGTGAATAAAGTGACACGTACTGCTGTATGAAAAATTGTATGCCAACCGTTTTAGACATTTTTGTAGGGTAATCATCCCTCTTCTTTGGTATCTTTCTAAGGAGAACTTAGGGAAGTGAGATGCCTAACCCTGAGAGGCAGGGGCATTCGGGTCTTTTAAGATCTTAATGAAAGTTAAACCACGTGGTTAAACCACAACAAAGTATACATGGACATTGTATCTTGCCTTTGTTATCTCTATAGGAAAGACATATTTAAACTGAGCTCAAAAAACTCTTTATACACCCCCTTCCAAGAAAGCTTCCCTGCTTTGTGGATTCATTTATTTATTATGAGCTTTACTGTAGGGCTAGTGGGTGACCTACCATAACAAGAGAGATAACTCCTTATGCTGGGAACTCCAATATAAAAGCCCAGTAAAACACAGCCCCATTTGCTTGTCTGATGAAGATTTTTATATTTCATTTTTTAACCAGTCATATTCAAAGTAAGAATGACCTCAGATTGGTTTTGCTGTCATTTGCACTGCTGAAAATTGAAACCTTACTTTCTTAAAACAATCAGGTGACACTACTGAAAAACTAATGCAAATAAACACACAAAGTCTGTATTTTCAGTCATCCAAAAACTTTCAAAGCCATGGCTTCTAATAATGCTAAGCTTAAGTGGTCATTTAGCAGCAGTTATTTCAAGGTGACTGAAATTCAGGTAAAGTGATCTAATGGATTTAAAAATAATACGTAATGCTTTAAAAAAAAAAAACAAACAAAAACCAAAAAACAACAACAAAACAACCCAAACTTTTAGAAATAAATGTTTTTTTTCTGGTTTTGTAATACCACTGAGCAGTGGTCACATTTATCTGCCCAGTGCAGTGCCAGATATATTTTAATTCTTCTCTTCCCAAGTAAAAGTGTAAAGTACATCGTAGCTCTGTGGCAAATTGGGTACCAGCTCTATTACTTCAGTTTAGCAATCCACAAATTCTCAACTCTTAAATTCTAAATAACAGGGTAAGCACATATCAGCAATGCAGGGCCTGACAAACAACTGGATATTTACCATGCAAATTAACTGCATTTTAAGCAATCCTAAATGTGTGAAAAACACAATCTTAGACATATAAATCCATACAACTAATTTCATTTGCTTGTGAAGATGTGTAGTAGCTAATTAAACAGTGTAACAAAAGGATTTTATCTAATATATTTATGCCCAGTAGATGAGCAGCAGCCACCAGTTTCTTTTGTGTGCCTTTGCTTTCTGACCTGATAATTTTAGAAAGCATTGCTCCAGAAATAGGAGGAATTCTTAATAATTGTGTGGTAAATTGCCTTAAAATGCTTTTATTCTAATTGTTTTACTGGTATTTCTTTCTAAACCTTGTCGTTTTTACCGGAGACAATATCGCATAAATGTACTGAGTTAACGAGTGCAGAGGTTACTGTTCACAGGAGTAAAATGCATCTTAGTCCTCCCTATAACAATTTCCATAATAACTGATAATTAAAATCCAAATAGTCAACATTGCAGCAAAAGAAAACCTAGCAAGATAATTTAACCATTAGGATGGCTTGAACACAAATTAAAGATTGAGAAAGATAATAAAATACTGACAATTGTCACCACTGTCCATTTATTCTGCTCACTGAGGCTCGCACCCCCAGGCGAGCTAAGGGAACAAGAACTTTTGTCGAAGCAGCACTTTCGCTGTTGGTTCACTATCATCTCTGTCTGTCTTTATCCCACCGCTGCCCTTACAGGCGTAAAGCTTCAACAGGCACACAGTCAAATCCTGTTTTGAGGATAGCTGTGGTACAGTATTTGCTACCTGAGACATTAGCCCTGCAGAAGCACCCTCCCACTTACTCTCTAGCTGCCGTACCATCTGCTCTGTTCCATTGCTACTTCTCTTTCTTAGTACTTGGCCCCCCATAGAAAGAAGAATATCATACCAAATATGATAACAAGTACCAAAGATAGAATTTCAGTTTGCCTCCTGCTAATAAAAAGCATACTAAGAAAGTAATTTTAAGTACCTGCATATTTGCATGGCAACACATAAAGCCTTATTCTGTTGCACAGAGGATAACTCTATCACGTATAAAATGAACAAGTCAAGTAGGAAGGAATAAGGAAGGGTGATCTTAAATGTATTCCTTACAGAAGAAATGTATAATGCTTTTTTAGGAGTTAGGATGATCTAATTAAATCCAACATGTAATGAATGGGATGTAAATGGAAAATGGAAACAGAAACCTGCTAGTATGGAAAAGGTGCTTTTTGGGGGAATTAAGTGCTCTAGTAAGCAAGGGAAGGTGGAAATAACTATGATAATTATAGGTACAAAAGTTATAAGGAAATATCCCAGTCCCTCTTCTGTGTTTTTCTTTGAATTTTGGAATTTACAAAGTTTGACATTTGGTTGATTTGTCATTGTGAATGATTTATGAGCTCCCTTTCTTGTATGTAACAGCTGCTGTGACATATTCCCAGCACCTTTTTGAGCCTTCCCTGTGACCTAACCCACTTTTGCTTGGCCACTTACCCAGACAGGCAGGAACTGTGATCGCCTCAGTCTAAGTGTAAACTGAGCAGTCTGCTGGCTGCTCTCAGCTTTTGGACAAGCCAAACAGAACAAGCTCCTAACTGCTGGAAGACCCCGTGAACTGGACTTGGATGCTGCAAGCTGTCTCTAAATCGTGGGAGTTTTCCCCACCGTAAGAATTTTTTTTTTTTTTCTTTCTACCCCTCTGTAAAATCATGTTGAAGGTACTAGATAAGCACAAACATAATAGAGGAATATATAGACAGATATATAAAGACAAAATGGATGCATAAATCTCATTTTCTAAGGAATCTAAGCATAGCTTTTTATGGAACAACACTGATTTGAATTCATTAGAGAAGAAGGTAAAGGCATAAAAATTACACTCAGCTTGTAATTGAGTGCCAGCATATCACTGTTGCTTATACTCTTAAGATCATTAATGTCTGAGTTATTTCAACAGTAAAAAGATTACTGGATGGTTAGTTTTGTTCTGCAAAGAGCACCTTATATTTCCTTCTCATATACCAAACTTGTGTTTCCAAACCAAATCTTTCGCTTCATAGGACAGCATGTTCTTGAAACTTTGAACAAGTCACTAAGTTAGGTCTCCGAGGAAGACATTCACTTCTGAAAGAATACTTAGAACCATACAATGTTTGGGTCTCAGAGGACAAAAACAATGCTCTTTCAATTTATCAAGACCAGAAAAAGCCACCATGGAGGTACGTTAAAGATTGTGATGCATTTTTTTACTGTTCAAAGATAGTGGGCTGAACTGAAGTTGCTAACAGGGAAATTATTTGAGGAATTAGAAAGGGGAAATCGTTTTGAAGCTACTTCTCTACATGTTGAGTTTACTATTAACACATTCTTTAGCTTTCAGGACACTGTGAGACCTATGTGACATCTCTTCTTTCTCTTCACATTAGTCTGCCTTCTTCTCTTGGGCCTCCCATCTAGGTAGGGACTAAAGGTTTTCACCTGCACGCAGATGCACAGGGAATTAGATAAAAGGACTGTCTGACACATCTGTAGACAAGGCCTGTGATCTTTGTCTTTTCAGTCTTAAGTAAGGCAGTAAATTAAGTGAAATGTAATTTAAGGGACATTGGATAAGTGCTTGGAGATAAAGAAGTAATTCTATAAAACACACTATAGACCATACTTTAAGTTGGGGCATCCATATAGCAACTGAAATACCAGGGAAAGGGTCAGAAACAAGATGTCTTGAAACAATAAATTTGCTGTATTTCCAGAAGCACAGATTATATAACAATAAATAATAAAATAGACATATCTGCTTGCTCTATATAGGGCAGGATAATTCTCTATTAATGAAAAGTAATGAAAGAGTCCTCTGACAGAACATTCCTCCTTCCTTGAACTCACAGGTTCCACATAGGGCCTCACCTGCAGGCACACAGACATCATGAATCCCAATTTAGGATCCTGCCGACTATGCCAATTTTCAGAAAGAACGTGATCTATGAAGTGCAGATACATAATGTGTAATCCCTAGTAAGCAAACCATTTGCTAATGTTAACAATGCTATGGGTTTCCATCCTTTTAGCTTTCTGTTATATATATTGTGTAAATAATACCATCTGTATCCATCCATGTTCATGACATCCTGTCTGTATTGCTTTCCTCTTTACTTACTCCCTGCATCGTGTAAATAAGATTTAAATAAAATCAAGCCACATAAAGAACATGGAAGACCTACTTTCTGTAACAGTATACACCATCTATATGGCCTCATCACCCTGTCCTACAGCTTTATTATCCCTAACTGCTTACATGTCTCAGGCTTCTACCTCAGGCTACAAAGCAGCATTTTCAGAATAAGCTGGTGTATAGGAAGACACGGTAAGGGGCAGCTGGCTCAACTAGGTATTTTTTGTTTGGCGTCATGGGGACTCCACTATGGAAGAATTCATAGACACCAGGAAGTTAATCAGCTGCAGTCTTCTGACTAAACTGAAACTGGACAAAATCTGATTTTCAGCATATGGAAAAAATAGTAAGAGTAATTATGCCAGATGGAACTGTTAGATAGTTTTACACATTTCACTTAATTCAATATAGAGTCAAATATATTTTAGAAAATATTTTCCAGCTTTTTTTAAGATATCTCCAGTAAAAGTATGTTCCTTCTTTCTCTGACTGACACCTTACATTTGAAATTACTGTCAACTGGTTGTATTCATGTAAGCAAACGAAATATTACATAGGTCAAAATATAAACATATTCCATATGATAATCAAGCCACATTCAGAAAACTAGGATTTGGGGAAAAATGAAGTGAGGATAGTCTTCCTTGGGGAAAAACTTTCATTGAAGTACCTGCCGAAATGCTCACTTAGCAATTTTAAACTTGCCAACTTACTTCTGTGCAGCCTCCATTCACATAACCAAGTGTTCCAAACTAGATTCTCCTTCTCCATCTTCCCCATTTAAAACCTTCTTGCCCCATCCTATTCAGCAATATGGGAAACAGCATTTGTTTGCCTATACAAAGCCTCACTAAACTAAGAAGCAATTAAATGGTCAACCCACTGGAACCATTTGTCAGCTATGCGCTATTTGGTCCAGATTTACTTGGCTGAGAAGGCCACAGACCTCCTTGGAATCCACCTGCTGTGACATTCGCAGTCTCAGTGACATGACACGGGAGGCGCTCTGTGGCTCTGTTGTCCCAGTTACAGCCAGGGGTTTTACAGTATTAGGAGTACAATTGCAGCTAATATGGTCGGCACTGAAACAGTTAATCCTTTTCCAAGGCTACTGGTTTTCAGTTAACATATTTCAAAGATGCAGGCAGATGGCATCACTTGCAAAGCTATTGTTTTAGTTTGTCATGAGACAGAACAGCACCTGGAGAGCAAAGTTACCAGCAAACGGGATAAATGCAGAGCCTGTATGTTTGACAGAAATAAGTTAAATAATTCAACAAATAAAATATTGCACATTTTTTTAAAGATTGCGGAGATGTCTGAATCTGTGTAGAAATTTCAAACACATGAGCTTTCCTTAAAAACATTTTGTAAAAGCCCTCTCCGCAAGTCTTGCCAATGTCAGACAGGAGGTGCCTGAAGTGAACAAAGGTAATAAAAAGAATTCTGTACCTTTTAAAAAGCATATGAAGAGTCTAGATAACAGGCTTATTTCTTCTATTCTGGTTGCCTAATTATTCAAGTGCCTCAACAACAACAAAAAATTGTTAGCAAAATATTTCTTCTGTAGTGAAGGAGACATCATCATATGTAATGCTTTAATAGTCATCTGAATTAAGATTCAGCCTTGCACAACAAAATCCTATCAGAACTTCTGCAGAAATCCAGTTATATTGATTACATATATCTAGGAGTTTCCACCTTGCTCCTTTAAATAATTTTCTCATACATCAGACCATACTGTATGGAGATTTTCTTGTATTTACAGACAAAGATGTAGAGATATTGGATGTGTCTTCACATCCTCAATTCTATGGTGCAATGTGTATTGCTACAAAGTAGAGAAGTAAAAATAGAGGTGCAATCAAATAGCAGAGACATCTACTAAGGTACAAATATGATGCAAATGCAGATCACTACAAAAATATTCCAGCTCTTTTTGTGCTACATAAAGCCTCAGGCTTCTTTCTTTCTATCTGATGCATTTGAGAACTACTGTTTGCTGCAGATGTGACCAAGCTTTCTTGAAATGAAGCAGAAGGTTCCTTAAATCTAATACGGTAGCATTACTGAGCTACATTTTCCCTTTTGAATGAGAGAAGGGAAGATACAGAAAGACCAGAAGAGATAGAAATTCTTAGAAGAAAAATAATTGGCAAAAGAAAGAAAAAGCACAATTAAAAAAAAATATCAAAAGCTTAGAAGAAAAAAAAAATGGATAATAAGGACACTATCAGGATGCTGGGATCACACATGTGCACACACGCATAGAGAAGATGCCCTGCGCATCATGGGCAAGCCCTGCCTGAAAAAGAACAGAAGAAAAAATCTTACTGCAGAAGATAGACAAGCACACAGTCTTCTGCCATTTTCAGTGTTTCCTTGTCGATCATAGACTAGTGAATTGGTCATTTTTATGCACTGTTTGAAGTGGTAAGAACCAAAGGTGGCTGTACGTGATTCAGTCTTACCCATTGCGCCTATTTAATTACAAGCCACAGAATCAAAGGAAATAAAAACGAACCTGTGGCTTGTTCCTTGAGCTCTGAGCAAGCCACACAAGCTGCTCTTGTGTGCAGCTGTATTACAAGGAGATAAGCACTTTTCAGTGGATTGGTTATTTTTTAGCCATAACCTCAGGAGTTTTTGCACTGTGAGAGAAATTCAAGATTACAGATCTTTCTTCATAGATTCCTGTTCTCACTGTCCGCCTTTTTTCTTGAACCATGTTGGGTCTACACTAATAGAGGAGAAATAAATGCAGCCAAAACACATCCCCTAGATTAGAACTTGTAAAAAAAAACAAACAAAAAACCCCAATGTTGCATGAGGAGGTCGTTAAAATGTACCTTTTGTCCACTACACTTTTTCAGACTTCAAGTGTTCCTACTCCTCACAGACAATATTGAATCATCTGTAAAGAGTCTGAAGATAAATTTTAGACCAGCTAATATTGCAGAAGGTAACTCATCTGAGATCTAGGGAGACCAAGGTTTAAAGTCTCTGCTTGGCCCAATTCAGAACAGAAACCCAACCTGCCTCTGAAAGCGTGGGTAAGTATTCTGCCCACTGCCCTACTGAGTCATTCAGAATTCCTGTCTCTACCGACGATCCTTTAATTTTTTATAAGAATTTAAATAAACCTCCTTGGAGAGACTCAGGCTGTAATAATATGGAGGTGAAGTTAGCTACTCAACTTAAAATGCGAGCTGGGTCGAAGCCAAGGCACATAGGGATTTGAACTTTATTTTCTTACATCCCAAAAGTATTCCTTAACCACTGTGCTAACTTCTGCTTTGACATCTTTCTTCCTATCTCTCTTTTCCTCCATCCTGGGCATGCAAAATGTCTTGAAGCAATGGCAGTACCTCGGAAGAAGAACTAACTTTGACCGATCAGAATTTTCCACCCCTTGCACCACAGGCACCTGTCCTGTTTGCCTGCATAGTTATCGGATTCCCATAAACAAATAAATACACTCTTTTCATATGTGCATGAATGTATCATGGGAATATAAGTAAACCTGATGTCACCCTTGCAAGAAAATAGCATGTACGAGTACATAATAAGGAAAGTTTACTTTCTCTCTGTGTCCTGTCTTCTTCCCCTAATATACATGCATTAAAACATAGACCAGCAATGCAGGTAGTAGAAGCACACAACAGACATCCCAGCATAACCAGACTGGTAAAATACAACTGACTTAGGAAAAAAACACACCTAAATTAAATTTCGTACTCCACGTTTAGACTCCACAATGAAGCTATAACAACCTCAGAGCTGTGTTATTATCACCATTCATCTGGCCCTTTTGACGCGTTTTGATGTTAAGCAAAGTATGCAGAATGCATTTACACGAGCCAAAACCAAAATAAATGCACTGGTCTCAGGTGCAGTATTGCATATTCAAAAAAAATGTACTCTGTCATTCACAGGAGAAGCATTTCATTTGTTGCAAGAAATTACTAATCTGACAGATTGCAGGCAGAGTAATGTTTACAATATTTTAAGGTTCATCTTGTTTCCTTGTTCTTCTGTGCTGTTTTGGCAGTGAGAGATAATTCATGCTCTCCTTTTTGTCTGACTGTAATGGCACTGCAGTAAATTATATCTGAGGTTATTTTAGCCAATCAGAAGCCCTGATTAGTTGTAGTCTAATTAGGGAATAATGAATGGGGAAGTGACAAATTTCCTCTTCCTCATTTATTTTTGTAATTAAATTGCATACTGTGCATCAATCAAATAATCTACATTATTAGAATTTGCAGACTTTTTTTGGAACCCACGTGTTGCTTTGTTGGCAGGAGCATTTATCAGGTTTTATGGCCAGCTGTCAAGAAATCATAAGGTACCAACATTAAACTATCTGTCTGATAAACGTCCTCAACGAAAGATGGAAAATAATCAGCCGTAGCTGTTAGAAGAATGCCAAACAGCGTGCAGTGTTTCCACTAAGTGTAGAAGAAGGTCAGAGCCTGATGTTAAGATAATTATTTAGGTTGTCAGACAACAACTAAGGTCTAATAATTCTCCCAAGCTCTTCGATTTCTACAACTTAGTCTGTGGTGTCATTCGTCCTTCTGTAAGTCTTGATCTGGAGTGAAGAAGTGGTAGAATAAACTGAGTGCTGAAGAAATTAGAGGTGAAAACCTCTATAAAGAAGACGGATAAACACAGCTTTCCACATTATTATGTTCACAAGCAACAGATAAAACATACTTTGGGGGCTTAAATCTTATGCACAAAACATGGAGTTAGGAAGCAGTAAATAACACAGATTAGGAATGTTCAAAATATAGGGATTTGCTTTTGAAAACTTCCAGCTTTTCAGAGAAAAAAGGGTCAAAATACAAAATATAATTGCAGCCAAAATGCTCAGTTGGAATATATCCTTGATGTCATATGACAGGGGGAGTTCAAGATTTATAGAGTCCTCCTCTTGTTTTAATAGGACTTCTGCCTGCTCCTATTTACTGTATTCCCCATGCTGTTACACAGACCAGCACTTTGGTTAGTGAATAAGACTATCAAGGCCGTGAAGCATTATGTGGGGGGAAATGCTAACAGTGTTTCTGTCTTTCAGTGAGAAGGAGCACATGAGGCAACTTCAACATCATGCAACCTTTTTTACTTAAATGCTTTCCATTTTCATGCATTTGTCTGGGGAATGTTTTGTTTCAACCATTTATTTATTTATTTTCCTTCATGAAAGCAAATTCTGTTTGCAAAATGTTTTCTTCAGCTGAAAATCAAATTCTCACTAAAAAAAATATTTCCGTCTGGAAGGTTTTGACCAGGGCTTCTACAGCTCATCCTGAGGCTGACAAAACTACCCCATTCTCAGCAATTCACAGGACCTTTCTTTTCAGTTCCCTGTCTACGAAAGGTGGACAACCACAGCTGTACGTTTTTAGTGTTATTAGGTAACATTCAAACCTTCCTGGTTTTATGATTTCATTTTTTTAATTTCCTTTTTTTAAGAAGTATCTCATCAGTTATTGCCAACAGTGACTGCTGCAGTTGGGTGACTTAACAGGGGGATAAAAGATAACAATAAAAATTTCAAATGTAGAAATTGTCATGTACAACATGGATGTACAGGGCATCAGGACCAGCTGCCTAGTGTCAAAAATAACCTGATCCACATAAATTAATTTATATTATCTACAGCATTAGCTGCTGACTAACCTCTCGTATTATATAAATAAATAAGTAAATTGAAGTGAAATGATATAGTGACAGCAGTCATCAGAAAGCCACTACTGTTACTAAAATAAGGTCAATTTTTTCTCTCTTATCCATTCCCTTTACCAAAATACCATGGTACAAAGTTTTTCTTGGAATTGCTAAATTAAATCTGAGGCAGAAATAAACACTGTCCTTGTAATTTGAAATTAATTGGATGAGAAAGCCCCATGTTAAAATTCTAAACTAAGTTCACAAAAGTTTGAAGTCTTTTCTTCATAGAGGAAAAAGTACATGAAATAAAGCAAACTCCAGGAGAAGCTGTGAGAGGAAGATGTTTTTTCTTCTCTCAGGTGTTCTGTCTTACAGTAGATCTAATTAACTTCCTAACACTCAAGACAGGGGTAAGTTTACATGTCTATGGGTATTTAGGTAAGACAGGTAAGAGATACTTGATAGCTTCCAAAGAAAAAGTTTTGCACTTTGCGCTTGACATAAAAAGCATCATTTCTTGCTTTGCATTGCTTCTCATCTAGGTTCATTCTCTATATAACTGTTTAACTTAAATCCTCAAGAAAATCTGAGCACTTAGCTCCTACTTGAGAATTACAATGCAACAGGAGGAAGTTATGGCCCTAAATTCCTCTGAGGATCTCTTTTTCCATTTAAAATATCAAGACATGAACAAGAACCCTAACTCTATCCTCTCAAAGATGATAAAAAGAATAATGACTTAAGTATGTATTCTCACCACATATTTTCCCATAGCAAATAAATAAAATAGTTCACAAAATCCTATGTAGATATTTTGTCATGGTGACATTTAGAATTTCTTCTTTCTAGGGATAGATTCCACTAGTCTATATGAAAAATACCAATTGAGCCAACAATTTCTTTCAGGTCATCTTTATCACTGCACTGTTTTCAAAGTAAAGAAAATAAGGACATAGTGATACAGACATGCCACATTATATTTACATATTGAAGACAAAAATAAAAACAAAATGGAAGAATCCCATGCTTTTGCATTATACCTGGCAGACAATCTGCAATTATCAGCATTAACACAAACTTTGAAATCTTGAAATGTTAAGCCTTTATGTTTCATTACAAAAATTACTCTGCTGTAAAATTACTAGGTAATAGTTACAACTACGGTTATGGTTTGAATGACAACCTTTGCTTTGCTTGCAAAAAATGCCCATAGTTCATAAGTTCCCTTGTATTAGTCTGCAGAGTTTGAAAGATGAGTCATTGTATTCAGAGTATGAACTAATCCTGAATGTTTCTTAGATATGATCAAAATACCGGAAATTTTTAAATACATTTATCACTGGAAATGGGAGCTGGGAAGGAGGGAGCAAGACTTTGGATTTTGGTCTTTGCAAATGGTGAGTTTGAATATCCTTTCAAATTTCAGTAAGCCCTGTATGCTTAAGGAGGAAAAACAATTGAGAGAAATAAGACTGCATGACTTTAAGCTTCCAAACACAGGAATACAATATTGATCCTCAAAAATCATTATACCGTTAATGCAAGGGGAGGGAAAAGAAAGAAAACCTCTTTTTATTAATGCTTCAGGCAATTATCACAAGGGACTTTTGAGCCCTAAATTTGCTGCAACTCTCAGCAAATTAAAATATGCAAAACTCTTCGGAGTAAACATAGTAAACATTTCAAAAGCCATTTTTCACTATTTCACTGTGAGTACATATCACTAAGCAGCTAGGAAATCTAATTTAGGTTTGAAATCTGCTTACAGTTTTGAGATCCGTAGCATTATTTCTGGGGAGGTCCTTGTATAATGCTTTTAGAGTAGAAGAAAAATGTTATATAATGACAGCCAAATCTATTGTAAGGTAATGAAATGGCTTTACACGTTTATTGTAAGTGCCCATCTTTTTCCCTTATTCCATGCCCAGCAGGTCAACACAGCAATATTATTTTAATCACATACAATTCTATTTCTAATGTCTGATTTAAGGAACCAACCCCCACTATAGTATTTGAACTATTTAGGAAATGTAGTTTTTATGTGTGGCTGGGTGAGAAAAGAAGTCAAAAGGGTTAAAAAAAAGCATAATTTAAAATATTTCATTGCTACTTGACACTGTTGTTTATGGTTGTATTTGTCATTGTGTAGAAGCAGAGAAAGTGGAAAAAACAATGTTAACAGGGGCTTTCCATTTGGATTTTTTATTACCAGTGGCTTTCCTTAGAAAAGGGTTCTTGAACCATGTACAGCTATTCTCTCTCCTTAGTGACAGAATCATAGAATCATTTAGGTTGGAAAAGACCTTCAAGATCATCGAGTCCAACCATCATCTGTGCCCACTAGACCA
>JANXJC010000029.1:7718057-7757812 GCA_027564655.1 Leptodon cayanensis
AGGTGCGGCCTCACCAGTGCCCAGTACAGGGGGACGATCACCTCCCTGCTCCTGCTGGCCACACTATTTCTGATACAATGTCACATGGCCTGTGTAATGGTCTCATTTAAAATCTCCATTTTGTTGAAACCACTTGCTACTACAATTCAAGTACATTCCTAGGACCTTTCCCTAATGAGTCTTCCAAATTCCAGCTCTGTTTTTTTTCTTCTGGAGGAGTGTGCATTTTAAGAATGAAATAAAAAAAGTAGATGTAGGGAGAGATACACAGCTGCTGATTTGGTCTGCAATGTAACAAAACGTGGATAAATGTTCTTTCACCAAATTGTTGTAATCAGGCCCCAGTACCTGCAACGTGATCCCCATGGCAGCCCCTGGCCATTGGAGACCTGGGCAGACTGTGGAGGGTGTGGGGGGACATCCTGTACCTGCTACATTAGCCCTGATCTGCTTCTCGTGCCCTAGGGCACACACTTACCTCCACACTCATTCACGGGCACGGTTATTATTTTCTCAGCAGATCATTAGTATGGCACAAAATAAACCTCTTCTGAAGTTCCCTTCGATTTAATTCAGCTCACGCCTATAGGAGGGGCCTAGCTCCTTTTTAGGAGTCCAACATACTTCCGTTAAAAATCAAGAATCAAATTTTAAATAGCCTCATCCACAATCAGGCAAAATAATGTGATGCGCTGCTTGAATTTTTCGCTTTGCTAATATAGTCACGTATTTGTTATCACAGCATTAGTAGTCGCAAAGATTCAGTATCAGCTTTCCTCCCAGAATCTCAGGACTGTCTTAAAAGCAATGAAAAAAAGCATTGCATTGGGGTTCTGCAGATTTCTTTCTTAAAATGAAAAAACCCCCAACAAACCCAAATGAAAACTTGGGATATATTTTAGTTATATTTTCAATTGATCATCTGTCACTTCAAGGCCTCAAAGTAATTAAAAAACTAGCAACATATTTTGCTAGAAAATATCCCACCTGAAAACTTGAAAATTTCTGAGAATCATGATTCCAGGCGGTAGGGTGCAGTTTAAAGAAAATATCGAAAGAGTAACAATATTACCCTGGAAACATATCAGTGCTATTTTTTGCAATTTTTGTAATCCTGTTGTCTAAAATCACCTTTTACAGTCAATAATGGAAGTTACAGAAATCTCCTGGTGAACCACTCATGTGAAGAAGCATGGGAGGACACTCAAATTTTGCATATTTCTACCGAAGTAGCTCGGAGTTCTTACTCTGTTCTTCAAGGAATAGGAACTTAAAATGTTACCTCACCGCAACAAACTAAGTATCTGCAACTGCACTACATGTTCCAAGTTTATGACGAACTCTGAACATTTATTTAAAACCTCTTCAGGGTCTTGCTTTGTAAGAAAGCACAGTAGAGCACTGTGGTCTATAAATTCAGCAAACCCTGAAACTAGCAATTACAGAAGATAAAATGGAGTGCCTTCTTCCATACTCTTCAGGCACCCAGTTGCTGAGTGCTTTTTTACTTCCTACACCCTATCTGTTACTCTTCAAAACTGCTATTTGCATTCACAGGGCTATATTCATGCCCTACAGATAAAAGTTTAACTGAATCCATTAATTGGCATCGTTTAGCAAATAATCAGGTTAGATCAAGGAGTCCAAATATTACATGATTTGGCTGTCCTTCTAAACTTTCTTTATTTTTTACTACTTGGTATTTTTTTCTGTAAGTCCCCAGGACCCCTTAAACCCTGTGCTGCACTTCCTCCAACCATCTCCACCTCGACAGGAATCTTCCAGTTCTCTCAGTCTATCTGGTGAAGCTACTGTAATACTATGAAGTGATACAAACTATTAAACACTCAATTAACCATACAAAGCTATTCAGCCTTCCATCTTCCCTCCAACAGTATCTGCCTCCATCTGTTTCTCCTTCCATGCTTTTTGTAGGTATTTTTGGTGATGCAAATTGGACACAGATAATTTTTAAAAATTAGTGAGAGGAGAAGGGAGAGAGAGGAAGATTTCTAGAAAAACCCCATACTAGGTATACAAATGGGAAAAAAAGTAGCTTGCATGTTGCCTGCTTGAAAGGCTTTTATCCAACTAATTTTCTCGCAGCAGGGGGAAGCGAAATTGGCACATGCTTCTCTGGCAAGTTGTTGGAGCCTGAGTGCCCTGACTGTCAGCCCCTCCTCTTCCTCCTCCAGGCTGACTGCCAGCTTGTCTCTCTGCCTGTTCTGGGGAAGCTGGGAATACAGCAAACTTGGGGAAAGGGTTGAGACTGAGAGCTCCCATTCACCTTTTACCTGCCAGTTAAAAAATAAATTTAAAAAATTAGGGGTTTTATTAAAATTAGTAAGAGAAGAAAGTGTCTGGTAGAGGAAAATCCAATTGGTTTTAAGGTTTCTGAGGCTCATTAATGACTTCAGAGAAAAATGGTATGTAGATTTACTTCCTTAGAGAAGGAAATTGCATTTATTAAGGAAAATAAAAAGATATTTAATGATATTTTGATATGGATTCAAATTAACATGATAAATTAACCAAGTCTATTATCCGGAACTTACTGCCAAGTCCTGTATATTATATACACAGAAGTAATGAACATGAACATTTTGTGACCTGGAAAGGAAAAAAGAACAATGATTTTTTTTTTTTTAACTGTTCCCTAAAGTTATATCTTAATACTTCCTCATTTTGTGCCTATCATGTCAGGGCTGTAACCATTAATTTGTCTGAACTTTTATTTATTTTAGTAATAAAGATAGCTATCACACATATGGCTAGCTTTTCCTTTTGCCAATATGACTCCCTAAAGTCCCTTCTGGGTGGCTGTTCTGAACGACTTAATGAATTTAACAAATGTACAAAAAACAAATGGAAACTTTAGGAAACGGTTGCTCACTGACCAGCTTTTGCTTACTCTTTGATTTCCAATCAGTGAGATGTGGAAAATTTCCTAGAGGCAGAGCAGATCGAATGTGAAGAAATACAGTGTCTGACATGGTGAATGTGGAAAGGTTGGTAGTTTTTCAGTTGAGAAGGGATAAAAGAAAGTGTTGGCAATCAGTAGCTTGAGTCACTGCCGGGATGAATGAAGAAACCAGTCACTTACTTAGCCCTCAGATAAAATCTGGAAAGTAGCAGCTCCACCTAGCTCATCCCAGTGTGCATTCCCCTGTTTGATTTTTCAGGTCACGAACAGTTTCCATGTATGGGACTTCTGATATTAACTATGCAAATGGATAATGAACGTGAGCACAGGCACCAGTAAAACATGCAGCATGTCGTGCTTTAAAACGCCTTGTTCCTGCCACTGTCTTCGGGTTGCGAGGCTGCCTTAGTGGCGTGGAATACATGTGTGCTTTGTGTTAAGCTTCCTCCAGTTAATGCATGTTGCTATTCAATCTGTGATCCTCCAGACAGAGCCGAGTGGCAGAGATGGCTCAGCGAGATTGCTGCTGCTCTGAGCTCCTCATGATTATTCTTACTTGCTTCACCTGAGAGCTCATACGCGGTACTGCTTGGCATGGCACCAGAGTCTGCGTGTGTGCTGACTTAAGGAAACCTTTCCAGGTTCAGTACTGGCTGCACGCGATCCGCTCTGTCCAGTTTTTATTTCCCATTGAGGTTATGTTGGCACACTGTGGAAACAGCTGTTCAAACTGCTATCTTTCACTCTTTTCCCCTGAGGTTTCTGTCAAGTCCATGCCAACATTTATAGACTACGTTGCTTACACCTTCCTTGCTTGATTCCTGAGGTTTGTCCCCGCACTCTGTTGCTCCAAATATCTGCTGTACCTTTTTATTATTCATAATAAGAACTCTTAAGCAGAATTTCTCTTTTGAAGCTGTCAGCTGAAACTCGCAAATGTCAATATGTTGACAGTCATATATTGAGTACATTATACCAGGAATCCGTTAAAACCTCTTGAGATTTTAACCTATGCAACTTTATATGATTTGTGGCCTAGCTTCCCAGGGAACTGATAACGAATCAAGTTCCTGTGGCTTACCAAGCATCAGCTGCGCTACCTTTCTGAACATACAGAACACTGTATGTTCTTAGCTTGCAACAAATGTGAAGTAGCATGATCCATCTGAACTCTTTTACTATGGGTTAAGCTGTACTGTATGTGAATTAAGCGTGCAGATAATACACCCTTAGTTCAGTTCATGCCATGTTTCGACTGCAAGTGTGAACATCTAACGGAGTAAATACTTGCCACCACCTTAGCGAAGGGGAAGGGGAGGGAATATTTGAGCAAGGTCTCCCTCGCCCTGAGAAAGCCATCAGCCAGCTCTGCTATGTGTCTTGGTGACCGCTGGACAGAGCTGAGTGTTAGGGGTTTGCCTGGCTCTTTGCTCACCATGTTTCAAAGTCTCTTCAAGCTGACTGAAATTCCCCAGAGGGAGAGGGAGAGCTGCCCGTAAAGGAACTGAGCCTTTTGGTCTATACTGGAGAAGCAAGTACAAGGAATATGTTGGGGAAGAGCCACGTCACAGTTCCTGTCAGCCTGCAGCACAACCACAAATATTGCTGAGTATACTGGAGCTCAGATTTATGGCTCCATCCTGAAGCTTATTTTTTCTGCCAGGAATACACAATGAGCGATGAAAGAATACTATTGCTATTCCTTCTGTAAGGATATGTCTTTCTATCTCTATATGTTTATTATTGGGGTTCTGTAAGCCATAAATTGTATTACTGCAGAGTACCCAACATTTAAAATGCATGTTCATTTATAATATGTAAACAAATCATGGTTACATAAAATACAAACTAGAATGAGGATTTTAAGCTCTCCTGTCTGGTCACCACAGTCTTGGCTTATATAAGTACTTGCAATTTCATATAGAGTTTGCTCAAGGCCAGTGCAGGAAGAATTCCTTCTCCATTCATCTGCTGTCTAGACAGGCATACTTTTAAAGCTGTACAAGCTGTTTCTGGGTTTCCCTGCTAATGAATGTATGAACTTTGTTCCAAAAGAACTGCAGTGAACTTCAGTGACATTCATTGCAAGTATGACATCATTCCAAACATTTTCTGAAATTTCAATAGAATAATATTTTATTGATCATCTGTAAGATGATTAATAAAACACCAACACCAAAGAGGCAGTTGGGTAAATGTTTAACTTTAAACAAGGTCTAATGTATGATGAAATAAAAGGAGGCAAGATAAAGCTTGCATATTATGTGGCTTTTTTTTTTTTTTAATGAGTCTTTTGCAGAGTTATGAATTTAGCACCAGCAGACCCAGGATGTTTCCTTCTAGCATACATATTTCTATAGTAACACTCACTTCGGAACTAACATAATGCATATTCAGGTAATATCTACTGCAAAAAAAAAAGAAACCATTTTTATCCAAAGATTAAGTAACAATTTAAATACATGTAAATCTCTGTACGCTTAAGAGAAGCCTTATAAAAGCAATGAAATCTGTTACAAGATTCTAACCCATGCTCATCTGTTAGGACCTACGATAGGCACAGGGTGATAAACACTAGGGCCTTAATCAACTCATATAAAAATGTCAAATCTCAGCAACGTGCAGCAAGGCAAAAAAAAAAAGTTGTCTTTATTTTGGTTTATCCAAATTTTTAACCCTAAAGAAAAAAAATTAATCATTAGCAGCAGTCCTGAAAACAGGATTTTTATAAAATCAAAATAGTTTTTATAACTAACATATATTAGAAAGCTACAGAAATGTTAAGAATTCTCATTTATTTTCTGCACCTATGTCAAAAAGTAATTTGTTTGTTCAGTCTCTTATTAACATGCATTCATTTTGTTTGAACTACAAAACAATAATCACGCATTACACAATTTAAGCCCAATATGTAACAACTGCTTCTTTTTATCGAAAGAATTTGTTATTCTTTCTCTATCAATAAAACTGAAAGCTCTCTAAATTTCCACAATAAGCATATCACACATCCAGCTCACAGTGATAATTAGGTTGTCAATAATGTCCTTCCTTATGTCCATTCGACTGCAAACTGAACCCAATAAATATTGTGGTTTTCGTTTAGCTTTAGCAGGCAAGTATTTAAATAGGTATTCAAAGAGTTACTTTGGTAATTGTTTTAGGTACCACCAGCTTCTAAGAATAACCACTTTTTTTCCATGAAATAGAAAAGGAGACTCCGTAGATATAGTTAATGCAATGGTAATGATATTTTTTTAGTGCTCAGCTTGACACAGTATCACTTAAGGTAGATTTGAATTAGCAGATATATTTTTGAACAAAATACCATTCTCTGACTCATCATTCATAATAACACACAACCAGGAAATTCATAATTTAGTTACAGTGTTTTAACCCAGTAGGCCACCGAATTCGCCTATTAGGTCTCATAAATAGACTTTTCACACATTTTTCATACACTGCATGTAGACTTTTTTTTCCATATATGATATTCTATTTGAACATCTTGTTTGCCAGTGGAGTTATACCTATAGAGAAAGGAAACTTCATAATGGAAATTATTATGGAGGGAGAAATCTTAAGAGCTTTATAACATTCTGTGCCTTTGATTAGCATGACTGTTAGCCCTTCCTTTAGATCGGTTAAATGAATTGGTTTATACTTCATACGATTCACTGTTCACTGGGATATCTTCACGAGATCCTCTAGGAATGTGGTCATTTGTTGTAATTTACTACTTACTTAGACTACTCCTGTCAGAAACATTAAAGTTCAGCTTCAGCTCTACTTACAGAGTTCTCACCACCATCTACAGAGACACCTGTACCAGGAGCAGCCTGAGAAGGGCTATCCCATAATTAACCTGTACAGCTGGAGCATGGGTTGAACTTGTTTGAGGAGGGAAGCCCAAAATCTTCCCAGGAAAATTACATAACTTCTCTGGGCTTTGCTGCCCCTTCAGTAGAGCTGGCACAAAACCAAACCAACCAACCAACCAAAAAAAGGATACATGCATTCGAGGCACTTAAATACAGCAGAGTGACGACCAAAGGAAAACCTGTCGTATATGTGAGTTGTTCCACTGTAGGTAGCTCTATATGCTTTATCTACCTCAGGTTTCAAAGCACAACAAAAATAACCAGAAGGTTTCTCCTTCAGAAGAGGACTGTCACGTCTGAGAAGGCTAGTTCTGACTGTAGCAAGTAATACACACTAACCCCCTGCCTGCCAGCACTGTAAAGCCTCACAAAGACAAGAGGACAACTCGCACCAGAACTTTTGAACCAGAAATAGCATATACCATATATATACACAAATATTTATACGAATCCATACAGATGTAAAAAAAATAAAAATATGGTTCAAGCTTCATCTGCTTCCATAATTATTATTGGTATGGAGGCAGCTGAAGCTTAAACCGTATTTTTATTTTCATGCACGTGTGGGGGGGAGCTGCAGTTTGCCTTTAATTTAAAGGTACAGCACCACCTGCTGTTAGCATATATCAGTATATGGAAGCACTGCTTTCATGTACCCTGGTTCATTTCAGCTCATCTTTCTTGGAAGATTTTACTGTCTAGGTGATCTTTCCTGGAAGCTTGTACTGTCTACAGATATCCTGGTAGTATCACTAAGGTTAGGATGACATGTCTAAACTGAGCCAGAATAGGTTTTGCCAAATAAAATTCATTATTTCAATTTGGATAGGACAGAAACGAAGGCAGTGAACGAACTCTTGTTAGTATGTGTATGAGATCTAATTTGGTCTTGAGAATGATTAGCAATACTCTAATTTGCCTCGTGAATGCAAAAAACAGTTCCAAGCTTAGGTAAGATCTCACCAAAAGGAGAATTTTCAACATGTTTTCATAGGGAAAGTAACTGAATGTTTCTAGAGAAGTTTATCTTATGTTGTCTTAAAAATAATGTTTGTAAATATTTACTTCTTAAGTAATAACTGTGACATCTTACTATACCGTGATGTCTGTCACTTCAAAATTATGCCACTTTATTAAAATTATAATTTAAAATATATTAATTTCTGATGCAAATTATATTCATACACATTTCTTAATACTTCAAAACCTATTATGTAATGGGAATGAAATTTCACTGATACACTTTATGTCAGCATTGTTAAAATGTCACACTATTGTTTAGGTTGTGAGCTCTACCCAACAAGGATTATTGTTTTATTATATGTTCGCTTAGTGATTTCTATAATGGGACCCTGGCCTGGCCTCAGTTTCACACCAGGAAAGAAAAGTAAACCAGATAATAATCAAAAAGTGTTCAGCCCTATTAATCAAACTTTCCTAAAACTTCTAAATCCAGTCTTCAGATGAGCTTCGTAAACCCTAACAAGTAAACCGACAGAAAACACAACCTTCCTGTCCCCATTAAGTGTACTGGAATATCACTTAACTTCTCAAACCTGCTAGGAAGATGACAATTCAATACACTGATAAACCAGAAGCTAGCCAAGTAACATCTCTGAATTAACATCAGATTTTATTACTCTGTTTTTTTCAAGTTTCTATCTAAAATGTCAGCTAGGTAAACACCGGTTAATTTTGCCAGGTTCTCAGGGAAGAAATGAAGCTCCCTTGGTGAAGTACTGATGGAGTACCTGACAACCCAAACTCGTCCAAAGGCTTTTTGCTGGAGTCCTGAAAACTTCCACTTAAGGATGCATTTCTTTTGTTGATTATCAACGTATTTTAGCCATAGCTTTTTTAGTGCCCTCCTGTTTTGCTAGTCACTTAAGATTACTACCACCATCACTATCGGCAAATGTAATAAAACCCGCTGGAGTTGCCAGTACTGTATTCTTAGTGTGTGTGCTCAGTGTGAGAGAGAATTGGCAGGATACAAGCTGGCCTGTGCCAACACCATTATTAATTCTTCAGGTACTGTTAGTAGCTTCAGGCTACAGAAAAATAATTTACTTAGAAAAGCAGTAGGGACTTTTATAAAACCTTACAAGGTGAACAGCCATTTTTAGCTCTAAATATAGACAGACAGTAGTTTCCAGGGAATATAGCACATAAATCTCAATGTAGTAATTTATTACCTAATGCCTTGTTAGTATATATTCTGTGGAATTATATTTATTACTATGCGTATTTTAAAATCTGCTTGTTAGGAAAGTGCTAATTTTTATTGCCCGCTGTGCTAAGCATCCAGATGTTGTCCTCCCTGGAAACCGAGGGCTGCACTAGAGAACTTCCTGGACTTTACAACCAAACAGAATTGTAGAACCTGTGGAGATACCAGCCACACAGTAGTTTAAAGTTTGAACCTCTTCTCATAATTTAGAAATAAGACAGCTGTGAATGGGACATGCACACAAAGTGAAACAACAACTAAGTCAGAATTAATCATAGGGAATCCACGTAGAATTCAGCAAATATTTTTGGCTGAGTAAAATGGGGATAAATATATTATAACAGTATCGAATATTATTGTTTCAGATATTCAGAACAAAATCTTTCAGATTTCAACTCAAAAAGCTTGCTTTTTCAAAGAATTATTGGGTGGGATTTTTCTAGATAACTTCACAATGAAACACAGCATCTTGTTTCATACTGAAAACAACCGATACATTAATCCAAGTAACTTTGGATTTCTATAGTCCAGATATTGAACCAATTTATATTATTCATATAGATCTGGTCAGAACCAGAATTCTCTGGATACAGGTATTCAAAATATCTGTTTCACTAGTGTCACTGTTTTGTATGATTATGATAGTAAGTTTAATTGAGTGTAAATACACATAATTGATGACAGTCTGAAAGATACAGGCTGGCCAAGAAGTTAGACTCCGCAGGAATACGGGCAAGAAACAAATGCAGCTTCAATGAAGCACTATATAATCTAAGGTATTTGGAGATTAACATTGAAAAACAGTGTTCTGCTTCTAGTCAACAAGTCAGACCAAAACATGACTTAAGCAGACATGCTGATGGTTAATCAAGATTTTTACCTATATCTGTGTCTAAATACTTAACTACAGCCAGGGACAGTTTTTCTGAGGTGATGAGCACACTAATAGGGCTGGAGTCATCAGGTTACCAGCAAAATGGATAAAAAGACATAATTTTTCTAGAGCGCGTGATGAGGGAACAAACATCTGAGTCTTCACCTTTCCCCAGTCCAGAATCTTCCCCATCTAAACAGCAGCTCCATCGAGGTCTCAACGCGGCTGCTGCCATAAACTGCATACAAAATTGGATCATTGTCACGTTCAAAAGGTGGGTCCAAACAATATTTAATGGATATGAAGAGTTCTGAACATTTTTCTTTCACTCATTTTGTATGGCTGTGTTTTAATTCAGCTTGGGTTTTTTGTGTCCACGGTTGTAGCAATGTAAGAACAGTAGGTGATAACAAAGAGACCAAACCAGGTCATTTAGGTATAAAACACAATGTAACCTGTAGCACACAGAGCTCAGTTGGATGTTGACTTCACAGATGGAAATCTGCTGAAATCTGATTCTCAAGAACTTCAGTCTATGTCCTAGAAATATCAGATACTCAGCACTTGTTAGTCTTAGGGAACAGCTTAGAGAACTGTATTGCATGGTAGCAGTAGGTCTAAGAGATAAACGTGATCTTTATGACTAAAGAATTTGATGACTAATGACCAATCTTTAATTCAGTATTATATCTACAGACAATCAATGTAGAGATTTGAGGATGAAATTAATGTAGTAGCTTAAGCAGGTATTTGAGCTACAAATGAGGTTTGTACGTATTTAAAATCATGTGCATTTCAGAAATTTAGTGAAGGCTTGTAAATTAAGAATTTAGACTAGCTTTACTGACCAAAATATAAAATACAAAGCAATCAACCAATCTATTTTTCCTTGATCAAGCAGTATACTATAGACCAATAAAAAGGAAATGTTTTAATAATAAGCATCGCCTAGCACTACAAAAGGAAAGGAAACATATTTTTAGAAGATTTGAAAGTCAGGATAGGTGTTAAAAAAATAAGGAAGGTTCATTTATGTTTTTACACAGGATGAACTTTAATGTTTTCTTGTTTCCTTGGGTCTATATATAGGTCTATACATAGAGAGAGATCAGCATGTGTTACTATTTTTCAAATATCAGAGAGCCATGACATGGACAGAGAAACTAAGGGGCAGGGGGAGCGGAGAAAAACACATTTTCTAAGGTTTTTAGCTTATTTTCCAGAGAAAAGTATGTTAAAATAAAATTTGGAAGCGCCTCTAAAATTTGGATGGCAAGCCAAAATAAAATTCACCTCCAAACTTCCCAGGAATAATTTTCAGTATTTTGGCTACTGTTTGAAAACAAACAAGAAAAGCAAAAACACTTTCTGTGTATAAACAAGAAGCTTTTTAAAAGATGCAGGTCAGGATTCAGCCTCCGTAGTTAACTCCCTGTGCTTGTATAATTGGTTCTTCTCCCAGTACTGAGTTGCTAATTAAATCTCAGTAGTAACCAACTCCTTAGCATGGATTCTTAGCATAGATGGTTTAATTTACCAAATTCTCTTTGTGCCTGTTTGCCTGCTGCAACTCTGGAGGTTTCCCCACTTTTGATCTTGTTTTCTTTTTTGTCTTTTACTATCTGATAGAAAAGAAAAAACATCTGGATATCCCATCCTTCATACCACATAACGATTCATAGAACTAGCTCTTTCTCACATAAAAATACTGTCTTTTTTTACAGTCACTGTTGTTGTGTTGCACACAAGATTAATCCTGTAACTACCTTTGTGCTAATGACAATTTCAGTTTCTGCATCCCTACCAAAAAAAACCGAAAAAAAAATCATAAAAAAGTTTGTACACTTAAGCAACAGTAATTGAGATTCTGTTGGATTATAAAGTCATCTTCAAACTTTTCTGCCATGATTTCTTCTTCTTTTTAGATTTTTTTTTCAAATTTGCATCTACAGAATGACAACTGTGACTCTGAAATATCAGCTACTTCACAACTAAGGCAACTCTTTCATGAAAATAATCTACAGCATTGGTTTGCAAAGTCCATAAAATAAATGGTGCCAGAGTATTAAAATAGACTCTTCCAGAACTATGAAATCTAGCTGTGCATTTTAATGCATGCTAAATATTTGTGAAGAAATCCTTCTGATCCTATGTATTACTGAAAGGCAGAAGTGGGAGGGAGATACCCTGCCTTCTGAAAAAATACACAGAAATGAAAAACTGTAAATTGCAATACAATTTTACAGTACGTAGTTTTAAATTCTCAAGCAATTCACAGGACACATGGTTCTCTGTACAAATTTCAGAAGTATAATCACCTCAAGTATGAGAAGAGACAAGATTATGGAACAAATGTTTATGAGTTATTACGCAGGAAGAAATAAAAGAAGCAGAAACCTGATTATGTTGGGTGTATAGTTAAAAATCTTGCATACTTTTATGGGTAGTTTTGTTATCTCTAATCAAGTCTTTGTTGGTGTTCTGGAAAGTGCAACTCTGGGTCTTCTTCACAAGACACATTCTTCCCTCAGCACTTCGTACATATATACACCAGACCTGAATAAATAAAAATCGCACTAGGAACGATGGTTTAAAAGTAGGCCCTTCAAAACAGCAAGAGACAGTGACTTGTTGGCAAATATATTTCAAAGCATACAACTGGACTGCAAGAGTTCACATTAACTTGTCAAAAATACAATCATTTTTTCTTTCTTAAACTTAGCAATTTTACCAGTCTTCAAACATTAACAACTGCTCACAGAGGAACTGCCTTTTGTTAATCATATTTTCTGCTGGGTAAGCGAACTTCTAAGAACTATCACTCATGGAGGTTGCTTAATGGTTTGATTCACCTTAACTTCTAAGTAAGGATATATACATTGACTAGGAATGTTTCTTTAAGAGTTAACTTTTACTCTGTTTTTGTTTGGTTGTTTTTTGGGGTTTTTTGTTGGTGTTTTGTTTTTTTGTTTTTTTTTTGTTTGTTTGTTTGTTTGTTTTTTTTTTTTTTAATTGATAAAAGAAGAGTGATACAGCTAAGAAATGAAGTCATCAATTTTTTGCTCTGCTATGGACAAAACAGTCTGTGCTGATGACCTAGTGGTCGGTCCTCACTATACTGATTTTAGGGGGGTTAATCTGGTCCCAAGGAAGGAATCCTTGCTTCTGGGTAGAGCACCTGAGGCATGTTTCCAAGATTTATCTTCTGTCTCTTTCACATGAAAAGGCAGGGGTTCATGAGGGGCTGCCCTAGACTATAAACAAAAGCCCAATAAAGTGGGGACCATTAGAAGATTCACCGCAAATGTGCACCCTGGGTCCGAGCTAAAACAGTGATAGAGCAACACCTAAAGACTACTGTAGAACAACGATCAGAACGACAGCAAATACAAACAGCTTGCACCCAGCTTTGCCCACCATATTCCGGTTAGTATTTTTGGTTACTACATTTCAGATTTCCAATGTCCTAAAAGAAGGAAGTTATTTTGCAGTTTGCTTTTCATTTTATTTACATAATATAGTCCAATCTAATAAATACATAATTCACTCCTACATCATAAGTATAGGTGAAATATATAAAAGGTCTTACGAAATTTAACTTTGTGAAAAGATGGAAAATATTAAAGCAATATCATGGACCACAAAAAAAAAGAAGGGAAAAGAACATAGTAGCTACTGTACTTAATATGTGATTTTAAAAATTTTTTTACAAGGATAGAATGCACACAAATTGTGGGAATTAGATTTGCACACTTGCCACTTATGGATATTTTAATCTCCTGTTCTGCTTTGAATCATGGTTTTTTACTATCTGTAATGAGTGAGATTCTTAAAGATGTAGCTCCTACAGTCAAATAATTGTCAGTCAAATAGTAGTTTAGCAGTTCTTACAATTGTAAAACGGAACAAGAACTTAGGCTAGAAACACAAAATATTAAGGCTTACAAGATTATGTTATATGTCTAATCTCATGAGTTTTAGGTCAATTCATATGTTCTTTGGAAACTAACAATTTTTGTTTAGGACTGACAGTGGTGCAATGTTGGAAATGTATCTTATTATCACACCATCCTTGTGTGGTTTGTGGAAAAAAAAAACCTGGTTATTTCAGTGTGATTCCTACCAGACTTCTGTGTTTATCACAACAGTACAAAGTTGATGCAAAGAAAAATCTTGCCTCCTGGTCATTTCAAAAAAGAGGTCAATCCACATGATAACCTCTAATAAATGATGCCTTCAGATTAGAGCTGGTGCTTTATTTTGCCACAGTACTAAGAAATGTAGTGTTTCGATAGTAGTTATTGAGCAAATCCTTCAGAGAAAGAACAGGTTTTCTCTTATGGCTTACCCGCAGACAACTTGCTTATCTTTTGACAAGTCTTACTTATGCCTGTATTTCCATCTAAATAAATGTTGATACTTCATTTCTCCCATTCTTTGAAATTCCTTCGAATTTTGAAACACCATCTCTGTGAATAATTCAGCAAAAAGGAACCTAAACTATTGTAGATGAATCTAGATACTACTGTAATGTTGCAATAATATTCCTCTTTCGCAGACTTCCCTCACACAAATTCCTTCCAAAAAACTTTTATGTCATTTTGTTTAATAACAAATTGCATGTGAACTCTTGTAACCATGTTTGATGTAATTTATTTGTAATTTCTAATTGGCATTTAGGCTGTCTGATGCAGGGTTTGTGTTTTTTCTCTTTTGTTTGGTTGGTGGGTTTTTTTCACCGTATTTGTACATCGCAAATATCTGTAAATGAATAATTCAAAACCTAAACTTGTGCAACCATCTAAATGTTCAAGAAACATGATATGAAATATTTTTTTCATGCAAATAAAATGCATTTTACAGAGTTCTGTTTAAATGCCTTTTTAATATGAACCTTTAGAGAATGTTTAAAAATGTATTTTCAGAGATTTTTCTGTCCTCTGTTGACTCCTAAACAAAGTAAATATTTAATCAAGATACCAGGGGAGAATGCCACCTGGGCAACATAGGCTATTACATTTCATAAAATGTTAAGTGGTAATATTTAAGTAGGGAAAAAAACCACTTAATTTCTGCCATGGGATATTAACACTTTCTATCTTTCTTACATTTGGACAGGTTTCCAACCTACACTTGCTCTTCAAAAACCTGCATATCACGGCAGTAGAAAATCAAGCATCACTGTGACAGTGATTCAGTTTGAATATCTGTGAATTATCAAATGCATTGAAGACCTGTTAATTCTTACCAGTTCAGCCTCAACATCAGCTATCACCCACTAATAAAACAAATACTAGTAATATGGATTAATGTCAGTTTGCAAAATTCTAAAGTCAGCAACAGTTTTCTGTATGTGAAATGATGCAATCTTTGGAGCGAACGATTCTTAGTGCTAGGAGAGTTGAGGTGTTTTAAAAAGCAGATACCGACTGATAAAATACGGACTCTAAGGAAATAGTTTCATTGAATCTACTTTTCAAACAAAAATATTAGAATAAAAAAATCTTTGATGCTCCTGGCAGCCACTAAATATCCTCCCTAAGCTATAAAATGCTTGGGATGGAGTAACACCAGGTGGGCTTTCTTCTCTCTTCCAAGTTATTAAAGGAACCTGTGTATACCATCTGAATGTTTGCATGCCTCAAAGTAAGACTCGGAGGAAGCCACAATGAATACTGAGAAAATCTATCCAATACTGATCTTTCCAGTCTCTGAAATAATGAATACTCTTTCTCACCAACATTAAGGGGTTGTGCTATTAATAATTTTATTCCTCTTTCTTTTGAGACAAGCTGAAGTTTTGAAAAATATTACAGGCACCTGCCTTGTTCTTCTTGCTATCATCTTTCTATTTCTTTCCAGAACATTGAATCACTGGATTTGTATACTCCAACTTTTTTTGCACTACTAAATTTTCCAAGAATTATAGGTGCTTTGAAAGTGACTGCATACATTATAAAGACATTAATCTATGTAATGAGGCTAAAAATGTGTTGCCATTTAGACCTAAGGTAGACAGATTCTTCCATAAGTCTTTTATTTAATTATTTAAAACTTAAAATTATTTAATAATATTGTGACATTTAAAATGCCACATTAAAATCAGTAAGTAACAGCTGGCAAACTTATTTGTTAAAGATAGTATTCTCACCACTCTTTCAGCAATATTGCAGGACTATCTAGGTATAGAGTCTAAAATCTCAACTGTTGTCCTTTTAAAACATATTTAAGAGAAGCAAAAAAACCTCCTTAAGTTGTTATAACAAGTTCTGCTCTGAAATTAATTTAACTATAGGCTTATTTTCAATCTATTTTAGCTAAAATTATTATTCTAATATATACCTCATCTAACAACACTAACATCAATGAGTTTTTCCATGAATTTACTGTGTTTTCACCAACATATATGTTAGTTATATATGTTACTTACAAGTTATATATTGATTTAACAAAACTGTATCATACAAACATTGACAGCCAAACAAATATTTTAAATTTGTTTCTTTTAAACAAAGAGAAAACTGAGTCCTTTCATATAGCAATTATGGAGTTATACTGTTCACTTTGGCACACTTAGTAGGACTGCATTGACGGAACTTGAGGAAAACAAAAACTAATGTACATGAGAAAAAAGTATACAACCACTGGGTGTATCTACTTGATACACAGAAAGACAAAAATCACAGTGAAAGAGAAAAATTCTTAAAAACAAAAAAAAAAGATGCTAAAGGAAAAAAAAGACTCAGAAAGACTGGAGCAGTCATGAAACAGATTACAAGGATCTTTTATGCTCACAAATGAGCAATCTTTGAAAAATCAGCAAATAGGTAGAGTTTGAGTGGGAAAAAGTTAAAATGTTCATTCAATTGAGAATATTAAAAAAAACCTGAAGCAAGTGCTTCAGGCAACTTTCACACTAGAACTTACCAACCTTACTCATGACACAGTATGTGATACCACGACATTTCTATCTTCTATTCTATTATTTTTGCAATGAGATAGCATGACACTTGCAACTTGGAGAAATGTCAAACTAAAATTGAGGCAGAGGTAACTGAATGGTACACTTGCAGGGGGAAGAACACTGGGGAAGCTTGTGCCTGTGCCCTGAAAATAATTAATTTTTTCTCTAAGAACTTTGATCTTCCATCTTTGTCTCAACTCACTTCTGAATATTTAACTGGAATTTTTTGTATATGGCAAAATTTAAGAAATCAGGATCACTATTCTAATGTATTAGCAAAAGACTAATTTTCAGCTCATTAAAATGCTGATAATCTTCTGACCCCCCCCCAGTTGTCTTTTCAACTGTTGAAACAACAAACATGACAGTTCCTGATCTGAATATAAAAGTAATTCTTCAAAAATTACTTGTTTTCAAAAAAGCAAATACCTGTCTACCCTGCCGGAGGTGGATAGGTCATAAGAGAAAATGGCTATATATATTTTCATAGAAAATTATGGGGTTTGTATGTCTGCCGCAGACTATAACGTTGTTATATGTCTGTCTTCAACTGGAACATTGTATTCAGAGAAAGTATAACTTCTCAGCTTTATTCTTAGTCCAAGTTCTGCCAACATCTAAGATTTAGTTTAGAGAATTTTATTGTAAGAAATATTCTCCTTCATTTCTTTTGTCACACAGCTTTTTAATTAGATCTCAAGTTAGTAAACATACTTAATCTCTCACTCAGCATTCCTCAGGCTGATAATGGTCATGTTATATTGAGATTAAAATGTCTCAAAGGTTGTTTTTGCATTTTTTTAACAGTCTTCAGGCTGGAAACCTTTTGGCAATGCCTTTAGAAACATGGACTGCTTCCTGATACTATATTTTTTTTATTTGTTTTTCTTCAGTTTATAAAATATGCAGACTAACTACATTCCCTCAGTACATGAGCAATGAAAATAATACAGTTGTTAATAGCCATTTTTGCATGCTGACACAAAGCCAATTTGCAGGACTTGACTACCAAAAATAGATATTCCAAACAACAATTACTTCAAACTCCCCTACTTGCTCAGACACCACATTGCAAAACAATCTATGGTACTTATAAGGAACCCAGAATGGCAGAAGAACCAGGCTCTACCAAACTAAGCAGGAACTAATTGCACACTGAATGATTTCTTATTTAAAAAGTTTTCCCTGCTTCTGATTTCCATTGAAAACTGTGTGCTGTTTTTGCATACAAAAACACTACGTAGTGATAAGAAAAAAGAGGTTCTCAGATGAATTATGGATGATGGCTTTAACTTAAATCTGTCTTTATTATTTTTTTTATTAACTTCTAATAAAAATCTGTAGCAAA
Organism: Leptodon cayanensis; assembly: GCA_027564655.1. Taxonomy (NCBI): domain Eukaryota; kingdom Metazoa; phylum Chordata; class Aves; order Accipitriformes; family Accipitridae; genus Leptodon; species Leptodon cayanensis. The sequence goes on from JANXJC010000029.1 coordinate 7,736,275, forward strand.
CATTAATCATTTTTATAACTAAAGCTGCCTTTTATTCTGTTTATAAATCCATTAATTTTAAAACTGTCTAAAGCTTTTAATGATTAGTCACAGCTAGTTGAACAGGAAAAAAAACCCCAACCACCACCACCCTTCGGTTGTGAATCATGTGGGTTTTCACTTATCAGTAAACTAAACAGGACTGTGTGCTATCTTGATAGAGACCACTACTCCATTGAGCTTGATGCTGCACAAACAGAGACAAAATAGTCTTCAAAGAAATTTCAAACTGAGTAACTCATGGAATGGGATCTTCAAGGAAGCAAAGAAACTACAGGAACCACTGTGGTAGGCAAAAGCACATGACAACCATTTAGACTACTAGCAACTTCATCTAGGCAACACATGACAAGAAAAACTGAAGGAGACATTTGAAGGGAAACAATTTAAAAACTGCTCCTGTATTTGTAGGTAGGCTGGTAGGCAGCAGCAGAAAAAGCCTGGCTGTGCTTATCTGAGGAGCGTGACGGAAGCTGTCAGCATAGGCTGCTGGTCTGCAGCAATATTCTTAATACTGAATTACAGATGACAGGAAGGGTGGAAGATGAACTATCTGGCCTCACAGTGAAGGTGAGAGGCTTGTACTACTTTATCATTAAAAGAAAGGGAGCCACTGAATGGATAGACAGAGAAGAGTAACGTGATGAAATTTAAATTCTTATAAAATTCTATGGTATCAGCACTCAATGTAGACATGAAACAACATTGTATTTGTCTAGGCAAGAGATGAACTTGTAAAAGTGATTGATACATAAGCTAACATCCTGGTACATTAGGCTCAGTCTCATTTTCTCTACAAACAATGAATAACCATCAAATTTCCAAACTTTCTGTATTGGGTCTGGCTGGGATGGAGTTAACTTTCACCACAGCAGCCCTCATAGTGCTGTGCTTTGAAGCTAGAAGGGGGTTGATAACCTGCCAATGTTTTGGTAGTGCCGAGCAGTGCTCGCACAGCATCAGGGTTGCCTCTCCAAGCCCTCCTCAGAGGCCAGTAGGCTGGGGATTGGCAAGAGATTGAGAAGTGACGTAGCCAGGACAACTGACCCAAAGTGACCAAAGGGATATTCCATACCATATGACGCCACGCTCAGCAATGAAAGCGATGAGAAGGAGGACAGGGCGGCTGGGATGGGGTGGGGTGGGGACATTTGTTGTAGAGGCATTTGTCTCCCAAACCGTTACACACACTGGAGCTCTGCTTCCCCGGAAGCGGCTGGACATTTCCTGCTGATGGGAAATAGAGAATAAATATTTTTGCTCTGCTTTGCTTCATTTCACTTCTACGTGCAGCCTTTGCTTTCCTTCATTAAACTGCCTTTACCTTGACTCATGGGTTTTTCATCTTATTTTCTGCCCTCATCCCACTGAGGAGGGGAAGTGAGAGAGCAGCTGAGTGGGCACCTGGAAGCCAGCTAAGGTCAACCTGTCACATTTTTATTGCTGTTTTCTTATTTTCTTACTATTTTTTGAGAAAAAAAACTGTCTTACATCAACAACGATAGCTTTAAGAGTCAGCCTTCTAAATTCCTCTCATCTGTGACATTTTTTGTAGGGATGTCTCAGTTTTCCCCACTAGCACCTCCTCGAGCAATGTAATTCTCCTTCTTGGATGACTTAATGGGATCATTCTGGAATGATGATTCTCTGAAGATCAGATTTTAAAAGAGGAAGAAGCGCTACCATAGCTGTGGCACTGCAAGTGATTAGAAAGCCCTGTAGCGGAAGAGCAGAACAACACAGAGCTCTCTCCCCAAAAGTTATCTAAGGAATTGGTTGGTCTACCTGGCTAGGCATTCTTAAATTACAAAATGGAACATCTGCTGAGTCAACAGGTCCCAAAGATGACCCAAACATGACTAGGAATGAGACAGCTCTCCCAAACTCCACCAGGTAAGAGGACATAGGATTGTAGGAAACAGAGTTCACTAAGTTCAAGTCTAAATGCTGAAATTTCAGCTGGAAAACACAGAACATAAATTGGAAGAGAAAACCTTCAGTGAATAAAAATGTATACATAATTCTGTCCTTCACTGTCTTTTAATCTCTATCATTATGAATCATTCAAAAGTCAGAGGAAGAAATGACAGAGGAAGAGTGCTAGTTTCACAGAAATTTCCAAGAGAAAAAGAGAATGTTGGAAGTTAAAAAATCAGAGGAAAGCTTTCCTGCCTTTAAGGTGTAGTCTTGCCATAGTAAGGTAATCAAACATATTTATTACAGAAAAGTAAATTCATGTTAGAATATATACATAGGGTAGATTTTCCTGTCTGTTTCATACAAAAGTAATTCATTTCAAAAATACAACAGTAAAGATTGGTTATTCCAGGCTTCTTAGAACCTGGCATATCTTGGATGGTGCATGTCATATAGGACTACAGCACATACTACTAATACATCAGGGCAATTCAATGAATTGTCATGTTATAGTGCCCAAAATAATCTCATTGAAGCTACAGTTAAAAGCAAAGTACATAATTTCATTGTGGAAAATATGACTGGCAAAGATTAGATTACACTGGTGAATCATCATAAAAGGATGCATTTTCTCATCTCTTCCTTATAAAAGTATGTATGCAAGTTTAACAGAGAGTAAGAACTGTGAGACAGTATACAAGACTGTATAACACAAATTATCATTCTTTAAATCTATCCAAGACAAATCTTAGAACAATACAGGGTAACAATCCTTCACTGCTTAGTAAATCACGTAAGTTATTTGATAGAACTAGTCTGTGTCTTGATTTAAGAAAAAAAACCCTTAAATTTAAAATTCTATATACAGTGATGCCAGTCTTTTATTACTCCCATACTTGATTCTTGGATAGAAGAGCTATTTAAGCCTTCATACATGTAACCTTAGGTTGCATACATTAAGTTATCCAGAAAATATATTTGACAATTTCTTCCTCTCTCTGATACTCTGTCATTCTGGTTGGAGATTGCCTGTGCCTAATACAAGTATGTGGTTCTCCTTTAGCCTACAGGTGCAATTATATTCAAGGACAGAAATTTAAATAGCTGAAACCAGGTATGCAAAACACCAATTGATGGTACAGTGTGTATATTTAAGGAAGTATCAGTAATTTATAGTCTTTACAATTCTTAATAACTTTATTCACACAGAAAATCTGCATAGGTTTTCACATCTCAAGTTTTCAGAAAGTGGAAAGCCAGACTACTGCTCGCAAAACTTCAATCAGCGGAAAGGTTACAGAGCCAATTATTCTTATATTACCAGAAGCATTATCTTTTAAAGATAAGAGTAAATTTCTATGAAAGCGCTATAAATCCATCAGCACAACACTTACAAAGGTATTAAAGTTTTTGTCAATAAAGTCCTTGAAATACTGTATATTCGAGAACTCATTAGAAGCAGTATATAATCTGTGCGTAAGGATATGCAACCTTGCCAGAAAAATTTCAAGTACTGTAGCTACTGTATCTATGAACTTAAGAACTGCAGCGGATTGGGGTAGTCGATCAAGAAGCAAGCAAACAAACAACATCCAGCACAATTCTTTCTGAAAATGCGTGTGTGAGGACAAGCATGTCAACAGATGCAAGATGGTTGGATACTGTAATCATGCACATAACGTAAGAGGAAAAATATTGAAATTATTTCTTCAAAGGCTATTTGTTGTTTTGAGAGAAGCTGCTTCCAATTCCATTATTTTTTCAGGCTTTATTTTGATTCGAATTAGTCTGACTTGATCTGCTAGGTTTAGGATTTAACGTATAGGATTATCTTCTACTGCCATAGCAGCCATCATGACAGAAAGGAAACTTACCACCTAATATTTGAAAACAAAGACAATTTTGGAAGTGCACTTTTAACACATTTTATTTAGGAATTCTACTAGCCTTATATCATAAAAACCAAGGAAATAACTGTTTATAAAAACCAAAAAGAGTACTTCTGAAGCTTTCTGTTTCTTTTAGGAAGTAATATATTTGCATTAACACAACTTATGATTAACAACTGATATGTTGTATGTGGTTCTAAGGCTTGAATTAGAAGCAAAAAAATTGTTTTGCACTACAGAAATTATGTCAGAGTGGATGACTTGCTTCTTTTTTTTCTTTTTTCTGTTGCACAGCTTTATGTCATGTCGTAACATATCACAAGCTGTGGCTGACAAATAAGATAAAATACTATGCCCGTGCAGCAGCCACAGAGCACCTTAACCCGAGAGCATCAATTGCAATGTAAATGTATAGCAATGACAAGGACGATTACAATGAAAACACCCAGGATGCATCAAACAAGTGATGAGATATTATTTCCTTAGCTACTTTGAGAATAATCAAGAAATTTGGTAAACATATCTACTATTACATTTTTACGTATTTTAATGGTTTTATATTTCCCTTTGTGATCCAAACACTGGCATCTGCTACACAGGTTAGAGAATTTGGATGCAAAGTTCTGTAGTGTTCTCTTTCTCACCTTCTTTTCATATACTGGAGTGTTGTATTTAGGCTGGGGGTTGCTTTTTTTCATAGAATCATTGATACGTAAGACTTACATGTTGGAAACTACTTGTGAAGGTCATCTAGACCAGCCTCCTGCTCTAAGCAGGTCCAGTTAGACGAGGTTGTTTAGGGCCTTGTCCTGTTCAGTTTTGAATATCTCCACGATAAAGATCCAACAACCGCTATGGGCAACCTGTGCCAGTGTCAGACCACACTCAGGGTAAATTTTTTTTCTCCTTAACATCCAACCAAACTTTACTAAGCTCCAGCTTGGTTTTTTTTGCCTCTTGTCCTACCACTGTGCACTTCTAGAAGATTCTGGCTCTGTTTACTCTGTACCTCCCATCGGGTACCTCTACACAGCAATAAGATCTCCCCTCAGCCTTCCTTTCTTCACACTGAACAAATCCTGCTCTTTCTGCCCCTCCTATTGTGCTTCAGCCCTCTCATCACGGCGGTCCTCTCTGACAGTATGTCACTGACTGTCTTGTACTGTGGAGCCCAAAAGTGGACATGGCACTCCAGATATGGTCTTCGAAATGCCAGAGGGGATGAATTGCTTCCCTTGACTTTCTGAGTACTTGCTAATACAGCTCAAGATGCAGTTGCATTTCTTCACTGCAAGGGTATACTGCTTTTTTCTTTTTTTAATATGCAAACTATGTTGTGGTGTGCTTATGTTAAAGAAAGCACAACCAAAGAGGTGCCCTCATCTTTAAATCATGTTATCTGTGTAGATGAAAAGGTAATGCTTACAATAGTCTTTAAATCCTATGGGAGTACATTCCTCTCCCAGAGCAGCTCTTCCTCCTACACAGAGGAGTGTCAGCGTAGCTGTTCTACGCCAATAATACTCTTATCCCATCTAGTTTCAGACCATTCATACAGCAAGGTAACACCTGCTATAAAAGCACCCGAATGAGGTCAACAACAAACGATGCAGAAGTTTCACAGCTAGTAAGTATTTAAAACAGCGGCAAAAAAAATTTGCTCTCTTTAAGATTCTGCCCTGTTACTCGTCACTGTAACGCACTTCTCCCAGCACATCGTCTACCCACTTAGTTAAATGGATTGTGCAAAATGGGCATTGGTGACTTACCCAAATGACAGCAAAGCTTTAGGTCAAAGCTCCACGACAGCAGCATGATGACTGCGTAGATAAAGCCACTGCTGAGACGTCACAATAACAGCGAGCAACTGAGGGAGCCGTGAACGACACAGACGTTCTTGGGCTGGGTTTGTGTCACTAGTTTGTGTTGCTGTAGGAAAGCAGCTGGTAAATTATTGATCATACGATGATGAATATTGACAAGCATAGGAATGAAGAAAGTATGACCTATGAGTTTCTCTCAGGGTGTCACAGAACAGTCTACAGATAAAGATGAGGTAAAGAAAAGCTTATTGCATTGAAAAGGAATCAGAAAATAGTCTGAACACTACTGCTACACTGAGAGCTGCTAAGGGAAGGACCTAGCTGTTGCATATCCGTTTCACCAAATGTCATTGAGGGAAACCAGAAGACAGGATCCAGATGCCTATTCTAAGACGAACGCTCTGCCAAAGCAGGAAACACTGATTTTTTTAAGATGTAGGAAGAACATTTTAAAAGAGAGAGACCTATAAAAGCACAATTCTGTGGCTGTTTGCTTACAAACTCTCCTCCCTCACACTTTCCCCACTGCTGCTTCCCCCTCCTACTCTTCTGTTGTGCTCCCTGCCTTACCATCTTCATCTTCCATGTAAAAGTAAATAAAAACCAGGGTGATAGAATAATTGCAGTATCTGCTGTGACTCTGCTATCTCACTTTACATCTGACTTACCTGCTTAAAGCGTAAAGGGGTTTTCTTTCTGTTCGTTTTTGTTTGGGTTTTTTTGTTGTTGTTCTGGTTCTGGTTTTGTTTTTTTTGCTAAGGAAGAAACCTCATCTGGCAAAAGAATAACTATCTTCCATTAAATACTTTTAAAATTTCTGTTTTAATTTATTTTGGAAAGGGGAAAAGCTTAGATAAAGATTATTAATTTTTTAGTGCACTGGCTGGAAGTATTATATTTTGTTTGCAATATGGGCTATGTGATACATGGTTTGTGGAATTAATTTGATTAATTATTATAGTTTATGTACTTTTTTCTTCAAGCATGAAAAATAAATCCTTTTGTTTCATCAACAGTTTTTTTTCTTGGTAAGTGTGAGAGTTCTAAAGTATGCATTTCTAAATAAGCAGAAAGGACAAAGCTGTTGTTATGCTTTTAGCTTTAAAAATAAAATACTGTTTTTGTGACTATTTATGCCCCTAAGTGACAGCTCAGCATCCTCTGATCCATGCACCCTTGCTCCAAAACATGGTTTCTACTCTGAGATGACAAGTTCACTATCTGCAAAGATTACAGAATATCTATTTAAGTATTCCCCGCTGATTCCTCTCAAAATCATATTCTAGGATTTTGCAGTATTTACTTGCATGTAAGACACCTGACAATCAAGATTCTGAGAATAACAGTAGCTAGGAATGATTTTCTGTATGCATCTGCAAGATTATTTAGAATTTTTACATCTAGAAAAAGTTCTTTTGCAATAATACTATGTAGCTTAAGTTAGAAAAGATATTAAAAAGGAGTGTGCTAAACTGAAAATTCCAAAATGACAATAGAAATTTCTACTAGGTATCCACAACCATTCACAGCATATTTCAACAAGCCAATTTAAATTTTAAATAACCACAAGTGACACTGCAAGTTGCATCTCTATTATGCCTGTCAGATAGTCTTCAATGTGATCAAGAGGGCAATTCAAATTTATAGAAGACATTTTTTCGCAAGATTCTTCAGAATCTGTATCTTATTTTAACTTTCTGACAGTACAAAAGAGAACAAACCTGCATAAAAGAAAACCTTCCTAACTTGGGCATGGTCTGATTCTGGCAGCCAGTGGCCAACATACTAATTTCCATAGTTAATAGGTTAATTCTCTGAGATGATTTTTACACAACTTTCACAGAAGGATATTGATGGGATCAATAAGTTAGCTATTATTTAATCAGATAATGATCTATTGCATTGCTTCTAGGCAATACAAAGTCAATGTAATGTGAGTGCAGTTTTACTAGTTGCTGGAAATGTCTTAATTCAATTGCATGTAAAATTAACAGTTGAAAAACAAGGAAATCTCTTGTAGTCGCACAATCAAGAATTATGTTCCCCATCCCACCCTGATGAATTTTTAGAGAAAATCCATTGCAATCACTCTACCTAGCATATTAATCTAATTTGCAGAAGGAAAATGTCACATAGTGATTTCAACTGTTGTCGAATCATTCCAAATTTCAGAAGACAAATGCTATGATTAGCAGATGAAATAAGACAACTCTGGTTTAGGAGGATTGACACTACTCAGTGTGGGAGAAATGAGAAATCAGTGAATATTGTTCTATTCCACAAACACATGTGTATGCTGCTGGAGAATAACATTTTAGAATTTGTGATTACTGACCATTTCACACAAAATATATAAGATTATCTCTGGCACGTGCAGATAAGCAACATCTTATGTTGTCTGTGGGGCAAAGGTCATGTATTTTTATCAGTTCTCTGATATTTCCCCCAATTCAAAGAGTAAGCCTTGTAAAATAATAATAATCTCTGAGCACTGATGGGTACAAAATTTCAACACTTTTCTTCCGCTGTTTGCCAAAAAACCCCAACTAGCCATGCAATGAATACTAATATCTAAATAGGACGGCCATCATGGATCCACATAATCTCAGAATTTTTAAGAGAGACATAATGAAGACCACCTAGCATCTCTGTGTACTAAAGGCTCTGTTAGTAAGAGCTGGAATCAGTTGCTGTGTCTACAGTAGGCCTATTTCTTCTTTTTTTACAGCTTTTCATACCGCTCCAGGCAAGTTTTACATATGTTGATGGTGATGGCTAAAGTTGTTCTTATGTAGAGCTATAAATATGCTAGAGTTGATCCTTCTTTAGCTCAACAGACACCTGGCAGAAGGCAAAGTTTCATTTTATGGAAATCCTCTTGACAGTCATATCTTCACACTATACACAGAAACGAACCTTTAGGTGAAAAATTGCCAAATTGTCACTGACAAACCAAACTTCAAGGCTTCAGGTTCTTCTCCAGGAACTCTCCCTCACTGGGTGATGTTCAGAACATGGCAGCATGACATACTCTAACAAAGTTTCACGCTAGTGAACGGAGATAATTGCACTAGTGGGCATACAGCGTACACAATTAAAGGCTTCTGTGACATGCTGTGATATTGTTTAAAAAAAAAGCTGAACAACTCTTAAAATGGCCTAGCACTTCTGAAAATCGTGTTCACGTTGATGCAACTCAGGAGAGAATTTTGCCTATTATTGCCTTAATTCCTTCTAGACTTCCATGAATGCAGGTTAACAATAGAGCACTTGGTCCATAATAAACAAGTTTTTGTATTAGAAATCAGAAGCCAAGAGAGTTGTGAGTGTTTCAGATAACTACTAATTTAATCTTTCAAGGTCTCCCAGGAAGAAATTCTGACTAATATCAAGATTAAACTTTTAAATACCTTTTCTGATGCATCGTGAATGTAACAACCATTCCCACCAAAGCTCTAGTAGTTTGAAATTCAGCACCCAGTTGTCAGATTGTCATGGATGTACCCTTTGCCATTCCTCTGGCAAACAGCACGCAAAGCGGAGCATTTTTGCGGTAGACCCTTGCTAAGGCTCTGCCTCTGCAGACTGCCTACATAGAGCCCGTTTCGCTCACCTAGCCTCTCTGCATACACCAAAGAAGAGAGAGGTTTCAGAAATTGCTGCTCTGGCAGCCGACAGCCTCGGTAGCGCCAGCCAGCAGGCAAGTACTAGGAAAGCGCGTGTGGTTCTGGCACGGCAGCACCAGCCGAAGCCGCGTCCCTCGCGGTCCCTCCATCTCTCCCGGGCTCTGCCGGCCGCTCTTGCCTTCCTTCGCACATCAGCCCGGGTGCAGCACGGCCAGCCAGAAGCTTTTTAGCAGTGCTTGTTTTCAGCAAATCCGCAAATATCTGTGCCAGCGCCAGCACGAGTAGAAACTATGTGAACGTGCATTCAGACACAGCGGGAAAGCGAGGAGGGTGCTGGCGTGGAGATGTCATGGGACTGCACTCTCTCTGCCCGTGTTTCTTCTGCTTTCGCCTCTTGAAAACCAACCAGACCAGGATGAAAGGGGGAAGCAAAAATGAACATAAGACGTAGTGGAAACAGACTACAATTAATAGTACTCCTGAACACAAAAAGATCTGACTCTAAACTAGAAATCGTGATCTGTGAGCATCAGCGTTCCCCACCTAAGCCAGTAGCTGTCTGTCTCATAAATCTCTCACAGTTCTTACATTGGCCTAAGTTTTCAAATGCATAACGTTGGAAATTGCGTGACAGGATTTGAAATTTGAAATGCGTAACAGGATTACAAAATTTTAGAAGACTGGAATTAAAATTGCCTGTCCAATTCGAATGGGCATTTTTCCTAGGATTCAATAGTCAGTTCTCTGCAGTTTTTTCACATCTCCATACATAGAATGGGCCACCTTCAAGGAACAAAACAATGACTGCAGGTTGAGATATTTATTTACAGTGGGAAGACGCTGAAAAAAACCTCCCACAAAACAAAGAAAATGCATGACAGCTATGGGCAGCTGCACTTCATCCTGGAGAAGTAAGTGCTGTCTTTTCATCCAAAATTTCTGTGCAATAGTAAACAACCTTTTTTCCCAGTAATACTTTACATAACTGGCCATCATTTTGATGTTGCATTTCTTTAAATAACCAAAATACAGAACTTATTGACAGAGCTCAGTGAGTACCCATGGCTATCACTAAAGTGGCTCAAAGTTATTAAATGCTATTTAAAATACTAAATTACCTGGAAAAAAAATAAACTTTTCTCATTTCAGGTTAAGATTCAAAATCAGTGGGCATTTTGAATGATTTTTACCTTGTCTTGTGCCACGTCTCCATCTGTCAACAGAGATAATATTTCTTACCTCCCCTGGAGAGGAATTTTCAAGATAAATAAAGGTTTGTGAAGAAAAGCCCACCTGTTATTCCACAGGCAGTTCAATATAGAGATGGTATAAAGTAAAATATAGCATGGCAGTAGAGGATGAATGATGACATAATATTAAATGGAGTTCCAAATACGTCTCAGAACATTGTTCTTTCTACTGAGTCACAATTCCCGTAGGAAAAAATGCTATGGAAGATCCCTCTGCACACGCATTCCTACGATAAAAGCCAGATTACCTGAAACGATTTCTGATCTGCTAAAACATCTGAATATTTGAATTATGTATGCTAATACTTGATAATTTATGTATGTATAGGCTGGTTAGAATTAAATGAAACACATACTTCTCCGTGTTGGATGTTTTTTGTTTTTCTCCTTCCAGATATTATTCATTCCTCTTCCCAACAACTTTCATTGCTCTTTCCTGAACCCAAATCCATTTACAAATAGCATTCTGGTAAGATACTGTAAAAAAATTAAGGCAACACCCAGTTGCAATAAAAGTTTTGAGGTTAAAAAAAGTTACATTGCTTCTCTAATTCATAGCATTGGTGAAAGCAGCCAAAAATCACCATTGCCTTTTTCGGTACAGTATTTCCACATGTTGAATCAATGCCTATACTTCTAATTTTCTTTCCATCTTTTTAATCTGGTACAGAACTGGCTTATAATTTTAAAGGTGAGATACGTTATCAAGTATACATCTTAGTATGCTCCAAAACCACAATAGCTACTCAATAGTTTAAAATTCTGCTTGCATTTTCGACAAGATTCATGAGTTTGAAAAAGAGAAGAGTTAGATCTTGTCTGTCCCATCTGCCTGAAAACAAACCTTGTTGTGAGAATGGAAAAAGCAGCAGAAATTTGGGTTCTTTGTTGCTTAAAAAATACCTGGTATTGGATGGGCTCATAGCTACCTGCAGCTGGAAAAAGGGGCAGATATTTTAATTCTGGAGAAATTCTTTGTATTTTTCTACTTTTATTCATGCAAGAAGGAAAAGTCAGCACCCCAATATTCAGTAACAGAGCAATGAAAAGGACGTTAGTTTCTCATTTCAAAACCAGCAGTCACTAAACAGTCACTAATTCTATGTTCTCTATGTATATATTGGTCTTATACCAAAAAAAAAAAAAAAAACCAAACAAATAAAGCATCAATCTTTAGCTCTTATCTGGAGAAGATTTAACATGTCCATAATTTTTAGCGTGTGTATACTGTAACTGCATTCAGTCTGAGTACTCAACACATGTCTCCAAAAGCATCTGCAGGAACAGATGCTTACATAATTTTACAGAGTTCCTGCATGCAAAACACTATATAAATTGTGTGAATTTCTTCAGGGAATCTACTGAGAACATTAGCCAAGTTAACATAGCTACATGATTTGCAAATGTCAAAAAAGCTTTAAAAATGAACTTTCCTTTGCATTTTCTGTATTTGTATAGACCATATATATATATATATAGGGGTATGTGTTCATACACACACAATCATAGACTCACACTTACAAAAGAATGAAAAAAATCAGAATTCTTTTTATATCCATATATTGGTTACAGTTTTCTCAGAGAAGGATAAGAAGGAAATACTGCATTTAGAAAATACAATGAAACCAGTAAGTGTTATCACTTTCACTGATATCAGATAAAAAGAAATTGTCTGTTTCGTGCTGGGCTTCAGGAGAAGAAACTAATAAATATGCATGTGTAAGCAAAACTGTTTATGCTACCAGCAACTGCAGTAGACCTTCAAAAAGGTTTCATTTTTAAGTTCCTTGTTTTGATCTACTTTTATTTCCCCCAAATATTCACTTTTGCAGTAAAAAACAGTATAGGTCATTCCATCCATATCCAAAGATTTTAATAACATCATCCCTTTCCCTTATCTATGGAACAGTTCTAACCATTCTCCTTCCTGGAACACTGAGTATACTCCAAAGTTTCTCACTTTAAATTTCCTTCAAACGTAGTGTGTAAATTGCTCCTACTATAAGACTGCAGCATTGAATTATCTAATAAAAATGTTATTAGTGGCACAACAAGAAAGCCAAATACAGTAATTGACCTGCTAATCCAGTGAAAATGGGAGAACCTCTGAAGGCAAAAAATAACAAAGTCTTATTTTTTTTTTCTTCTCTCACTTCAACTGCAACAGGATTAGAAGAAAATCAGGCTGAAAGAACAATGTCAGGCTTGCAGAATTAGAGCTGGATTTACCCCTTCCTTTGTGGAATCATGTGCGGCTGGCTGTCCAGAAAGAGCTTAAAATGCCACCGTATCAGAGCGGTGACACATAATACTGGTTCAAGCGTAAATAATAGTACAAGACACAAGAAGGCAGCAAGTCTGTTCTACACTAGGGGATAATTAGGAAATGACTCATTTCCATGAGTCATTACCAGCTGTGGCGTATCTCCCGCTGCCCTGCATAAGCCTGGGCGAGAGTTTCCCGAGGAGCTCTCCTCCAGGCAGGGTGGCACGAGGCTCGGGGCAGCCAGCTCGGAGCCGCTGCCACGCACCGCGGCACTGCCACGCTCGGCCCCACGCACGCCGTCCTGGACCTGCTGGCAGCAATCCTGCCCGTTCGGCATCCCTCGGGTCCAAAGGGGGGTTGAAAACCAAAGAATTCCCCCACAAACCCCAAAAAAGAAGTATGTGGGAAAAAAAAAGTTTTCACCTGTTAAAAACATTTCTTTTGATCTGTGCAACGTAATACTGAAACAAAGTTTAAATAAAGACAGAGCGAGGCTTTTGAGGGAACAATGTCATAGGACTGGCTGGCTCCCTGCCAGCTTTACGAATCTAAGCCTTTAAAAATTCTCTCTTTTCGCACTATGATTTGATTCAGTCTTTAAAGGACGTGCACCTGCCTGCTTAAAATCAACAACAACAAAAAGATTAATGGTAAAGATGGCTTTTGTGAGGAGTATGAAAGGTGAAAGCACGTTTAAAATAAAAGAAAGAAGTAAATTGGAGGGTTAAGAGGTCAATCAATTTTACTAAAGATCTGGAACTAAAATCCAAGGCATACAGAAAGCTGAGGCTGAAAGATGAAGGGATATGCTTGTCTGAAACAATAAATAACATCCAAATTATCACTAAAAATCTATTTATGCTTAAAATTATTTTCCCATGATTTAACTGCATTTACTTGACTCTACAAAATTTGTCTTGATCTATGATATCGATCGCCTGTTTCTGGAAATGCTAACCATCCCTTCTGAGGAAGATAAAGCTCCTAAGTAATGTCCTGTAATTCCTATTAGATGCTAAGCTGTTGAAAGCGGAGCAGTAAGGAAGCTAACTTTGGATACATAGTTTATGGTCAGGTCACTCTTACTCTTTCCAGGATGGATTTTTCCCTCCAGAAGAGTTGCACTGCCATACAATCATCATATTCTAGAGACAGTTCTGTGCATAGCTCAGGTTTGCATGTTCTGTTCACAGAAAGCTTCAAGTCTGGGTTTAAGTAAAAGGCAAGGAATAAACCTGAAATGCATTATTTTTATATTCCAGTCAGCCATTTGTATGTTTGAACCTCTCCATACAGCTCTTGCGTATTAACATACCTTGGCACAACATCACCAATTAATCTCAGGTAGAAATAATTTAGAGGGTTTACACATTTCTACATGTATTTCAGAGCACAGTAACTGTTAAGTAGCTATTGATAAATGAATTGCCTATCCCTATACTGGAGAGAAAGGAGTTTGGAGGCTGTGTCCCTTTGTTATTAATAGCTGAAGAAAGAGCTATCGTTATTTTGCTTATTTTTAAAGAAATTAGTTGTCTCTGATTCCACCTCTTCTCATATGAGTTATCAAAAGTAAACTTGCAACTCCTACAACCTGCTTACATAAACAAATAGGTAGCAGTTTATGTACCACAGCACACCGTCAACTGAATGTGAAATATTGGCTTCTCTCATTGCCCTGTATCAGTCATTATCCTCCAAGCAACACTGTTTCCCTTATAAAACAGGAAACAATTAGTTTACAGAAGTTTACCTTTGAAGGATATTTATAGTTTGTTGGTAGATTTAGAAGATGGACTGAAAAGCTGGTCTTGTATAGTAGTTTGGCAGCAAGACCTTGGAAACTGAACAGAAACCTGTTTGCTTTCCACACAGCAAATAAGCTTATTTGCAAATGGTGTTTACACAGAATAACCCACTGACAGGTTTAAAAATTCTTTTTTTTATGGCTATAGCGTATTCAAAACAGTATTTCACAATTCAGCTAACATAATAAATGCTTTTTTTTTAAGAATCCCCAAATACTTTAAAAGGCAGGATACTTTATAATTAGGGTGAATCCTACTGAAATGTTTTAAAATTTACAACTGAGACAGGAGAAAAAGTAGAGCAAGATACATTATTTAGAGCAATTTTTGATTCCAAAGCTTCTAAATCAGTGGCAGCACAAGCCGATTTTAATGGGCTGTGACTGCCACGGAAGGTCAGTTTCTGGCCTGCACAGAACTAATAGGTGGCCCAGCTTTTTGAGATCAGGTGTACAGATCACAGTAACAGTTATATTTCTCCTAATATGAAAAGAACAGAACTAAATGATATAATAAATGTGAAATATGTAATAAATACATAAAACATCTTCTGAAAAAGGTTTCTGAACAAAAGGCTTGTCTGTGCACAAAAACGTATGGCTAAGCTACCTCTACAAGTATGCACAAGGTGTGCTGCACCCTCCGAGTACAAGCCCAGCAGACCAGAGAGGACTGCAGGGCAGAGACCTGTAATCCCCCTTGCGGGAGGTGGAGGGTGTCACTTTTGCCTGGGCAAATTTTCCCACGTGTGAAGAGATTCTGAGAGAACAGTAAACACTGCCTCGGGAGTAAAAAGCAATCATTTGTTGGCTAATTCACATAAAAAGATAACTGGGATTAATGAGTTAGGCTAAGCACTAGTATGGTGGCCTCCACTAATGATGTCCTACGAGTCTTTGCTGACTTCCTTTTATTTATTTATTTTCAACTTTTCTTATTTCACATATCCTTAGCCCGTGTGTTGACTCACACCCCAATGAGTTCCTGAGCTTAACCAAATGACCCTGCTGTACCAGGCGCCGAGGGTTAGAGGGCTGTGCTCCTCTGGTGTGCAGCAACTACACCAGCACTACCTGACATACAGATGAGTCCCCATCCTGATGCAGCAGCACATCTCCTTAGCAGAATACATCACACTACACTCATCACTCCATACGCAGAATGATGAGAAATGGTATGAAAGTAACATAATATGCACTTACAATTTTTTCAGTTAACATTTTAAAATTTATTCTGTCAGTTCAGGACACATCACCAGGCACAGTGGTTGCTTTGTCAGTCTCCTAGTTAGTGCTACAGCTAGTGTGGGAGCTGGAAGTGGATCCCATCTGTGAGATGAAAGGAGGAATTAAGACAGTTCTATTGTGCTCTTTCTAAAGGAGCACAAATATTGGAAGGCTTCTGATGGCAACCTTCTCTTTACTGATACATGAGCTCCAAGAAAGTGAGCTCGTGCTCTGTAGCAAGAACAAGGCAGCTTTAGGGAGACCTCCACACATGTATATTTTATATCTTCTAAATGATAACTGTCATCTCAGGTGCAGACTACTGCCCAGTCCCACCAGTGGGTATTGTCTCTCTGATCAGCAGCTGCCGAGAAAGGAGATGTCTGTTGGAGATGACCCAGGCTGCTCCACTATTAACATCCAGCGAGTGATGGGTCATCACACATATATCTTTTGTCTCCCCTACGCGTGGTAGGCCTGGGGGTATCGCTTCCTACAGGTTATACCCATTTTACAGCAACTTACCTAGCATCATCCTGAAAAGTTACATACCTCAACTTGAAACAGTGAGAATGTCTCTTCCATCAGGAACATGATTAATGTAAGCAGCTGGAGCAGAGGTCACAGCAGAAGGAGTGGGAAAGGGTGGTATGCTGTCACAACTATCATGACTGGTAACAAAGTACTGGTGGCACCTAGGGCTCAGCTCGATTTTAATGCATGATGTGTGCACAAACTAGAAAAATGTTGTATATGTTACACATGCTAGAAAGGGTTATGGGAGAGTAAGTGCAAAGGTGCCTAAGATGTATTCCTCGCCCAGAGTTGTCCCACTAGTGCTAGTCAGCGTGCATTCAGCCAGTCTGCTTTAGAAACAGCCAGCTCTGGATGTTAGCTGCTACAGGGCCAATTGGCCAGGGGGACATAAAACTTTCATAAGACAGCATCACCAGAGCAACAGCATAATTTAATTGCCTTTTATAACATTTGGAAAAGACAAAGTCCTTCCAAAGAGAATTTTAAGAAGGAAACCATGCCATTTGACTGCTAGAGGTAGTAAATTAGAAACACCTTCCTTTGGTACATAGGGCTAGTTTAATACCTTATGCCATACATGCAAAACGAGGTTCAGTTATAAGAAAGTCCTCACACTTTAAGACTATTCTCATCTCTAATTCCATTATGGAAAAGCCTTTTACGTGTCTTGGTTGTCTATAGGAAACTACCTCAGCTGTTCCTTACTGCTGGCAATGCAAGACTTTGTGTTGTTCCCCTTGTTAAAGAATGGAGATACTGTGCTTATCCAAGCAGTTTTGAAAGAGCTGCCATGTAAGGTGGCCTCTAGCTTACAAAGGCTTTTTTTGTCCTGTACCATGCTCCCACCCTGGGCAGAGGTTCACAAGCTACAGCCCATTAGTGCTTACTAACCAACACAGATCTTCTGGCACAAGAAGCAACAGTGTGATCTAAGACACTGGGTTCTTAGCTTTGGGTGTTTTTTGTTTGGTCTTCAGTGCCAGATCAGGTCTGATGTAACTACTGTTTCTTCTGACAAAAATCTGAGTCTAAACACATTATGCCACATTATCATATTTTGATATAGCAACTGCATATCAATGTTCCACTTCATGGTGCTTCGTATCATCTGAAAATAATCAAGTTATAGATACCTATCCTGAGAATACTAAGGACGCAAGAAAATGGTAAAGGCACAAGATTCGTGAACGTATATCAAGTCAATCAGGCTTTAACCTCATCTAATGACCTTATGCATTACAGATCATGAAATTTTTCACTTATATGTACAGATGTGAAATAATTTTATTCTAATTAAAGGCAAGAAATGTAAGGAATTTCAGGTAATAAAAACCGGTATGAAATATTCAGCCACAGCACAAAAGAATGCCTATATAGAAAATACCCCATCTTGATCATTAAATAAATGGAAAACTATATGAAAGGGAATAGATAATGCAAAAGTACATAAACCAAAATGCCATCATTAGTGTTTCACTAAATATCACTAACTATATCTTTAATGTTAGCTTTCAATATTGTCTGTCAAAAGGATAGTTTATTCTTTTTCACCCACGCAGTGACCTGCCAATACGCTACAGTTTCCTGAGTTATGACAAGTCATTTGTCAGTCCACAAGGCAAAACGTTATTTGAAATAAATGACAATACTCGGATAAATTTGAAAAAAAAAAAATTCCCATTCTGGAAATGGAAAGCTGTTCAGTCTTAAAAAAAGGGTCTTCATAATTTTCCAATACAGAACAGCAAAAAGAAAAAACTCTAAAAGCTGCCTTCCAAGAAGCACACAAAGCAATTAGCAAATTGCTTCTCGGGAAGATGCATGAGTCTATAGTACCCCAACAGGCCTTGGTCACCCTGACTACATAGCCTCTCTTGAACAAAACCGCACATACACATGCACACCCCTGTCCAAATGCAACGCCTGTGAACACAGTTTCCTACCAAAGGTGGTGTTGAGGTAAACCACAACCACAAGCAAAACAGCGGAGGCTGCTGCAGCGTGCGCCTTTCTAGTTGGTGAGCAGCCAGAATGTATCCCATACGCTGAATATGGAGATATACTAATCAGGTAATAAGGTACTGCTGCCTCTCTGTCCCTCTTTTGTGAAGTCTGAGGAGATTTCATCATACACCTGTTCTCATTCAAAAAGGTGCTCACTGAAAGGTGTATCCATTTACAATTATATCCTTTAAATAGGACACAGACCCTACAGGAAAAGCAGTGCTAGGTGCAATTCCCTTAACTCTTCCCCCTAACGAGCAAAGCAAAAAAACAAGTATCACATACACTCTAAAAAACTCCGTATATTAAACTGAAATATTTCAAGGCTTTGTTCAGTTGTTTTTGGCAATTTTAATTAATGTTTTTCTTAATTCTTCTTTAATTAATGTCTTGGTCTCTGTGTTTTGAAGGTTCAACACCAGAGACTTACAGATGAAGTTTTCCAAAAGGGAAACTCCATAAAGGACTATCCAGTTGCAAAATGGGCTGCTACCTCACACTCTTCCCTAGGTGACTGACTCCTGGCAGTGCAAGGTGCCCGAGTATCGCCTAGCTTTTTGTCCTCAGGGGAAATAACAAGAGGCAGAGGATTTTTTGGAAGGTGTCAGTTTATTTCAGTGCTATTGAGAACAAAGAGATGCAGCAGCCATTTTGGAAGGAAACTGTTGCATGTTTCTTGGAATAGAAACTTCATGTAATTTCTCTAAAGACAGATAAATCAAGCTGCAAACATCTAGCAGCCCAATACAACTGTATAAATAAAAATATTTATTTTCAGTAATTCTCCATCGCACCCAACTCTGCTGAATACTTTTCTTTTCCACTCAGCCTAATACTTAGAAATACTGCCAAGTATGCATGCATGCAATTTGTGCATAAAGAAATAGGGTTTGGCTACTTCACTCCCACATTATATCATTTGGCACCTGATTCCTACAGTAGTTTGGGACCTTGAAGAGGAGCCAGAAGAGTTATTTCCTTGACCCATCTCCCTCACGTGTCCAGGCCAGCATTGACTCCCTCCCTGCGCACCAGTGCACGTCTGCAGCCATTAAAGACCTTTAGCCCTTCCCAGTCCTTGGGAGGGTGACTTCAAAACGTGTTTTCTTCTTTATTTCTCAGGACTGCTGTTATAGTGTCAAATAAGAACAGATGAGCTAGAGGAAGAAGACAGAGATAGCAATGTATATGATAACAATAATGAAAAGGAATACGCAGCATCTTTGTGAGGGATGATGTGGTTGTGGAAGAAAAATGAGGGACTGACAGGAAAGAGGTAGAGAGATATTGGAGGATGTACTTCAGCTACTTTAATGCTTTTCTGGCAAAACAAAATAGCTGTGAATGCAGTTTAGCTGATGACTATAATCTACTCAACCTGCGCTATTTGGTCAACAAAGTTGATGCTGGATCTGCCATAAAGTTGACACACAAGTTATTCATTTAGGATTAGGGTTTAGTGAATTAGGTTTCTGCTGCCTGCAAGTAAGCTGCACTGTGGCTCAGTAAGTCTTGTGGTTTGAGGAGAACAGAATGTCAGGAATTGCTCAACACCTGAACAACAATTAAACACAGGTATTTCTATGAGCAAGTCTTGTCCATGATATCACTTACTTTTCTTTTACAGGTACCTCCATAGTTACTCTTCTAGGGAGAGACTTTTTCAAAATCCAAAATTACCTCCATATGCGTTTCTCAAGAATGGTGGAATACATTTCAGGACCCCCCCCACCAAACTATTTTCTGTATTCCAATAGCATCTAAAAGCTCCCACATAGACTAGCGTAACAGTTTAAGCATTGTACAACCATACAACAAAAGGCAACCAGTAAAATAAAAGAAGTTTTAATTTAAACAAACAAGACAGATTGAAGAAAGATGGTGTTATGCCCATTTTGCAAAGTGAACTGAGTCACCAGCAGGCTGGCTTACCTAGGTTACACAGTGGTTTGTGACATTAGGGAACACAGGAGTGGAACAAAAGTCAAAATCTTCTGATTCCCAGTATGCTGTCTTAACCAAAACCCAAGGTTGCTTCCACCCAAAACCAAATTTTTGGTTTCTTTACGTAAAAGAATTTAGTACCCAAGGCTATATCTTTATTGCATAAAATATAAAAACATAAATCATAAATTATTTTGTGTATTATAAATACTTTTTCACTGCTTATGCCATTTAACATCCTACTTCCATATTGATTAGCTTTCATTAATTTTAACACATGCAAATATAATCACAGGAAAAGCATAACATTGGAAGAAAAAGTATAGAAACAAATTTTACATTACTAATTATTTATTCATAGATTCTCTTGGAATCAGAACATATGTTTTAATTAAGAATAACTATGAAATGAACTGTAATTTTAATAAATATTTCTAGTGATAAAAACTGAGCCGTATTTATCCATCCAGCCTCACTATATATTTCTCAAATTCTTTATATATAGACTTTTCTGCTATGTGGTCATTCTCTTCCAGGAAAAGGTCTTAGAAGAAGAAAAAAAAAATTCTTACAAGAAAGAATTTCTTTTGCTCAGTAATGGATTTCCTCTGGTCATTGCTTTTTCACTAACTCTGTGATTGTTTGCTTTATCACACATTCATTTCCACAGCCAATAAATATTCAGTTATCTTTTTCTTAAGAAGACAAACACCACTAATGCTGCCCATTAGTGTATACATATGTTAAGAGGAATACCTGTTTAATTCGATCATGGTTTTCCTTTTATTGAGAAGAAACGTTGTCAAAGACTTTTACAGAGGAATCTAACTAGATTTTTCAGTGCTTTGTTGCTTGATTTGGTTCACAAGGATCATACTGGCAATGGGTATGTCAGACATTTTGGCAGCTCCTATTGCAAAGGTGTTTTCCGTTAACATTAATCTCTCAGGGGTTTGTCTGCTTGAATTTATTTCTTTGTGGGATGGGGATTCCTGTCATACATAATAATCCTTATGATTGCTTCATATATGATTTCTCTGCAGAATTACTTAGTGACCTCTATGTTTCATTTGAAGTGCTGCAATAAAACACAAAATGACAAAAAAGGCAACTAAAATTTTCCTCACTGACACAAAGCCAACAAAATTTTCATTTACCAATGGAAGAAAGCAAATCAATGGAAGATTAGAACTTCAAATGGAGGTGTTG
>JANXJC010000029.1:7757912-7778809 GCA_027564655.1 Leptodon cayanensis
CAAAGCCAACAAAATTTTCATTTACCAATGGAAGAAAGCAAATCAATGGAAGATTAGAACTTCAAATGGAGGTGTTGAAACCCAAAATGGTTGTTGATGCGCGGACTTCACTTGTTTTCTCTTCCTTTGGTTGGGGAAAGATCTACATCTTGCGGAGAAAGTTGGGTCACAGAACTATATAGAGAAAGTGCCAAAAACATTCAACACCCATGGTGTGACTTCTTAACTAGTACAGTACAGAAAGTGGTGGAATTGCTAAGACAAACGGTGCATTACTAGGAACTGCAGGGCTACAGAAGAGATCTAAAATTCCTGCAACTGCCAACAATTGCTGTTTATTTTACTGTTAAAACAACTATAAGTTCTGTTCATGGAAAATAGTCCATTTAAACACTTTTCAGACTGGCAGTGGAGAAATGATATTTTGTAGGACAGGTTGTCCATTTTGATGGCTTTTAAGAAAATTTCTTCACAATAAAAATTCTTCAACTATGGATCACTGTCTGGTTATTATTCTGTTTGCCAGGATTTTAAAAGTGCTTTGCTTATGTTCTATCTTTCATCCTTCTATTAAATAAGTGCATTAATCCTATCAGCTTCAGCTGCTTAAAGTTTCTTAAACATGGGGTTTTCTGATCACCTCTGCTACCAAGAACGTGAGTCACCTGATGACAAATTCTCCTTTGCATGATTATTGCACATTTCTTGCCATTTTAGTGCTAGATAGCCCTATTTTACAATGCTGGTTGTGTCTGGCTGCAAACTTATTATCTGGGCAATGGGGAAAGAGGGCCTACAGTACTTAAAAGCCAGCACTGTTTTACTCATGTACGAAAATGGTATGAGATATGTTAGATCTTGTCTTACGAAAAAAGATGTTAATTTTCCTGATGGACCAACCCAGCTACCTACTACATTTGATGGAATATGTCATTCCATTTCCTTCCCAGTTTAATTGCCACGGCTAATGGTGGTGGGTCCATTAGTTTCATAACTCCCCAGCTGCTGCATCCCCCCCCCCCCCCTTCAGTGGAAGTGCCTATGAGAGATGACATCTGGAAGGCACCTCAATAATTAGGAGGGATTCACCTTTTCCTTCCTTTGTCACCTCTGCAGCTCCCTTCCGTAGCTGTCTATTCACTGCAGCAGGATGCATCTGGATTTCATCCCATGGCTTCTTGGAGATGATGATTTGGACACAGGGAATTTTTCATTCTCCTTCACAGATGATTCTTGTAATAATTTAGGACTGGACACTTAAAATTGGCTGAGTACTTAGTCCTCTAGTATTCTTACTTTGTTTCCAAACAACTTGTCATTATGCTCAACTAGAGATAGAAACATAGGCAAATTGCAACACATTCTCAATGATTCTTTAGTACTGCAGAAAGTCTGGATAAGCCCCACCACTCAATTTTACTTTCCCCATTATGTTCTATTAGGATCTGACTAATTGTTTTCTGCCTGGTCCAAAGACATATGCCGTGAAAATTGGCTTTCCATCTGCTTCGTAATTATTTTCATATCAGACATCTAGGTTCAGGAGAGCATTTAAAAAACCGCTAATAAGGTCCTGAATGATTTCTCATCACAGATACCAGAGCTTTTCATAGGTATCAAAATCTATTATATTGAGTCATTAAATTCCTAAATCTGTGTTTTAAATGTCAAGCTGGAGATGGAAAACTTTTGCCTTAATGACCTAATAGTAACCTCTCATACTAGTTTTTATATGTGTATAAATAGAACAATGGAAATCAAGGATAATTGGAGATAAGTTAATGTAAATCACATGGTACTTGAAATGTGGCTTACTGCATGAAACACAGCCTCAACTAATGTGAAGAATTTCTGGATTTTAGTAGAACCAAGTAAGTTTACTCAACAGAATGAATCCACTTTTTAAATTGTAGGATAAGAACTATTTCCTTTCACTGGATCAAGAGAGAGGACTCAGGAAATGCAGGTTCTATTTCCACTCTTCTATGGGCTTGACAAGGTACCAAGAATATCCAGTTATTCTTCTCTGTACCTCAGTTTTCCAATACAAAAAAAATAAAAATTCTATTGACTTCTTTCTTTGACACTGTGAGGTCTCCTGGCTAAAAAGAGAACTAACAGAGCTGGATAAAAATCATGACGAGATTGTACGGTTTCAAAATTCTCATCCACTTTGCTGACACCACATCAGCTGACTCACCTGCAGACTTGCATATTTTCCTCAATAATTATATTAAATGTATTTATTGTATTGCAGTCCTCACTTATTTCTGGCAATGCAAAAATGTTTTATTACTTACGCTTCTCTATAACTACTCTTAATTTATTGATTTTTGTCAGTGAATGTCGCAATTCATAAAAAGCTATAAATAGCATAAATGCATGAACTAATATTTTCCATGTGTCTTAAAAACAAACCAGTGTGTTGCAATGGAATATGAATCAGTTAACCAGAGTAATTCTTTATTTGCACTCAATCAACTGTTCCTAATTTTTATAGTATTTAAATTCCATCTAGAAATGTTGATATATTTTTCTAGCAAAATCCAATCATTTCATAACATGTTATTGATCACTTACAGAACTTTCAGCTAGTAAGTTCTTCACATCCATCTATTTGAGAAAACAGTGATCTACTTCTACACATACTGGGAATTATCAGGTTTCTGGTAGTGAAGCTTTAGAAAGGAAACATTCTCCTTTTCAGTGTTTGTGTTTGAGAAGAGGTTAGAAGCAATTATTAGGTAGGGATAGGTAGGAGAAGAGCTCTTCAAAGTCAGACAAGGAGGAAACACCTGTGTAACGTTACCATCTGCAATAAAAGTCACATACTTAAGATTTTATTTGAAATAGAGTCTTTGAGAAAGAAAGACTTTAATCTAAATGAAGTGGCTTTAAAAATGTTTTATTTCAATTACCTTAATTACTGTAGTTTTTTGCATTTTATGAAAATTAGCAACAAACAAATGTATCACTAAAAACTGAAATATAGTTTTCTAAAACAGATTAGAATGAAATAAAACTATATGATGAAAGATCACTATTACTATTAATAGGTCAGTGGACTGAATAATTTAGTCACTAAAGATAAAGGGTTTTTTCAATGTTACTATTTTCTTTCCTACATCTCACTGATGGCTAACATCTATCAGTTTCTTTCCTCCTCCTTATACACAGTAGTTCAACAGTTGCAAAGGTCTAGCAGCTAAACACACAGCTGTTTAGAAATAAGAAGCTAAGATGATAATAAATAATTTCCGAATACCTCCATTGCTTACCTACGGTACTCCCCTTCTATGTTGGAAGTAATTTCCCTTGGGGAAAATAAGTATTGTTAATATAAGTTTAAAAACGCCACTGCTATCTCTAAGTTCACTTGCTCTTTGAACAAGGCGCCTTCTTATTGACCTCCCCCCCCCCCGAAAATTCACAATACTTCCTCTTTTGGGGAGGATGCTTTGGGATGCGTTAAATCATTGGTGCGATACAGAGTCTCTCACTCAAAGTGAGAACAGAGTAGGAACTTACAATAGCAACAGGCTTTCTCAGAAAATTGGTCTGGTTCATAGAAAAATGGTGAATCACCCTTAGGACGTACAGACTATGCAGAAAGACATATGATTCAAATCGGATTAGATTACTGACCTTTACAGTTACAGAGTGTTTCTCACTCTGCTTTGGAAAACATAGGCATAAGCTCAAGAAAAGTTAAATAGTGTATGTTTTCCAGATAGAATTTTGTATCCCAGTCTCTTCTGGGTGGCAATTTTTGTCTTGAAAATTACGTTGCTAACACCGCTTGCTAAGTGACTTAGAGATACAGAAATAATTTGCATGGAGCCTGTGCTGGTAGGACTTTTTTTCAGCCTACTATAAAAAGATCATAGGTAAAAATCTTCAGATATTTTCATTTATATTGTCTTAACCATTGTTAAGAAACCAGCAGTAATACGTAAGTATAAAAGTTCTACATTCTCTCAACAGTATAAAACTTTCCTTCTTACATCAAGGAGGAAAACTAAGCATAAGAAGTATGTTTGTATGTGAACTTATTAGAAATGAGTAGTTTTGTTTTTTTTTAACCTCAACTGTTTTTAACAAAGAAACCCAAAGCAGCTTCCATATTGTTACCAGTAAATTCTGTTTACTCTGAAATATAGAATTTCTCAGGTGTAACTCAGCTAGAAGCCTCTGAATCTCACAAGCCCTGCCTGATAAAAAAACTGACAAGCAATGAAATGTATGAATCAGACTTGTAAAAGCAGTGGTCTTCTCTAAGAAGGAGGTAAGGCTTTATTCAGTTACTCACTACAAAGCTCAAAACCTCAGCTAACGCAGGTATGACAAACAGATTACGTAGGACTTCTTAAGACTGATTGTACTAGACACTGCAGCAATGGTATGAAACTGGCCTTTTTTGCTGTTAGGATGACTATCAGAGTGACATGAATGCTCAGTTTCACTATATTCATTTGAAAACTAAACAACTGCTCAATTTTTGTCCCTATGAAGGCAGTATTAAGAGCAGCATAAAGGTATCAAGACAGACATCTGCTCAACTGCACATACACCTATCTTGGAGATTTGCTAATTTTTGTGTTTCTAAATAAATCTTCATTTAAGGATGTCAAATACTTTAAAAAATGCAAAGTGAACATTAAAAACTCTATAAGGGAATAGAAGTACTACACGCATTTCATAGAGAAAAATAGAGGCAAGAATAAGTGGTTTGCCCAGGCTCAAAGAAAATATTAGAAGCAGAGCCCAGGTGAGCAGTTTATAGTCCTCCTGCTCAAGCCGAGATGCTAGCCCCAGGGAGGTCCGTGGCTGCTTTCTGCCCACATCCCCAGGGAGAAAACTTCACACAGAATTATTTACCCCAACCACAAGAGAAAGCACTGCGTCGATCTGCTCACTCCGCAGTTTAATTCCAGAAAAAGTTACAAGACAATATTAAAGTACAGCTGCTATATAAGAAGACTTTGAAAGAAAGTAAACAGGAGGACACTAGGTTAACTAATCTTCCTTAAACCCCTGCATTTTAGAAAGATATGGAATTTATGTAGTTTGTACAAACATACTTGTATAAACATATCAACATAATTGAGGGGAAGTGGGGTTTTTGAGAAAAACATTTCAATCTTTCATTTGTTGAATATAAAGATTATGGACTAGGGTATAGGTAGGCACAGAAATTACAAGAAAATATCAGTTCAAAATTGGAATTACATAAACATGAGCTATAGAACTGTGTAATTTCCCTTATAGCAAACATATTTTTAATACAGATTCAGATTTGAATACAAATCTTACACTAAAATAACCCCCAAATAATCTGAATAAAAAGTTAATTTGTTCATGACAAATGTCAGTCACATAGTGAAGCGAAAAAAAGCAATTGACTAAATAAGCTTAACCTTCATGACTGTAACTAAAAATAGACATACTAGTATTAGGGCTTCCTGATTTTTAAACCAGAAGTTTATTTTTTGAGAAATAATGGATATCACCTGGCACATTTAAACATTTAAACTAATGTTACATAGTAAGCCAATTGTAACACAGGCCTAAGATGTTTGGATTTTTTCATTCAGTTTTAGATGCAAAGACTGCCTGAGTTGTTGTAACTTAACCATTTAAGCCTGTAACATAAAGAGGCTTATGCCTCTTAAAAATAATCAGAATTGGCATCAGCAATATTTTTGTCACTGCTGTTCTTACTTTGTTCTTGACAAAGATTCATGTCGCAAATCACAATTTAGACTTGGTTAAAAAGAATCCTCTAAGACTGACAAAATAAAATTGTGTTTATTGTATCTAAGGAAATCTTACCAACTTTTTGACATCCTGGATAAAGTCTTGCACAGGCTACCCTTAACCCACTAAAAGCATGGCTGACTTCCATGTATGATACTTTGACTATAAATGGGTATTTATACATTTCAAAGTTGGACAGTGCTATTATAGCTCAGAGTATTTAAATTCTTTAGCAAAAGTGCTGGAGCTTTTCTGACCGGTCCTCATTTTGTAACTAGCGACATTTACATTTTTTCTTGAGCTCCTACCAACCAGTGTAATTGTGATTTATTAGTTTACCATAAATACTCAGCTATGCTACTAATTCAGGATTCATTTAAGATTTTGGAGAAATCTGCCAAATTTTATTTATTTATACCCCTTCCTCTGACCTTAAAGCTTTACTTAAATCAGGAAGAGCGGATAGGAAATATTCTGTGCTATAAAGACATTTTAAATCTTTTATTAGCATGGCTAATATTACTGTTGACATCTTGGGTAGCAGTAGCAGCTAATCAAACTGAAGAAAGAAATACTTTGGAGGGGAACGTCTGCCTCTGAGGAAAACAGCTGAATTCAGACAAAAGATCTGGTTATTTCAAATACCCTCTTCTGCCATTTTCTGCCTGTCAGTATCAAGGGGCAACGATGCAACTGTACTTTGATCATTTGCTCTATAATCACACATCATCTTCCGCAGGTGAGACAGACCACAGACAGAAAATGAAAAACATGCTGAAACACAAGCTACAGCAGCATGGATACAAAACAACCATTAGCTGCATTTTGCTGGCTGCTTTTTCATGCAAGAGAAAAAAAGAGAAAACAAGAGAGTCACATGGTTTATGAGTCAATTTCTGAAACAGAGGCATTAAAAAAGCAAACGAGAAAAAATGCCTATGGCTTCTGATGGAAAAAAAAAAATCACTTACACAGATCTGGGAGTGGAAGGAATACATTTAAAGAAGTGCAGCAGATGGAGAGCAGAATAACATCTTGAGCTAATTTATTTTTGAAGTACACAATGAGTTTTAGGATATAATTGAATTAAAGAGTCAGAGGATGAACTAACCTTTTTCTTATTTTGCATATTGTTCTCACAGAAAGAAGTATAGCAAGTTGTCTGAGATTTTTAGAAAAATCAGCCTCAATTTTTGAATTTTTTACCTAATGGATCTAATATAAACCTGCTGGTTGATGAATATGTCTAAGTGTAGCAGCAAAATGGCCAGTCACCACGTGCCTAGACTGCTTCATTATTTAGGCATCACCAGAATATAATGCTTGTCATGCAGGTGTACCAGTTGTGTGATCCAGCAACTGTTGCAAGTGAAATGTTCTTCTCCTTTATGTGTGCTTTAACAGCTTTCCTCTTCAAAACATACATTACTAAATGCCTATGCTACACTGGCCCATAAAAGCTAGTGTTCTATACCTAGAGTGGTTTCAGTATTAACTCTATGGTCTTAAAATTAATATGCATGTGTAAACAAAACATCTTCATGTCTGGACACACATCCAAATATAATATGTTTTATTAATTCAGTGGCTAGTATCTATTGTTTCATGGAAAATGTCAAGACTATTAATAAGAAATTCATCCACCCTGCCAGAGGTGTTTTCCTTTCCTTATCACATGGGTGGGTGGGCTACCCAGCAGATCATGGTGCATACACACTCCCCACTGCCCCAAATCATAGATACCTAAAGAAAAACTTCTAGAAAATGTGTGAATGTTAAATTACCGCGGATTTTAAGAAATAAGATAATGCACCTCCTTCAATCAGCTTCAACTTTGTTGCTTTTCAAATTGATCTTTCAGGAAAAAAGATAATCTTAGTGCTTTGTTTGGATCAATATTCCTACCAATCAAATTCCTACCACTCATTCATATCCTTAGTGTGAAATTTTGCAGCGATACCTGAGAATTACTCTATGTGCAGGACAGTCTTTAGTGATCTGCTTGCATGTCCTTAGCGTTCAAGACGTTGTGGTACCAGAACACTTTTTTCCCCCCTATTTCTGAGCCTTTTCATTTTATGAAATGTAAGGCAATAATGGAAAAGAAGGAAACAGTTATGAATTCCAACATTAAAGAGGATTAAGACCCAAACAATATCGAGTCCCACTGCCTTAAGCACTCTGCAAACCCTGAATCATACTTAGCATCCGTGAAGAACAAGTTACAGTTGTAAAGGTGCAGAAAAACTTATGAAAAATAATGATAATGCACAGGATACATCACTGATGGGAGAACGAAAAACTTTGCATTAGTGCCACATTAGATTATGATTGGGTTTGGATAGCAGCACAGTAACAGAGGAGAGAAGGAAAATATCAGGCAAGTGTGGGCTGAAGCTAAGATGAGAGCATCCAAGAGAAAGTTTTGCAAAATAGCATCATGCTTTTTCTCCTATTTTGTCAGCTTCACCCTCAGGCAATGAGGATGGACATGATAGGATGCACAGAGTGCATGAATGAAGAAAAAGACAAAATGCATAGTCATTAAACACCCAAAGCATACTTTGGGCAAGGGAAAGTGAAAATACCATTTCTACACTCTATGAATTATGGAAATGCTGGTAGGCGGGACCACTCTGCCTCTATCAGATCTCAGAAGAGAACACTTTTTTTTCACATTTGCTTTTATTCTGAATTTGACTTTTCAAGAGTAAGACACATCCTCTAGAAATTTTGAGTTAGCTTATTTAACTTAATGCTTTACTGAAGGCTAGAACAACTCGGGTCCTGAGACTGATGAAGTGTTTGAGAAGGTTTGTTACAGTGTGGCCTACAACCTAAGTCTTTCAAAACATCTAGACAGTTGGCATTCGGATGGTACCCAACTAACATTTTATATGGCATCTGTGTTACTGCTACATCTATCTGTGATGGGTAAGAGGTCAGGTACACTGAGATAATGTTTTAGTTAAAACACTGAACCACTGAATTATACTCAAGTTCTTCCTTTTGTCTTTGATGAAAATTTACTATGGGGAAAAATTTAGAGCTAAGATATGCAAAGGTATGTCTGGAAGGAGGACAGTTATATTTTACTTAACTTAATTCAGAGTTTTAAAATCCATTAACAGATTTTATCCTTCTCTACATGGGGATAAAACCAAAAACCTATCCCAAAAGGCTCTTGTAAAACTGTTAATACCAATACCTGTACTAGCTCCCCCCAGGTTTTTTCCTTGGATTTTTAATCTTCTCCCACTCAGGTCTAATCTACTTTACTGAAAGGAGGCTCTCCCAACCCCCACCCAACCCACCATCCAGTGGCTACTAGTTTTTTCCTTCTGGTGAGGACCACTCCTGTTCCCCTGAGCTGCTACACAATGACCTCTCTGGACCACTTCCCTCTCCTCAGTTCCGTGACTGAGTACACAGGAAAATTTACAATACAAAGGCTGAGTCAAGGGATTTGCACAAAGATCATGTCCTGGCAACACTTCATACACTGCTAGCTACTAGTAAGATTGTAGTTCATTTTTTCTTGAGAGCAATGGGTGCAGTATAACTGTGTATTCTTTTCAGTGACAAAAATGGTGACGATCTATAAACTTATGTACATCACTGTTAATAGTTGTCACATCCTGTTCAAGTGAAACTTTTTTCTGTGCAAACCATAATTTTAATCTACTTAGAGGTGATATACAGTCCAGTAAAGTGAACTGTAGCAAGGGCATCTCATTAAGTATTCCTCCTCAGAAGAGGAAAAAATAATTTTACTTCTGTCAGTTGTTTAATACATTTACTTATTCAGCTATCAATTGTAATAAGTGAATGATATGCTCCAGGCCAGATCATCCAAGAGAATAAAAATCTGCATACAGCATTGGCACCCTCAAACTGAAACAAAACTGAATATGGAAAAGGAGCATATCTACTGTCTCTGTCAGTTATTGTTTGATAACCTCTCTGAAAAGGTCTGCCTAAGAAGCCACTGAAGAGTTCACTGTTTTGTAAGCTGTCACAGCACACTAAGCTATGACTTGGTGTTTTCAAGGGCAGAAGCTTACTGGAGTTAGGCTAGTTCTTTCACACCCCACACCCCCCTCTTTTTTTGCAAGAGACACTTTGTGGTATCAGGTGTGCAGTAGACTCTATCATAACCTATTCAGCATATCTGCTGATGACAGGTAACTTGTCACTACATGCTTCACTCTCCTTCCCTTGCTACAGACTGGCAGCTTCTGCACACTTTTCATTGTGCAGGTGCTTTCTTTTGGCAGACTTGTTCAGATAATAGAGCAATCCAATCAAAACATCACTGGGAACCCTTGACAGAACATTTGCTGCTTTAGAAACATTTGCACTCACCATATGGCAAGGGCAGCTTAGGCTATGAAACTGTGATAATTTGGGGTTTTACTCAGTGAGGGCATCCGAGATTTATGATGGCCAAAATTCATTAAGTGTTGACAAAGCTATCCAAATGTTTAAAGCAATTTTGTAGCATAGTTCCAGAGCTGAGTAAAGGAGAGGCATTTGGTTTTCATTGCCATTTATACAAGGACATATCTATTCAACAACCATTCTGTACCTTACAACCACCAACCCATATTAAAGTGAGGCAGCAGCTTTCTATAGCAATGGAACAAAATATAACAGCTTGCAATACTAGTCAGATTGTTTGCATTTTTTATTCAGCATTCTCATTAATGTACTTACCAGAACATGAAAAAGAATGATAACATGACAGGCATAATAATCAGATTGCTTCTTTCATATTTTAAAGGCACTAGAGTTCTTAAGTATACCAAACTCTTTAATTTGCTTTAAAAATAGAAGAGGCTAATTTGTGTTTACTATGATTTTTAGAATCGGCATCTTTTCTGTGTTCCCTGACATGGAGAATATGGATAATACTTATCTTACGTCATTCAATGCCATTATTATAAGATCTCACCATAAATAGTTACAAAATATGCACTAGCGTGAATTACCAAGAACCAATTAAAAACCCTCACAGATTATTGCTTGTTTATCTATATACCGGATTTCATGGCAATAGAATTTTTACATGATCATGTTTCAACGGCAACAGCAACTTTTATTCCCATTTGCTATTCAGCCAAAGGAGCTTCTGAAAAACACCTTTAGCTTTCTCCTATGGATACCAGGTTACTCACTAGCCAGGTGTTCAATATAATTTTTTTTTACTTCAGTGGAAGAGATTACATTAACAGAAAGAAAATGAACCCATATAATGATGAAAAACATAACATAAGGGCAAACACCCTTTATTTCCAGTTTATTGTTGAGAAAAAAAAAAAAGGGGAAAAAATGAAGCAGCTGTTCATGGTCATGCAAGTGGTGTAGCGTTAAGTTAAATAATCCCACACACAAGACAGTGTTTTGTCCCTGTTGTAATTTCTTCTCATGACTGTTTTTGTATTATTACAAAGTTAATAGATTATACATTAATCATTCCCTTTTACCTCTTGTGTTTTAAGATTTATATTATTCCGTACCCTGGCGTGTAAATTAAACATTTCCTGTTGGTGACCACTTCACCTTCCTCAGCATTGGTTCCAACAATTAATTTGATGTCAGAAGACTAATTATCATAATCAAGCAGTTCAGAGTTTCTTCATTTAAAAAACAATCTTGTGAGATCTCATTTATTTTAATAAGCAAAAGAGCAAACCCATGTTAGAGATGCTCATATTTCCCGAGAGATCTAAACACTAAAGCTCACCTATTTGAGAGACAACTCCAAAAGATGATGGACTCCAGAGACCATCTTTTCTTCCTCTACTGACCTGAGTAATATTTGAATGACTCAGGTTTTGCCTAGCCCATCCCATAACATGAAAAGTTTATGGCATTAGAAATAAGCAGAGTACTCTGTTCCAAAAGCCTCTATAAACTGAAAGGAAAAGTGGATTGAACATATGAGGTCTTGGAACACAGAGTGGGAGTAATGCCTGCTTTGTTTGATCTCTGAGCCAACAGCAGGGCAACTCTATCAGGTTCTAAAAAAAAAAAAAAAAATAATATTGGGTGTCTGTCTGTCCTTAGCAGGCCAGATGAACAGCCTATCTAGAAGTTTTACTGGCATTTAAAATTTAAGAATGATCTCGTCCCCATTGCCAAAGAAAAAGTCAAAATTACAGGCAACTAAAAAAACCTGCCTCCCACCACTTGTGCTGGGCTCTCTGTCCATAAGGATGCTTCACCATTTTATTGTCCTCAAGTGCAACAGTTGTGCTAGATTATTCTGAAGTAGTACAGTGCCTAGTAACATCACTGAAAGGCATTGGGCAATTGTATTGCAAACACCACAATCTTGGGGGCTGATAGTGCTGAAGTGCCATACTGGTATGTTGTTTAGTGGTTGGTATTTAGATGACAAAAGTCTAAAACTAGGAATCGGGGAAGAGAAATACTATAGCAATATAGACTACAGATTCTATTTTCATGAACTGCAGCACAGCTCCACAAAGCTGAGACAAAGGGTTATAACAATGTAGTAATCAACTTAAGCCATCTACCTTTCTGTGAATCATCCCTCTTAGCTTGGATGACATGTAGGATAAGATGAATAGAAAGAACCCACCTTTCACCAAACTCACCCTTGGGCCAGAATCCTTACACAGCCCTACTGTCTTCCTTCCTCATATATAAAAAAAAAAAGTCTTCTAATGTTATCAGCATTTTATGAACTACAGAGAGTTTTTACTTGCTAGACAATTAAGTCTGGGAAAAACCAAATTAAAAACAGACCATAACACTAAAAAAGCCACATTCTATTTATATATCTACTGGGGAACATTTCATAGGTTTTATCTACCCAAACTATTACAAAACAGCACTTGCAAGTTTTAAAGTGTTGTTTTTAAAAATTCTTTCTCTACATATTCTGCAATGCAAACAGGTCCATAAGAGCTTTTCATCTTTGCATGGGAAAAAATTTTACAGCAATGTATACAAGCAGGTTTGAGAGATTAGTTTATTATATAAAACCATTTGCTGTCTACTTTCAAATACACAGTTATTCAAATAGTTGGAGACAAATATTTCTTGAAATATTGCTAAGTTACGTGAACATATCTAAATACTTCAGCACTTGCAGATCAAGTTATCTGTTCAAGGTTTATTTAGAAGTAATAATATGAGAATACAAAAGTAATTTTGAAAAAAAACAAAGCAAAACGCCCAGATTTTTCAACATGAAAAACACTGCACTTTAAAAGCAGCTACTTGAAAGAGAAGGGATAGACTAATCAAACAACTTTTCTCCTTCCACATTTTATATACAAGTTATCTTACTTTGAATTTTAAATATTGTTATCTTATTTTATTGTACCTTGGGAAGAAATCTTTTGTGTAAAATGAGGTTTTAAAGGACTCTGGTTTTGCAAACTCAAATTTCCAAATGGAGAAAATCCCCAACACACCCATTTCCACCTGAAATCTTGTTCACATGTTAAAATAACTTTTTCAACTATTTGTTCCCATACTATTTTCCCAGAGTAGCTGGGCTTATTCACAGCAGCCTTCATGTGTACTTTTGATTATTACTATTACCATTCAGTATATCAGAACCATGCAATATTTAGCCAGGTAGTGAATACAGTAAAAGTTAAAATTATTCACTTTCTCATGACTTTTCTTTTAATTCTGTCATAAGGGTATCTTAAGTGCCATGTTTTAAAGATAATTTAATGCTTGAAATACTCAGCTGACTTAGAATTCTACATAAAATCATCTTCCAATGATCTTAAACAAATACATTTTAAAATTCTAAAGTGACTTCTAGGTACCCAAGGTACCTACTACCCTCGGTACAAGCAGGTAGAAGTGCATTAATTGAATGTGTATGTTCTTTTGGACTACTCTAGCTGTAAAATGAAGTGTATGAATTAAGTGCTTTGCTTAAGAGGACCATTAATTCCTTACAGTGCTTTGAATGATGTACACTAACGGAGTGCACTTTGAAGAAAGTGTGGTCATGCATAACGCAGCAAAGATTAATGTCCACAGAGGAGATGAAGGTTCTGTTTTCCCCAGGAGAGGGATCATTTCACTACAGTCACAGCTCAAGTTCCACGATCAACACACAGAACATGAGTTCAGAATTTAACATATATTGGAAAGAAAGGATACGCACACAGTCAGCTTTAAACACTTGAAATAAGGGAGAGAAAAATTTAAGCTCCTCCATAGCATTACACAGGTGCCCTGCCTATGTGAGATTCCTTCTCCAAATCTTTCACCCATTTTAAGGGCTTTTAGCTAGCTATTCATTTTAGAAAGGGCATAGGTGTCTTACTTTAGGTTCCTGAAGTTAGATTGTTAAAAGTTGATGAGAGAACACTCCCACAGTCTCTAACATCAAAATCAACTTTTCAACTTTAAGAATATTAATCTTTATTAACTTTGTTCACCTCCATTAACTGTATTCAAGTAGAAGAAGGCATTCCCATGGCTTACCTTCCTCTCTCTCCTTCATCTTCCTCTTATAAAGAGGACATTCTTTTGTTCAGTCCTGCAATCTGCAGAATTTTATCTAAACAGATAATTTGTGCATTAGAGAAATGCACAAACACCTCCATAACCCATTTTTAAACGTAAATGAGTTTTACAAAGCCCAAGTCATTATAGAACTCTGGAGTCCAAGCACTATTGAAATTAAAGGGAAATTAGATGTTTAACTGATTTGTAATGTCTCTTCCTGAGAATTTGCAAGCTAATGTTATGGTGCTCTAGGTTTAACTTCCATAATTCTGTCTAAATACTAGGAAGCACTCCAGCATATAGATCAAGCCTTGTTTATGCTGCTCCTAAAGGTAATGCATTTGTTGTGCTAAAGGAACATGTAAAGAAATTGAGCTGCCTAACCGGCTCACCTCTGGACTTATCTAGATCAAATTGAAGTCTACCAGATCTATGTGAACAGACAGGTCAGGTTTACTCTGATGCATCCAAACCCTGTTGGGCACAGCTGCATCCATAGATTTGAGTAGTCATTTATAGCACAAGCAATAAGCGTTCACAGACTTATTTTAAAAACAAGCCTTTATCCCATTACTGAAAACAGGTGTCGCTGCAAAAGCACAATACCAGAAGTAAGTATACGAAAGTCTCATTTAGATCTCCTACAACCACTTTGAAGTGCTTATAATTGAAAGCTACAGCAATCAAAAGATATCCAAAAGTTCCACTTCAACCAAAATTACAGTTAGAGAAGGAAAAGATATGCAGATAGAATGATTGCCATAAAGAGGTGAGGACAGACTGAAAGATAAACAAGTCATGACTTTCTCATATAAGCCATCTTTTGAGTACATTTTATCAGGTTTGTTACTTTTCACATTTTAGCATTAGACTGGAAGCTTAGGGGATTTGGGGGGAGGGGGGAGCATTTTAGAAGCAATTCCTGTCTGGTCACGAACATTCTACAAAGGTGGAAATAGCTTTAAGTTGCTGCTGTGTGTGTGGGCATGTGTGTGTCCCTCCTCAAGACCTCCCCACTGGTCTCTGCCTGGATCCTGGCTAAACATTAAGTGCTATGACTACAAGATTCAAAGCATGACATTGCATGTATGCTGTTTCACACTGAAAGTGTTTGAAGAAAATGTGACAAACTCTTGAAAGTAGAAAAATGGTAGGAGTAAAATAAATCTACTCATGGCACAGACAGCATGATTTTCTAGTAGTCGGATAATATTATGCAATTTCTTTGCTTTTATTCAAGTTCTCCTCCAAAATGATTCTGAAATATTTTTAAACCTTCTATTAACTACTCCATGTTTTGGAGACCGGAATCAACTTAATACTGACATAGAAAATCTAAGCTGAATTATTAAGCCCAGTTATTAAGTCCTGGTTTCTTAAATGAAACAGGCACATACCTGCATACCCAACTTATGACTGCAAGAACAATAGTGTTTAATCCAAAAGTTTTATTAATATGTATACACAGACCTCAAAATACAATGGATGCTTTGTGTGTTTTTCTATACCATAGTGATCCTTCCAACTGTGCAAGAAGAATCATCCAGAAGAAAGTGTCAAAACAGACATTTTCTTGGAGGAAGACATGTCAATATTTGAGATATAGATGATTGGGCCATGATGTTTATTTTTAATTAAAACTGAAAATTTGGCCTCCAACTGTTTACAGGGGATCTGTACACTTAAAGGATGGAGTTTATTATAGTGCCAGAGCTGTGTTGTCTCAGCTGCTTTTATATTGATTAGCTGTGCTGTCATGGGATGTCAGGTGTCTCTTGAATCGTGTTTGTACTTTACATGCACTTGTCTCACCAATTAGAAGTGAATTAAAACGAAAAGCCATTAATATATGTACTATATCAATAAGTTCTTAGAGAAGTATATGTGGCTGACAAGGCAAAGAAAAAGTGTTATGAAGTATTGTCAAATTCTACTCCCCTGATCATGTGGATTGTCAAGTTATATATTGTTTTAATAAATATCACTGTAACAATAAAATGAATGGGAGCACTCCAAGGAAAGAGTAGAAAGCAAGTCAAAATCTGGATCCTGTTCTCAGCTCTTGGTCAGACCATCTGTGTGTGAGTTACAAAATATTCCTTTCCCCTCCTGCAACTGTCTAGCTATTTGAATAGTAAGATATTTGTAGCAGGATATACACGTGTTCCACATTTACCACATATACCGGCCTAGGTCAGTTCTGAAAACTACCAGATAAGGACAGACTGCAGCATTTTTCATGGAGAGGTAAGCATTCAAGAGATGCCTGCAATCAACTTCAGAATACATTTGCATTTAGCTTCATTCCATATTGTAACTTTTCAAGGAAGATGCGCTGAATTGTTTGCCTGAATCTTCAAATTAAGTAGGAATAGAAGTTTTGAAATCTTTGTTATCAAGAAAGTAGAGTGATCCACAAAATCCTTCCATACAGTTTGTTGTGATTTGAAGTCACAGCGTAGTTTTTTCCTGTTAATCATAAACAGGATTTCCAATAAACAAGCAGCTGAGGAGGGGCAACACTGAAAGATGGTTAGGTTTTGCTTTCATGAAAACCAAAGGTATGTTTTTCTAGCCTTTCTTCACCATCCAGGAATAAATTCCTTATCATTGTTTCTCTTTATTTATAGTAGTTTACAGTTATTTTAAAAAAATCCTGATCCTTCTTTTGTAAGTCTTTTTAACGTTTTATTAATAACAAAATGGTCTACAACTATAAACCCAGCATGATGAATATTAATAGTTGGAAAGATGAATCCACTTTCAAAGCTAAGCACATGTGATTCATTAACATGAAGGGGTCACCACAAGAGTCTGATCAAGTTTACAGTTAAAAGGCCTTTTTTTAAAAACAATTATCTTTGTACAGATCAAAAACATCACTTGGTGCATCGATGAGCTCATACTAATTGCCAGCACCGTAACCAATGTTCTTTTAGACCTACTGCTTTCTCCCTCTTTACTCCAGTTCGACAATTTGATAGGTAGATCATCCACATATGAAATCTCAGCTTTATACTGATACTTAGATGGGCATACAAGATACTTTCCTTAATTGTGTTCCCTAAGCCTCATCC
Organism: Leptodon cayanensis; assembly: GCA_027564655.1. NCBI lineage: Eukaryota > Metazoa > Chordata > Aves > Accipitriformes > Accipitridae > Leptodon > Leptodon cayanensis. Next base: position 7,775,255 of record JANXJC010000029.1, read on the forward strand.
CTCCCTTCCCCAACAGTCTACACTATTTTTTATGCCTATAAATTAGATATAAGCAAGCTTCTAAAATTATCTTGGTGTTAGCTAATTTCAGACTACAGTGGGAATCATCTAAATCTAACCTAAACCTCTTCGGGTTAAGTAACTATGCAAGAAAACAAAACTTTTAGGCATGATCCCCCTCAGACAGGAAACAATCTGAGTATCTAGATCACATTATACCTGCCTCAATTACAGTAGATGGTGGCTTTGCTTTTCATGTGGAAGATAAGTAAATGTGTTAAGCTTAATTGCATTGGAAAAAGTGAACTGTGACGTGCCATTAAAAAACAGTTTAAAAAGCCAATTGTGAAAAGTTCTGAATTGGACTACAATTTGAAACTATGTATGTAGATGAGAAAAACTTGCCTTGGTAGAATTACCTCTAATAGTTACCTTTCTTTGTGCTAAACCTGATGATTCTTAGGACAAAACCTAGGATTTTAGGCATTTCAACTCTTGTAAACCATATTTCTTTCTTAATTTTTCCATAAACCTTTTATTCATGTGATTGAGTATTTCCTTTTTCATTGCAAAGAAGATTTAAGCCTTCAATATAAGGAACAAGAAAGTTAAAGAAGTGCAAAATCTCAACAGTTCATGAGATAATGAAGGAGGAAATACTATAAATATTACGAGCAAATCAAACATGACCACAGCTTACTTTTATGCTCCGTTGCCATACCTATACTTCTCTTCCTCTTGGAGATAAAGCATGTTCCATTAGTTCAGTATGGAGACACATACTCTGAGAAGAGTTTCAGCTAAATTTTTGCATTTATGAAAGTGCAGAATGGGACACAAAATTACCATTACATATTCTTATACTGATATGCTAGAGCTCTTACCATCCATGCTTGAGGTAATTGCCTCTTATCCCAGCACTGAGAAACAGAGAAAATCAGCTATTTTTAATGCATGCATTTACTATTTTCCCCTAATTCTGTAATAGAGCTTATGCTACACACTTTATAGTGAATTTGATGCTAAAAGTTACCCTGTCACTCTCAGCTGTTCAGGTACATACCCACGTTAGTCAAAATGCAAAGCTAGCCAAGTTCTGTGATCACATGAATTACCTGCTTGCCTTGTCCGCGTTTGTGAGTATGAAGAGGGGCTTCCAAGCAACAACGAGTTTTTATTCATAAATATTCATAACACTATCACCATGCATAAATACCAACCAAAAGAAACCTGAACTAAAAATTTTTATTTTTCCCCAACAAGTAATATGTTATCATAGTAAAAGGTAATGAAAAGAATATGATTATGACAGTTTCAAGAGCAAATTAGTCTTATTCTAGCAAGCAATAACGGGACATTTTACACAGAAAAAAATACTGCCCTTAGAGATCTAGATGCATTATAGGACTTTTTTTAAAATTTAAATTATACTGTTGTTTTAATTTCTGTTGAAATTGTTCCTGTGCATTTAATGATCCTCCCAAAATCTCCACCATATAATTCCTAGTAGAAAGATAGTCTATTTAGGTTCAGAAGCCTGACGATCTCACGCTCTTTTATATTTCATGAATGCAAGAAAATGAAAAAGCCATGTGACTAGGTTAATTTCTCTAACTGAAGAACTATTCATGTTACTATATACTTAAATGAATGGCTTTTTAAGCTGCAGAAATATTACAGCTCATAAAAAATGATCTGATTAGAAACATCTATAATTGTCACATTTATTGTTACAGATTGTCCTATCATCTTTTTCCCTCCACATCTGATAGCAGTACCAGACACATACTCAGAGTTTGAAAAGTTGGCAGCTATACTATGATACTGGATCAGCCAGGTGAGATCAAATTATGAGATACTAGTTTAAAGTGCTAAAGCATTCCCTGAAGCAGCTTTCACTTAAGATATTAAATGTCATCATTTTCATACTTCATTAACTCTGTAATTCAACAGGGAATAACTTCTTTAACTGCACCAGGTTTCCAGTATCATTTGTTGTGTCTTGATGAGATCTTGTTTACCTTAGAAATTAAACTTAAGTAATAATCTTATCTTATGAAGGAATACTAAATATAATAATAAAAACATAAATATTGGCCTCTTACACCTCAAAAGCTGTAAATTGCAATATTTAAACTTTGTTCAGTCACACCTCTTTAATTAGCCAATTAAGAAAGCCATTTATTCAGCCAAGTCATTTTTGAACACTAAAAAAAGAGAAATAATTAATACCACAGTAGTTCAGAAACGAAGATAAGGATGACACTAGGGAAATTTTTCTTTAAATGAGATTAAATCATGTCCTACCTTCATAGTTTACTTATGGTGTTACAGTTAGCTAAGTATTTGATTATTTAAATGTGAATTTCCAATATCTGCATCCAAGTAAACACTAGATATTGATGACAGAGGACTGACTGCCCCTACCAAGTCCTAGTGCAGTCAAAATCTTTGAGTCTCAGACTTTGAAATGTTCTTCAGAAATCAAATCACTCAAACACTATACCAATGAAATCTGGCTGTATAATTCTCTTGAAGCCTCTCCAATAACTTCCAACCACAATTGACTATGCTAAGGACTACAACATTATTGAAGTGATTTATTACAAGAATACATTTGCTGTTTCCCTGACTTTATAGAATTGGATAGAGATTGTGCTTATCTATATCCATTCCACCAGTCTTTTTCAGGATAATTATAACAGAGGAATATTATGATTAAAAAAAAAATCTGAAACTATCGTTAGGTATATTCTTATGTTCTTCTCCAAGGAACTCCTGGAATATGAGTTTACATGGCTAAGAACTGTATAGCTGGCTTTAATTAATCCGCAACAACTATCGGGACTTCTAGGAAAGAAAATGGCTAGGTGACAGAGTAATACTCATTTATTATTACATGCAGTAGAATAACATTCTGCAAGCCCTGTTCAAAACTGAAATCCCAGTATGCTAGGTGTTGTATGGTCCTTCCTCACCACATCTGTAAGGCAACTTAAATCATTAGACAAGCTGGATGAAAACTAGAAGGAAGTCCTCAGGTGCAGAATGCCCATGACTCTCCCAACCAAATGGGCTATCCTTCACACGTCCCCTTCAAAGGAGCTGCAACCATTAGGAGTATTTATGCCACCCACTATTAAGTAAAGGCATAGCCAGTCAAACCAGAAACGTATTTTGTGGAGTAGTCTCCTAGACTCCTCCCATGGAAAGAGAAGGACAATAGAAAGACTCCTGCAGAATAATTCAAAATAGTCTGCTAGGACTACAAAGGAAACACAGGGAGAGATTAACTATATTAACCAGCTTAATTTGGTGCCAAATTAAAGTGCCTTATCTACTTGGCAGTAGGTCACAAGTGGTGTTCCCCAGGGCTCAGTATTGGGGCCTGTTCTTTTTAACATCTTTATTAATGATCTGGATGAGGGGATCAAGCACACCCTCAGCAAGTTTGCCGATGACACCAAGTTGGGCAGGGGTGTTGATCTGCTCGAGGGTAGGAAGGCTCTACAGAGGGATCTGGACAGGCTGGATCGATGGGCTGAGGCCAATTGT
>JANXJC010000029.1:7780371-7790850 GCA_027564655.1 Leptodon cayanensis
GGCCGCACCTCGAGTGCTGTGTTCAGTTTTGGGCCCCTCACTACAGGAAAGACACTGAGGTGCTGGAGCGTGTCCAGGGAATGGCAACGAAGCTGGTGAAGGGTCTAGAGCACAAGTCTTACGAGGAGTGGCTGACTTAAAGGTCTTTTCCAATCTAAACATTTCTGCAGTTCTAAGGGTAACACATGTAAATAGTATTTTTTGTCTTTTATTTACAAACTGCAAAATTGAGATCTCACTGAATTTTTACTTATTCAAGTCAGAATTGCTAGAAGAAAATACTGCTTTTCTCTGTTGTCACTGTGTAGAAGTCTAAAATTAGATGTAGATTGTTACCAATAACAATTTTCATAACAGGAAACTGGTGTGATGTAGCACACTCAATATGAAAATGAGCGTTAAAGTTTCCTACCAACAATGTTATCTGTTCGTCCTTACCATACACTGTTTTACATAAACCTAAAACTGTTTCAACTCTCCAGGGCCTTGCAAGGGTTGGCTATACATATGACAATTGGTGCTGTAACTATATATGGCTGGAAATAAACTAAAAGTTAGTAAAAGTTCACTCTGAAATCAAGTTTTGTTAGTGTAATGTCTTTACAATCCTCATGCAAAACAGCAGATAAAACTCATGATAGAAACTGAAACAGAGAAATAAGTTCAGTTCCTGCTTCTGGTAGTTGTACTCCATAGATGTGTGGTGTTTATTTTATTTCTATTTCAGATCCTTGCCAAGTGCTTCGGTAATGGGGAAGAAAAGAGTTTAATGTATTATGAAATTTCAAAGTTTAAATAAGATAGTAAACTGTGTGCCGATGCATTCAAAAGTCACATAGCTGGGTAGATCCAGCTGCCATTACTTAGGTTTGGAGATGACTTGTCTTTAAAATAAATACTAAGAAATGATCATTTAATTTGCCTGATAAAAAAACTAGTAACCTATGTTAAAAGATCTGGCATAGCCTAGTATGTGGCACGGAATGACAGAAAGTGTTTTTAAACTCACATGAGGTGGTTAATAATTTTAAAAAGTAATTAAAACCAGAAATGAAATCTCAAAGGGGGACTGGCCTAAGGATTATCAACCATCTGAGGTTAATCAGCAGGATTCAGCACCTAGCATTTCTTAAATCATCTCCCAAGAAATGATCAGGAGCTTAGCCTATATTAATCTTCCAGTTAATTAAGCAATGGAGATTCAGCTTTCAGCCTTGTTACAAAAGTCACATCTTGCTGCAGTTTGATAATAACAGTGTCCTCTAATGTCAGGAAGCAAATAAATCTCCACATGAACATATAATCCTGTACTGTACTGACTGCACTGCACGAGCTGCACAGCATCTGCCATCAGCAACATTTTCATTGATTTCAGCATATTCATAGTGTCAGGTCCTATGATCAGTGACTGCTCATCAAAAAGTAACTGTGACATACTCCCAAGGCTTCACCCCCAGCCAGCTGAAGAGAGATATAAACCTTTCAAAACTTTATCTTACTTTTTAAATTATATAGCAAGGATGTTATAGTTTCTCAGAAGAGGTAGGACTATGTCCTGGTTTTGGCTGGGATAGAGTTAATTTTCTTCCTAGTAGCTGGTATAGTGTTATGTTTTGGGTTCAGCGTGAGAAGAATGTTGCTAACACACTGATGTTTCAGTAGTTGTTAAGTAGTGTTTAGACTAAAGTCAGGGATTTTTCAGCTTCTCATGCCCAGCCAGCAAGAAGGCTGGAGGGGCACAAGAAGTTGGGAGGGGACACAGCCAGGACAGCTGACCCCAACTGGCCAATGGGCTATTTCATACCAGCTGATGTCATGCCCAGTATATAAACTGGGGGGAGTTGGTCAGGGGGGGAAGATCACTGCTCAGGAACTAACTGGGCATCAGTCAGCAGGTTGTGAACAATTGCATCATTCATCACTTGTTTTGTATATTCCAATCCTTTTATTATTATTGTCATTTTATTGTTGTTATTATTATTATCATTATTAGTTTCTTCCTTTCTGTTCTATTAAACTGTTCTTATCTCAACCCACGAGTTTCATCTTTTTCTTTCTGACTCTCTCCCCCATCCCACTGAGAGGGGAGGAGGGAGGAATTGAGCAGCTGCATGGTGCTTAGTTGCTGGCTAGGGTTAAACCACAACAGATTATTATGAATACTCTTGTTTTTTGTTAGCAAGAACATGAACTCATCTATATCTACAAACTGTTGTTTTTTATTGGTTTGAGTCATGATTCCTTATTTAAGCAGACTTTCTAAACAAAGCTGATTCTGGCATCAGATGACAGTAAACATTAAGGGCATGCTATGACATGATTAAAATAAAAAAGGATAATGGTTCCATTGTCCAGCTAGTTAAAAAAAAAAAGCTATTGTTTTACAAATTTCAGAAATTCAGAATATAGAATGCTCTGAGATAGTCCACTAGTAACACAGTTTTCAAAAGATGGGTATGGTTTGGATTTTTAAAAAAAAAACAAATAGAATGAATGCACAAGTACTGTAGCAATGGTAGAAGTTCTAGTTGAACAAGAACTTCTATATCCTCTGAGAGCAAGGGCTGGCAAATTTAGAACAAGTGACTGAATTTTTCTATGTACCACCACCTTATTGCACATTGTCACAGGATGGCAGAATAAAGCCATGATTGTCACAGAACTCCAAAAAAGTGAACAGATATTGAAAAAGGACAAAGCACTCGTATTAACGCAAAGCATATTAGAAGAGCTGCTATATCTGATGATTCAGGCTTCATTCATCACATCCTATTTAATTGCAATTACAAGCTCTTTTGTCCTTTGTTGAGCACTACTGAAGTCAGACATCAGCAAATGAACCCCAAGTTCAGTTCAGAGATGCAATTGTTGTGTGTTTATGCACTTTGGATACAATTACACTAGACTTCACTAGGACAAAAGAAAAATGATTGTTAGGAGAAAGGGAAATGGTCCACTTATGAAAACAACAAAATAAGATAGGATTGTACTAATTGCATTTTAAAATATAGTCCACACTCCAAAACTTATATTTATGTACTTCATGAAAAGTAAATATATTTAGACAGGTGACTAGTAAATTAACAGGTTTTTTTAATTTTTATTAATTAATTATCTTATGTGAGAGTGATATTGTCTTTGTGACTTTGAGGTTCAAGTACATAGCCCAATATTCCAGTGCATGCCACACAGCCTTTAGTGTTATTAGAAGTCAGTATTAAGCTTGCCCCACAGATCCTTTTGAGCCAGCCCTCTACCAGGCTCCTACCACTCAAAAAGGGACTCCTTTACTATTTGGATACAATGGGGAGGTGGGGTGTGTGCTAGTGACATATGCTACTTCAAAGTGTTTGAGGATCATAAATTATAAATTCAGCACACCCTTACATCAGAAGGGTCTTGTTTTTTCAAGCAACTTTAAAAAATATTCAGCTTAATCTAAAATAAGAAAAAAGCAAATAAAAGCAGTTGTTTAACAAGAAACAGAAAACAATTCTAAATACTTATAAAACACAGGTGAGAGTCTATGCATAGCATCCTTGCACTAACAAGTCATTAAACATCCTCACTCCCATGCCTTTTCCTTCCCTATCCAATGCACACAGTCAAAATCAGGACTGTGGGCTTTGGGATTCCTAAGGAAATATTACCTGTAGCATAAAGTAGACTGTGTAAGGCAGGAAACCAGTTAGAAAGCTGCTTTTAGAGACCTTCGAGATATTCACACAGGGAAAGTGCAAAGGAGCTCCCTTCTCAGATCTCTTGGGTGGGGGTGGCAACAGCAGTGATGTTGGTTCTAGAGCTGAGCTATCCCTCGAATTCCTCTACCTAGGGCTCCTTGCAGATTAAGTCTTCCACCTTAAAACATTTTTTCCTTCCACCTGCAACATAGTCTGCTCACCCTCCTAATTAAAACGAGAGGGCTTCAGTTACGGAAAAGGTTTTGTAAGGCTGTCAATCCCCTTGGATTAAACTAGCAAAACCTTACTTTAAAGAAGGTAAAACTCTCCTCCTTTTGGTGGTTGCTTGGAACACTTAAGGGAAAAAAACACATGTTTCACTGGATCTTATACTCTGTATGAATTGGGGCATTAAAAATGATGCAAGCATCCTAAGTAATTATTCTTAGTTCATTGTCAGTGAAAACTAGGTGGTGTGCAAATGAATTTGGGGCAACCGACCTTCAGCTTCTGTTTTAGGCTTAAAATATCAGTACATCATTTTCTTCTAGTAAACAACATGGACAATTAATTTTGTCACAGAGAATAAATTTCAAGTAGAGAATTGAACTAGAAATGAGTAAATTTATTTGCTACAGTAAATGTTAAGTGTAATAGTGTTTATACATCAGGTTTATTTCAAGATAGCAGCAGCATGCATCAAAAGCTTTATTACTACCACCTAAATGCTTCCATTCTTAAAATTATTTTTTCAGGTTCAGCAAGTTTTTCAAACCTAGTTGAAAATATTATTTGATAGAAGGTCATTTCTTAAAGCACCATCAAAAGGCTAAAAAAAACCAATGCATGTTTGAAATTATATCTCAGTTCACAACCCTTTCAGAAAAAAACTAGGACTTGAACTGAAAAGGATGCCTGCTGATGCAAAACCCTATTTAGCCCTAGAAACAGCATCTGTTGCAAAATTGCTAGTAATCAGTAGATGTTCGTCCCTTCTTCAGACCAACAGAAGAAGAGGTGGTCTCATGGAAGGATCATGAAAAGGTAAGTTATATCAGTAATCTTACCTTTGTTAGTGCTTAATATGAAGAATTCAATTTCATAAGATTTAATTATTTTAACTACCTTTTATCACATTAAAAAATTAGGAGACTTATTGGATACCTTCTATTTTATGACCTATGCATTTGCAATACAGCACAAAATCTACAGCACACAATACTGAATATTCAAGGTATTCATCCATGTTGTATGAAAGTTGAATTACCGAGATGACAATTTCATGGTTGGCATTACATTTAATTCTGTGGTACTTAGGACTTCATCTCAAAATGAGTTTCAGCTGCAAAGCCATTTGTTGAAAAAGGATGTGATACAGCCTCTTGATCTGAAATATGTTGCTAATAGATAATGAAAGAGCTAACAATGAGTCATACTTTCATATTTTTCACACTGTCTTGCAAGTCATAGATACACAGCAAATACATTGGTAGGTATAGAGCAAGTCAGCAGCTTTTGTCTAATAAGGGTTAGCATCAGCAGTGCTTTTATTTACAGAGATCACAGCTGCTTATCAGGTGCTTAATAAAGCATCTCAGAAACATAGGTGGGATTTCTATACATGCATACTTGGCATTTCATATCTAGCCAGAGGGCAGTGCTAAGCAATAATTTCTCACCTGCAATTGTTACTTCTTTGTATTTTTAACATTCACAGAGAAACACTGGTTTAATATGTGCCAATAAGATAATAAAATATAACCCTTACGAAGTGTGCTATTTTTATTTTCCTTTTCCAAAATTATTTTCTAACTAGCCAGACATGAAAGGCAAGCTTTTCAGAATACAAGCCTTGCTAACCCCTGGAATAAATGTCAAGTTCCCTACTTCAACCATCCATCAAATCACTCATGGATGATGATGAATTTGTAGGTGTCAGTTTGGAAAAATGTTATAGTTTGCAGTTGAATTTTTGGGTGCAGTTTAATGACTTTAAAAGTAAAAGGAGAGAGATGTCTGACTCTCTGAAGATCTTGGTTAAATTCCTACCCTGCCAGTCACTGCTATGTATGAATATGTATACTTGACTCTTGTGTTTCAATCCTCCAGTTCATAATGAACATCAGTCTTTCCTCCTAAAGTTTTGTTTATTAATTACAAGCCCTTTTGGGATGCAACTATTCCTAACCACATGTTTCTGGAATTTCACAAACTGACTTTTATCCCTGTTGGCATATTTACAGTACAAATGAAAGTGAGGTCAGTGGGGAAGAAAAAAAAACCCAACGGAAAAAGAGACAACCTTTCCCACATTTATGATAACTAGAACCACAGTCAAGAAAATGAGAAGACACAGCTGCCAATTAATTTACAGAGACATGATTTGAGTGTTACATACAGAAAAAGGCACCAGGTAGGATATACATAGCCCAGATGTAAGAACAAAGCAACAGCAAGTGAAATGAAATGGAAAAGTTGAAGTGAACCAATGATTATATTTCATACAATCCTCCTTATGAAACATCTAGCTGTGAGACAGCATTGCATAATTTCAAAAGTGGAGTCAGGGATAGAGAGGGAAGAGATCACTGAAACACTTCCAGAGAAGTAGGATGATGTTCTTGCTTTGCTGTTCCATGTAAATTGTATAAACCTTAATCCTCTCTTCCATGACTGAGAAATTAGTTTCAAAACATCAGGAATCCTAGGAACACCACCAGAAATGAACAGGAATATTTATAAGTGAGATTTTAGAAATGTAATTTTATAAATTCAGCTGAAATCACTATTTATAGAACAGGTTTTCTGACATTTTTAGCATTAGAAAGAAAAATGTCAGTTTTGACAGCGATTTCCCCACAACCCGTGACCTTCAGTGTGGTTGAATTGTCATAAACAATAAAAGCAGCAGTCTGAAGCCCTACACCAGTAAGAAGAATATGGCATTAGTGTTAAATAATGATTGCATACATTCTCTTGAGAAGCTCCAGATATTAAACGCTTTTGGAGTAAAGCTACAGAAGGGAGTCGCTTCATGTCAGGGTAATTTCTTTTCCACCTCCTAGGAAAATAATGTAATTTTCTGAAAACTATGACTTCCAATGCTCTGCAACAGTGTACAAGACTGACAAAGTTCTCCAAGCACTGTGTCAACAGAAAGATCCTCACTGATTCTCCAGAGTACCCTCTGGAGCTGCAGGTGTCTTTTTTTTTTGGTGTTTGTGGTTTTTTTTTGTTTGTTTGTTTGTTTTGTTTTGTTTGTTTGTTTTTGGTTTTGGTTTTTTTGTTTGTTTTTTTTTTGCAACTGCACACTGGCAAGAGGCAGACTGACAACACTACTTTGTCTCCTGCTGGTGTCCTCCCTGAAGAATGAAACAAAGATGAGCTTGTAGCCTTGGAATTGTTGTTATGGGGAAGTTAATATAGAGAAGCAAGAGATGAAAGAACAGAACAGGATCTGAAACCTACCTTCAAGTGTCACTACAGTGAAAGAAATGTGGTAAATGCTAGAGCTGACAAAGACTAGAAGACTCAGAAATAGTGACCCTATGCTCACAGTCTGGAGAAGATTATGTATTTTTTACAGTACAAAGTTACAAATGTATTTTAATTTTTGGCCATCTGCAAAGTCTCCATGGAAAGCCAGGAAATACTCTATTCATGTCTAAAACAAAGCCAGGTATCAGTTAATCACAGTACAAATAATCTAACTATTAAAACTCAAAATTATGTCTCAACCTACATGGCATACATTTTGTTTAAATGTAAATACATTACACGAATATCTTGGAATAAAAGCAGCTGAAGTTAGAAGCAAAACCAGCCCACATCTATGAAATGCTCACGTTGTCTTTTTCATAGAATTAAGTATTTACCAAGGTGTTTTATCATACTTTATTTAAAAAGGTGATTCAGGAGATTGATCGTTACCGGAATATCTTTGTTGCCTGCAAAAAAGAAGTGCTCTTCCTTCAAACAGAGTAACTCAATGAAAGGAGTGAGATTAATTCTGTTACAAGTTTATAATTAGTTTTTGTTTACTTAGTATGATCCTGAAGATGGAGAATAAGTTAATTAACCATTTCCAAATAATGACAGGTCCCACGCATTGCCTGGAATACAAATGTTATTGCTACAAGTAAGGATGCTGGACATGCAAGCTGAACTCAAATATTGGTGGTGGTGGTCTCCATGAAGAAAGGAAGTGCCAAATACAAGTCTGATGTTTTTCCAGCTAATCAAAGCCACAGCTATTCCACTTTATAACTAGTTCCTAAAAATATAAGCTATCCTGGGACAAATTTAGTATCATAAAAATTAAAAATTTCAATCAGCTTTTTGGACCAAACTGCATGCAAGTTAAATCCAGAAAGAAAAAATATGTTTGAGATCCAGGAGAGGGACCCGACTCACATTTCAATGAATGAAATTTCCCTAGCACACAAATACTTCAACATATAAGCATAGATCCTCAGTAAACATGATGACTGCTCATGATTACCTTCATCTCAGGACTAAAAATGTTTTACACATATTATGAGGTTCCCTAAGTCTACTAGAAAGTACTTTTTTTTAAGCTTCATTTCACAATAAGCAGTTATGAAAGACAGCATTTTGCTCATTAGTCGTTCAGTAGTCTAATAGATTGAAGTGGTCAAAAGGAGTTTTATGAAAGTAAGGGAAGACAACAGGGCATAAAATTCACAGAAGCCAAGATTCTCTTAAGAACCAAAGGAATTGTGAGAGTCAGCAGAAATACTTGCACAATAAGGCACCACTCAATACCTATCAATGGCAGAATCAGAGCCTTTGTCATTGAAAGACGGCAGAGGTTGTAACTGGTAGATATACAAGCTATTAGATCCTTAGGAAGTGTAACATTTGTTTCCTTCACCTCTTGCAAATATATTTTTAACCTCTAATGGTTACAGATCTTAAGAAGATTTGTGTGTTTCTGGTATACAACACTAGGGTACAGTTCAAAGCAGTGCTGAATTAAAAAAAATGCAGCAATACATATATCAAGTGAAAAGTAACTGAACCTTAGCCTAGTCAACACAATTAGTTTTCTTGAAGAGCAAGAGATCAATTAGATCATCTGGGCTGATAACACTATATACCTTATGACAAACACCATCTTCTGCTTTAGCAACTCATTTGTTTTCTGCACATTCCAGCTAAATTTCTCAAATCAGTAGGATGAACACTTTATATTGCTGGCAGAAAACAATCTCCAGATAAGAAAGATGAAGGCCTAGAGTTAAAGGCCACAAAAATCCTTAAAATCTGTCACAGAAACATTTAACAGTACATGAAGGATAGAGACAGGTTAACCAAATCAGCTACTATCATATATGAATGGTCATCCTAATTTCACTGTCAAGGAGGACACAAAAGTATCAGGGGTAAAGCAAACAAAAAGCCCATCAAATTACCCAACAACCTTACCTTCACCAGTGGGGAATTTCCAAGGGAAATTCTCTACTGTGATAGCAAGGGATAGCTTCTCTAATGCCTGCATCCCAAGATGAAAATCTTGAGCAAGACTGAAGCATTAGGACTGCTACCTTGTTACAAGACAAGGAATATCGGAGCTTGAGACTGAAATGACAGCCAGAGAAGGTTATGAGCAACTAGGGAGTGAGAGAAAAGGAAAGGTGCAGGATTTCATACCCTTGGCAAGTGTGGGAGGAAGATAAGTGAAGGCTGTTCTATTATTTAAAGCTGAAGTTCTGACATACTTATTCCTCATCTACCATGGAATTACAGGACTTAAAGACATGTTGCATGATCATTTAACTCTATTCCCTTACCTTCAGACATCATTCTATCTGCACCATTTCTGAGACCTGCTTATCTACTTGTCCTCCACTGTTAGAAACTACATCCAAGCAATTAATTCAAGTGTTTCCCTACTTAAACATTTTGAAAAGTTTTTAAATATCTAACCTTAATCTTCCTTATTATTTCATGAATTCATTATCTTTTATCTTATCATGGACATAGCAAAGGATTATTCCAGCCCTCTTTGCAGTAGGGTTTTACATATTCAAGACTGTCTTCTTAAACAGAAGAACACGAATTAAATCATATTATTCTTGTAAGCCATGTTTAGCAGACCTGTGATCATTCTTATTATCCCCTCTGAGCTTTCTCCAATTGTGCAGTGCAAAGCTCAGAACTGGACAGAAGCCAAGATCTTGCTAGTACTCAGTAGAGGATTACTTCAAAAGGCCTTACAGACTGTAGGCTCACTTATAGCAGAATATAGCATTTGCCTTTTTCCAGAACAGCAGGATCTCCCTGGTTACAGCTCAGCTAGAGATCCACTTTTGAGCTTTTTGGAATGGCTGCCTCCCGAACATTTGTTTGACATACTATACTTGTGCAAGTCTTTAATTCTGGCTTTAATATATTTCCTCCCAAATTTTGCATTCTACTTTTTTTCAGCAACTGCAATTTCAACATTTTCAATTCTCAAGTGTCTTTCTCAGTTCAGTGACATTACATTTTATGCTGTATTCCATCACCTAGATCACTAGCAAAGCACTGAAGAATTGAAAGCATCAGAGAATTAAAAGCTGCAGAAGCGGTCACACATTAATGTTTAAATACTCTAGGCTACAGTTCTGGATAGGCTCAGTGTCACCTCCAAGTCATCAAGATATCTATTTTTCTCTCTTTTGATAATATTAAGCTGTTATGCATTATTAATTTGATCTTCAATGTTAGTTAAGATTGTCAGGTTAAGACTTTACATGCTGGTAACATCTGATGTTTGGGGGTTTTTTTTGTTTGT
>JANXJC010000029.1:7790855-7825959 GCA_027564655.1 Leptodon cayanensis
GAAAATTGGAGTGAGCTTGGCAGCCCTGAGCAGAGACTGAGTTGGACTCTGAACTGAACTGTGTAAAACGCATCAGGGAGTCTCAGTGGCAATGCAAGTATCCAGTTTTCATTCTGCCACTTCACCTTTTGGTAAATTAATAAGATTTTTCTATGGAGAAACATTCTATGAACTATCTGTCCAGGGACAAGCCATAAGTACCTGTATCATTATTTAAAATTGTGTGAATTACTCTAATTTGAAAATTTATCCTTGGTGAATAATTAAGTATTCATAGATTAAAAAAACTCTTGGAAACTGATTTTTTTTTTGTTTTGTTTTTGCTACTAGTGCTCAAGAGCTCAATAATTGAGGAGTAACACCACTAAAATCAGAGCTTTTTCCTTCAAATTCAAACCCCAAGACACTGTCCATAATTCGTTTGGTCATTACGGATCCATGGTTTATAAGTGTAAGTGGGACACATAGATGTTAATATATGCACAAAAAAAAAAATCACCCTTTTCCATAGTTAGTGGCAAAGATGTTGAACTTAAGACAGTGCAAGAATTCTGTATCTTAAACATGTTCTGTGATTAATAAGGATATAGTATTGATAGTTGTATCAAGATAATGCTTCCTCTTTGATCCGATTAACATGTTACATTAGCGTCAACAAGAATCACCCAAACAAAACATGGGCTAAAAAGAAAGCCTAAAATAAAAAGACAAAAATTAGAAAAATAAATCCTAAAATAAAACTAAACCCTATTTTTTTCTTTGAAATAAAGAAAAATTATTTTCCTGTAAAATGATAAACATAAGTAAGGTTTTTAACTGTATCCATTTTGCTACGTCTAGCTCTAAAATACATCTTTTTTTACTCTTTGGAGATATTCTGTAGTTCAATATTGTATACACAAGCGTCCAACTTGCAAAGGAATTGTCTTGTTTCTTCTTTTTGGCAATAAAATTATGAGTTCAAACACAAATTACCTCTCTCGTGTTAAATATATGCATTTCTGTTAGCACTCCTTCTTCAGAACCTAAGCTCAGTGAGCTTGGGTAGTCTCGCAACTTCTGTGTTGTCATAGTGTACAGACAGGTAGTTGTGAGGTGACAACGAGCTCAGTTGTTACAACAATTTACTTGGCTGCCTGCACTCATCTAAACATTTCCATATAAGCAGTAAGAGTGAAACATGTAAATAAGTATTTTACACTTAAGCCTAGAATACTATTTTTTCCCCTGATAAATTTACCTTAAACAATAGTACTATATGGCTTATACGAATAAGTGATTATCAAGCATAATTGCTCCAAGAGCCAACATGAAAACCTGGACACAGTTAAGTGGTGTCTGATTAATAGTTAAGACCCAAACTAGAAAATATCTTGGGGCTGCTTAAGAGTGTGTTGACCGAGCATCAAATGAGTGTCAGTATAACAGACTAGTTAGTATCACTAGTGCTGTCAGTATTCAGACATCCCATGTAAGTCATTGTGCTGGACAGGACAGTTAACGACTTGCATCCGACTGAGTGCATTTGACTAAATTCCACGTAGTTGTTCTCATTCATATGGCATGTCAGAGGTATTCAGCTATTTACTGATACACTGACTGGAAGAGTTGAGTGTTAGATGCTAATATTTTGAGAACATCGCAAATTCAAGATGCCGTGAAGAGACAGAAGTACAGTAACTACAGCAACATTGTTAATAATAATGTTCCTAGGAGACAGTATGTGGCACAGAAAGATGACCATCTACCTCACCTAATCTTGCTCTTCTACATGAAACAGCCTCTTTTGTGGGAGGGGGGCATTTTGGTTTTTTGTTTGGGTTTTTTTTTTTTTATTTTATTTTATTTTTTTAAACAAAAATTACTTTCCCCCGTTACCCAGATAATTTCTTCTCTTTTGTCCCTTTCAAAGTGCGTTAAGGTTAGCTTTCACTGTGGTCTTGCTTTTTATTTAACAATTTCACTCACTTCTTACTGTGCCTGAACTGTACATCAAAAATTATCTTATAGAATCATAGAATCATTTAGGTTGGAAAAGACCTTTCAGATCATTGAGTCCAACCATTTCAGGCTTAATACATAGCCAAATGAAATCACTATGCATCAGGTTAAATCAGTGACCATTAGACAGGAACTTTTTCTTCTTTAATCTTCTTGCTTATATACTACCATGTTTTTTCATGCTTTCTTAGATAAGGGGACTCCATTTTCCCTCTCTTCACTGGACAGAACATGACAACTTTGGAAGCTAATTGAACTTACCAGCTGGAAAGGTAAGTTGATAATTTCAAAATTTAAGAAATTCCTCCCACAAAACATGAAGAGAAATGTTTCCTTTACTATTCAATATGCATTGTTTTCCTCGCTTCTTCTTCCTTCTCTGGGACTATAGTTTAAGTAGTATTTCTTAGACTCAATGTGAAGCAGTGACCTGTTTCTTAGCTACTTGAGAACCTTTATTTCCAGTTTGCATACTCCAGTAGCTTTTCTCACTATAATGCCTAAATAGTTCATAAGTTTACCTTCCTCTCAGGACACAGAAGATTTGTTCAACTATGAATATAAAGCAGGAAAAAAAATCTAAATTCTTATGTAACTCTAAATAACTAGTAGCTTGTAAGAGTAACCTGGGCTTAAAACTATTCAAACAAACAGAATAAGTGAGGTTTCGGTTACTACCTATCTGAAATGAGGGGCTAGAACTCATTTTCACAAACCTCTACTGCAATTCAAATACTATAAGTTAGAATAATTTCTGTCACAAGACATTACATAATACAAGATGTAAAGAACAAGTATCAAACCTAGAGTCAAATTCAACCATACAGTGAAGGGGAGCAGAGGAGGGGTGTATATAATGCACAAGCAACATCGCTGCATGTCCAGGACTGCCACATCATACCAGGAAAAGCAGGCAGCATTGATGTACTTTAGTACTTCACATCATTTGGTATTTCACTCCCTTCAGTGTTTCCTCTTCCCTTTTTGTTGTGGTAAATTCACAGCTACATGCAGTTTAAAGAGTTAAAAACCACTCCATATAAATCAATCATGAATACAGTTTCCCAACATTTATAAAATCAGCATATTACGCAGTTTTACAAAGCTACTGTTATTTCCAGTTAGTTAACTATTTCAGGACTTTTTAAAGTTGATCCCAGGAGACAGATGAGTGCACCGCTTCCTTGATGATTTAAAATCAAGTGTGTAATTGCCTTTGTACCTGAGCCCTCAGTGCTTGTCTCAAGTGCCAGCTAGAATATTTTATTTTCCTGTTAATTTAATTTGTTTAGATCTATTTGGATCACCTTATCAGACCAGTACAACCACACGCTTTGACACAGACTTTTGCTTTTTGTCCTATATCAGCTTTATTGGATAGGAATGGGAAAAACACACAAGACTTAACAGAAACAAGATTACTTCACTTTCAAGCATAATTCAATGAAAATAATGGAAAAGGTCGAGTCATCTTCAGTAGACCTGAAGACATCAGAAGCTGGCCCAAACACCAACATAACACCACAATTTTAGCTAAGCATTCTGCAGAATCTGAACATGCAAAGAACACAAACCAGAAATTTGACTATGTCTGGGAAGTAAACCTTAGGGATTTTTGCTGTCTGGGTGTCTCAGTTAGAACTTTCAGATGGGCTAACCACAGTGGAAGTTCAGCTCTGTTTTCATTGTATGCCACTAAAAATCTACTGAAATACGATTCACTTCACACAAAGCTGTTTATGAATTTGCACTAAACTATTTCAATTAAAGACCATATTAACTATGGTATTACCAAAACCTGTTATTCACAAAAAGTAGGAGATATAGGAAGCAGAAGGAGACTGAGGGAAAACACTTGACTTAGAGTTTCTGAGAACTCTAGTTGGTGGTGGTCTTTGTGCTTTGAAATACTGCAAAATTAGAACAGAGCATATAAATCTCATATGGGCAAAATGCTCAGTACTGCTACTAATCACACAGAATGGCAATGTAAGTATATGTAAGTATCACGTTCTTGTTATGTATGGAAATATACCTTTCAAATTACTTAAGCTGCAGAATTTTAGGAAGACAGATTGCACATTTATCAGACACAACAGAACATATTCCTGTATGTGTAGATGT
The DNA here is from genome assembly GCA_027564655.1 of Leptodon cayanensis. NCBI lineage: Eukaryota > Metazoa > Chordata > Aves > Accipitriformes > Accipitridae > Leptodon > Leptodon cayanensis. The sequence continues at coordinate 7,794,981 of JANXJC010000029.1, forward strand.
CATGCTAATTCTGTCCTAAGGAAGATTTCCACTCCTGCCTTAAGGGCTAAGATAACTTCCTGATAGACATTACAAGAGAGGCCAATCTGGCTAAGGACATGATTTTGTGCTAGATAATAATTTCAGTAGTGTTGAGCCAGCCAATTCAATTCCTGCTGGCTTCACAGCTTAACATGTCAAACCATTTGTACACAGGTGCTTCCTGTTCCACAATCACGGTCTGAATAGAAGTTGGATTGACATACATGACAAATCTTACAACCTACAGATTGCAGTGTATTTAGATTTTTTCTTTTTGTTTAAAACAAAAGGTAAAAAGCTGCTAAGGCTGCAGACTGTCTCCTTTATCCACATCAAAGGAGACAGCAACCAGCTGTTCCAGCAAGGTGTACTGCTTGAAAAAGCCAATTCCTGGCTTTGCAGCCCCCTCCTCCTGCTATTGAGCTGGCAATTAAATATACGGGCTGGTAACTGTAGTGAGAATTAGTGAAGGCTTCTCAAAAGCAGGCTTCCTGCCTTCTCTCCAGCCTCTGCTAGCAGACAGTTTGTTTCTTCTCCACATCCCCTCTCCATCCCCCAAATGACAAGCATTCAGTAATCCCAGTAGGAATTATACTCCCACTGGATTGTATAGAAAACAGCACTAATTATTTTTAAAAATGCAATTTGCTCTCCTAATGTTGCAAAAAGATGTTATAGGTAAAGAAAAGAACACAACTTGCCTGCTGCAAGGAGAAATTAATGAACTAGATGCATCTATCATGGGAAAACTCTTCAAAAAAGCAAACAGAAAGCCAGAATGACTTTGAATCATTTCTGTACATTTTCCGAATACTGTGCATAAATTCCATTCTTTGAGAACACACATGCTTCTTCAACTGTAGAGCAAGTTTCTTGTCAGGTTTTGAGTGGCATTGCTTGTCATGCTTGTAGCATGGCTTGTAGCACTTGCAGTTACAACATAATATTGTAACGAGGGAAAGGCCAAGACGCTTTAAGTTAAGATATGTTCTTCTGTCATGCTTCCTTTTTGCTTTGTTTCTTTACCCCTTAGACATACTTGTTGTTTGGGCCTCCACAGCAAGGACAATTTCCTCCAAGATCATTTCTTACTGCAGGGGGAAAAACTGACGAGACTGGCATGCAAGAAAAATTTTACTATTAGGGGCTTCAAAGATGGGACACTTTCTCCTCTTGTAAGAGCTGTTGTAGCTGGCAAGATGTATTTGCTGTTTACCCTCCGCCCCCTGAGAAAGAGCACAGGATCCCTGCTCTTAATAGAGCCAGAAAGTGCTGCAGGTATAGTAGCACAATATACAAGAATCTAGCCACGTAAGGGTCTTAAATTGGGATCAAGCATTACATTATTTGACTTCAGTCAACACCGTCCTGTATGAAACTGTTCCCAAGTGCCCATCCCTTCCCCACCCATCCCACTCCATGTCCCCCATGTGGGACATGTGCAGAACAAAAGGCTGAAGGAGAGTTGATGCATTTTAACAGGCTGGACGTGTATGGAAGACTATTTGGTGTTCTTTTTTATTCCTTAACATAGCCCTAAATTGTAATGAAACAAGCAGGCACCTGTAATTTTATATGTTATTGAAGTAACACCCTAACTACACTTTGTTACTCAAGAATAAAGTGTGAGAGGCTTCTCAGTTATTTCCAACTGATGATAAAATCTATAGAATTTGTCTGACCTATTTCACATAGGTTTGTTAGATAATGCTTCTCTAGAAAAAGAACCACCGCACCTTCCTATACTAGAGAATAAGTCTGAGTCACCCTAAAGCTAGCCATTACAAATCAAAGACAGTTTGGCTTATCAAATATCACATTTCCATTAAGTGACACTCTCATACAGAAAGAGTTCACGTTATAATTCAAGACATCATCCTTCATTCCTCTGACACAGGATTATTTCATTTAAACATCATTTATTCTGTTGGACTTTCAGTCTATTTATCCCCATCTACTGGCTGCTGGAATAAGAAATAGAGATATCTGAAAAAAACAGTATGCTAATAAGACACTAATGAATAGAGTCTTAAAGACAATTCTCATTTAATCAACCTCCACCATTAAAAATGATTTTATAGTTTATACCTAATACACCCAGAAGGGGGAAAAAATGAAAATGGGCAATTCTAATGAATTACTTTGCACAAAATGTCAAGATCATCAGGAAGGACCTGCAAGATAATATATTAATAAAGTTAACAAATTTCCTACCGTGACATAAAGAGAATTATTAAAGTGATCCTAAGATCAGTGATGCTGAATGCCACTACTCCTTAAATCATTATGTTATACCCTGATAAAATGAAGGCCTCACATGAAGTGTTGAATATCTTGCTGACAAGTCTGACTAGGAAACTGCCAACACATTTTAAACAGGATATACAGTAATAAACTGTGATGCTACTTGCTGATATGTTACAACTTTCTATTTTAGTACTATAGTTTCAATACAACAATGCTGCAAAATACCATTTCCTTTGTCATCTTTCCTGCTTCTTGAATTTGAAGCATTCTAACGACAGTCAAATTCTGCTGAATAAAATCCTGCCACCTGTAAAATAATTAGGTATATATCCCCTGTAGTTGCATATAAGCTATTTTAAATGCAGAAATCCTCAAGTAATTTCTCTGGGCTGTTCCTATATCTCTCCACAGGATGTTAAAGCAACATAAAAGTCCTTTGAGGGGATAGGTTACGCTCCAGACCCTTGCTGTGAATATCTCCTTGAATACTCTGTCCAGCCAGTCCCTGATGCAGCTTTCACGTAGTAGTAAGCTGTGAATCCTGGGTGTCAAACAGATCTGCCTGTTATCTAAGAAAGTCCTCCCTTCCCTCACCTTTCTGTCAGTCTCTAGGAAGGAGATCAACTGTGGTTAGGCGATTTCTATGCATTGCCTATGCATTTGGAATGCAGAAGGCAAGAATCCTGAGGTCAAGGCATGCAGGGTAAGTTTAAAAAGATTTTGACAGCAAGCAGGGAAGCACTGATACATGACACATACATACGTAAGTCTATAATAGAGAGCTATTGCAGATACATGGATTGATCTGTACCTGCAAAATAACTTTTTAAGTGTCTGAGGGGGTTGGTTTGTTTTTCTTTGCTTTATTAAAAAAAAAATGGCAGATTCCATGTTTTTCAAAGCAATATCCAAAAAGTGCAGTTTCACAAACCAATTAGGATTGCTGTTAGAAACAGAGGCCCCACCTTTCCCCTCAAGCTCACTGTTGGTCTCATTTTTCCCGATCTCCTTGCTTGTGCAAAGGGGATTCATAATACTATCCCTTGTACAGTTGCTTTTGGTCAAGAGAAACAGCTTAAACTTTGTTTATTTCACACAGCTAGCTTTCGGCCAGATCAAGGTGTGCTGGTGCTGACACTAGGGATGCAACTGAATGCCTCTTGTAACAGCATATTTAAGTCATTCATAAAACCATACCCAAACCTTTCCTTTCTCTACTGCTTTTCTTAAATAGCTCTCTGCCCGAGTGGTTCTTTATCACATCAGAAATCCTTTGTTAGAAAACAACATTGGTGGCTGAGGTTTTCATTGCATTATAAATCTACCCTCCCTCGAAATATTCTGCTTCTCGTAGTTGATGATCCACTGAAGAGTTCACTGAATTTATCAGCCCACATTGCTCTTAGACGATTCTTGTTTATAAACTCTTCACAGAAATTTTGGGATGCTTAGGTATATCGAATATTCAGAAAAATTCAAACGGAATAATCTCACAATATCCCCTTGAAAAGAAAAAAAATGAATATCTGCATAATATGCAGAGAAAGGATGACAAGCTTCTGTAGTACTAACTGGTAAAGACAGCGAGTCCTGCAGTGAGGATAATATTTTTCCCATTTTCCACAAAGTACATATGCTACCAGTATATCAGTTACACCAGCTCTCCTTCTCTATAATCTCATAGTACAGTGAAGTTTTTACCACAGCTCTTTTTCTAGACTTGGCACTATAAAATTTGTGCTGGAATTGCAAGAATTAGGTGGTCAAGAAACAAGGATGAACATTTAAAGACTGAATATGAACACATGCTGTATAAAAACTTGAAGTCTGTACAAAAGTGGGGAAACGTGTTTGATCACTGGTTTAGAGAGGATGTATGTCAACGTAGGTAGGTGAAAGCCATAAGTTGTGATTTCAGTCCCTGCTCCTACTGAAGATGCTCAAAAGACCTACAGCCTGCACAAGAGGGGAGACCAATTAATAGGAAGATTATATCTGCAATACCATCTCCATTGGTTCATCTGGAGTCTAGAGCTACTTTTCTCCAACTCTTAGTCTAGCACTCTGACATTTGAAAGAGTCTAATCCAGCAGCTAAGGCAGTGAAACAGAATATTAACAGAAAACAAATAAAAGACAAATGAAAACAAAGGAAATGTGATATTTCATAAAATCACTAGTTAGCTTGCAACAGAAGAGACTTGCTGAACTGTTCAAAGCTGTGTCAATTAATCATGCTTTCTACAGTCCAAGGCAAATTCATTACATTTTTTTCCCTTCTAAAGCAAAGTTTGTGTGTGGGGCCCTAAGTGCCAATTTTTAAGTTAACTGACAAGTTGAAATCTAGTCTTATTAAAAGAACAAAACCCCCCAACTTTCTAGCTTATTACATTGGCTAGCTCTATACTATTTTTAATTAAAAAGTGCTAGGAAGTGTTCCACAGCATTGTAATTCAATTATCTATCCTTTTAATTGTTACAACAGCCCTGCCTGGCATAGTTTTTGGCCTGGACTAACCAGTGCTCTCCCAAACTATTCCTGGGCAGGATTCAGGAGCTGGCAATGTTCAGAAACTACTCCCAAAAAACAATTTGGACACAGCAATTTTATTTTTAAAGGCTAAGAGTTTAACTTTCTGGCATTAAGGCTAGCTGACGCAGTATGGCTGTATTAACGAGGTAGTCTTAGACATGTTTAATTTACCAATATAGGCATAAGCACAACATCCTAAGGCACAGCCAAAACAATACATCTCAAAGCACAGGTATGACAAAACTCAAATGCCAAAAGTTTGGCATCACTCAGATGATTAAAATCCTTTATATAACCTCAGAATCAGAAATTTGACAAGTCTTCCAGGGTTATTCATAAAAAGATTAAGCAATGAAGGACAAAGGCCAGAATTGCAGACCTGTTCTACTGCATGAAGAGAACGTCAATTTTAGATTTGTTCTTATTTTTCATCTGCAGCACAGGAGAGGAAAAAAAAAAAGCTGTAAGTGTTTCGAAAAGTCATCTTTCATCCTACCTAGCAAAAAGGTACCCCCCTTACAACTGTATAAGATACACGTTGATTAATCCTAAAGAATGACAGCGCAGTCATCTTAGGATAGATGATAGAAGTAGACCGAATAAGAGAAAGCCACTTTCCTAAACAAGTTTTTTTTAAACAAGTTGATAAATCTACCTAAACATTAAAAGTCCCAGACCCTAAAGTGTCCCTTTGTGGAGTAATACAGCTGAGAACTCTTGGAAATAAACCTCCTGAAAGAACTAGGAAACAAATTTATTGGTTTCAGTGCTTTTTTAATGTTCCATTTTAAAAATATTTACACCTTTAACATCTTCCAATTGAAGCAGTGTAGTGTATTAACCTAGGTGTTATAAATAGTCTTTTAAAGTAGCATTCCTCTCTCCCCACTGACTGAGAGGTAAACCCAATAAAATTTCTTGATGCCCAAACAGTCATGATAAGAATTAATTTTATGTCCTTTTAGGTATCTGCCTCCACGCTCTAACCCTGACTAACAATCATAGCTTAATGCATGATGTCTCCCTTCAGCAGACATGTTTTTCTTCACAGTTTCAGGTGAATATTTAATAAGAGCAGCTTGGAGTTAAAATCACTGTAAGGGGAGGGAAAATACCAAATAGAATGGGATGTATAGGAAAATACTCTACATTTAATACATTTCAACAGCACCCAGCTACAGGTATATGTTCTATTATTTGCATGCGAATTGTGGGAAAACCTAGTTCTGGCTCCCCTTATCTGATGGGAAGCATAAGAAAATAAGTGCTAATGAAGATATCGATAGTCCCTCAATCAAATCATATGATTACTACTACTGTAGGGCTGTTTCCACAGAGGGTTATGGCAAGATGTCCAGTATATGCTTCTACATATTGGCACTAGTTTTTAAGCAATTTTAAAAGCTTAATGAAGATATTTTTCCCTGAAAGGCCTAATAGTATATAAAGCACAGAGGGTTGTGTTACAAAATAAATGTTTAGATATGCAATGCTCTACAGATCATGGAGGCTATCCTTTTGATAGCCTTTTTAATTTGCCCATATTTCTTCTAAAGCTCAACTTTGAAGTCACAAGTCTAAACAACAGATCTGCCAGCTATTTTTTCAGTTGATGAGCACAACCTGTAATTCAAACTTCTATGCTTCATTTTCCTGTTAATATTTTCCTCTGATACTCTCCCAGCAAACCATTGTTTCCCTAAAGACATACATGGCAATGAATTTGGGTAATCCCTACATCTAAATATTTTGTACTGCTTTTTGTTTGTCCAACTGACCTGCTTCTTTGGTCACATTAAGGTTATTTCTTCATACTGTAATAAGTATTATATTTAGCTTTGTGCCTTACAAAGCTCTGTAAGCTAGTAAAAAATAAAAGTATAAGCACACCTATGCTAAAGGAACAAACAGTCAACTAGAAGAAAACCCCACATATAAAGTAAACCTGAGAACAGGTACAAAAATACAAGGTCAAAAAGCCTAAGAAACAGATTCAGTATGTTTTACTGAAAACACCCTTAATGAAAGTCAAGAGAAGCTGTGCACTTGGTTAGGATTTGACTATGTTTCCCAGTCTGGATATTCCATTGCTTTCTTTGAAGTTCCATTACTATTGTCTTGCTACCTCCTTAGTGTTTCTAGAAGACCATATACTGCACTACGGAATCACTTCAGAGAAAGCTGTTGTTTAAAGCAGATAAAAACTGATGAATTTTGCAAGTGTCACAAGATTTCATATTTGTCAAAAATAGTACCAGAATTGGAAAATAACACAAGTTCAACAAACTACATTCACTCTAGAGTTACATAACTTAAAAAACATATTTTGAACCAAGTTCCATTTATATACATCTTCCAGGTTTTAGCCTTTCAGCATTCACATTTTTAAGTTTTCTTCCAGAGAAACAGAGATACAATTTAACCTGTAGCTGTACATCACTTCCTAGCATGGGGCAAGGAACTAGACCTTCAATGAGTACAACAACCATTTAGCTTTGATGTTAGGGGTTGCCAAAGCTGACAGCCCAATAGAAGGAAGGCTGCTGCAGCTCCCTGACTCCCAGTCCAACCCATAGCAAGGGCACACACACAAACACATGTATACAACATATACACAGCTGGCCACACAGATAAACACAACTCTTACGCACCAATGATCTCATCTGTTCCCTTCTCTAGCTGATCGGGATAAAAATCCATTAGTGGATACATACACACACAAACACAGAGTGGGTACCTCCAGTAACTGACCTTGGACGCTGCCCACCCAGTAGCCAGTCTGGAGAGCCTCTTGTCTCCAGGTGCCTCACGCAGACACACTCATGCAGGGTTCCATCAATCCCCTGGCCTTAGGATCTTTCCAGTAGCTGGACTAGAGCTCCACAGACACATGAGCCCCTATGACCCATGGTCCCACTCCAGTTGCTGGCACTCAGACTTGCAAACACAAACATACACGCAGAGAGACCCCTCACTCAGGGAAATAATTGAAATAAAGTTTAGAAGTACAGGATGCATTGTGCTGATCCAGTGTGGTGCAAGGCCAGACAAGCATACCGACCAGTGGCCTGCTTACAATCAATGGTACTCTCATTCCCTTACCCCTCCTCTCCCATGCTTGCCCCTCCCAAAACTACCTGAAGCTCTGCCTTTCCCCCACCTTCTTCCTTCCCCCAAATATTTCATAATAAGTCCTGTGCAATCCCAACACACTGTATCCCACCATGAGTCCCTTACCCCTCTACACAGGAACCCCTCAGCCTGAAAGGTGACAGGGACAACCATTCCATTGCCTCATCTTGATGTGTTTCACCCCCCAGACTATGTGGCTTATGGCCCTCCAGTGACAGCCCTTGGAGGAGTCGGGCAGGGGCTTCCTTTCTGCATTTGGGTTGTTGGGTTTACCCTGCCTTGCACTGGGCCTCTGCACTCTTTTGTGTGTGGAGACAAGTCTTTTATCAGAAAACCTAACATTTGGTAAGTCTTGCAAATATTTTCAAATCTAGGTCAGTAATCATTGATTTTGGTCAGCAGCCTGGCTTTAAAAACTATTGAAACTCTTCTAATAAAGATGACATAGGTCACATAAGTAATCAGAATCACTGGGTTATACACCTCATTATAGACTTCAGGGAGAAAAGCCTTGTTCTAAATATGGAACTTTTCCTTGAATTTGTTACTAACATGCTTGCAATACTGTTAGAAGAATACTGAAGTAAAAACATCTTAAAAAGCTTAATATTTGTTTTTTAAAAGGAAGTGTAGTAACATTTACCGACACCTACTTGTTGAATACTCAAGGCTGAAGAGAGATGTTACATTTACATTGCACTCCAGCTATAACTATGATTAGACTACAATACATACTTCACCCAGCCAGTTGAAGAATGACTGCTCCATCCTATGAGGTAACTTAACTCTACAGACAGCCTGTAGCACATTGATGAGATCCACAACCTGACCCTGAAGCAGCTGCTGTGCAGGGAAGGTAAGACACTACGACCAAGACAGTGTTTCTTCCATGCCTGTGCAAGAGCAAACCCCACCTTCAGTGGGGACATGGCTTGTGGAATCTCATTGCAGCAGCATGGTGGCATAGCAATGACAATTCAGTACAAAGTCACTTAAGAACTCATGGGAATTTTAACCTGCAGACAGAATAGCCACATAAATCTTTCCTTCCTGTGCACACCCCCACTCACTCCTTCAAGTAAAAAAAAAAAAAAAAAACACCAAAAAACCCGACAAAAAAAACCCACAACCAAAAAAAACCACACCACCTTAGTCCTTGGCTGGCTTTCTGTACCAGTAAGAGATTTAATATGTGATTTCCTCCCACCCTTTCCTGGAAAAGAATATTTTTTTCTTATCTATTGAATATTTAGAACATTAAATATCTCTATGCAGTGGCAGAGAAGGACCTTCCTTGTTGAACCTCTGCATGTACTTCCACAGGATGCATTAAGCCTAGCATATTGAAGTTCACATTTTTATTTGACATAAAAAGTGAGAAGTAGATTCTGTGACAAATTCGGGCATCTCTGACTTAAAAGCCTGTAGAAAATTGCAAGCTTAGACAAGAAACAGCTATGTAGGTCTCCTATCCCTCCCCAAAAGGGATCATCTTCCCCTTATAAGGGTCACTGCATAGAATGCTTATAAATTTCACCAAGCAAGTGTGTGTTAATTAGAATGGAGATTCCCCCCTCCGCCAAGCAAATAACTAATTGACCAAGATTTTAGGATTTCAGGTCATCAGAAGCTGTCCAGAGATTGACAGAGATAATGACTTTTTCTTTTAAATGCTTACGTAACTACTTAAGGAAGAAGTTGCAGTAGTGAGAACAAGGAAAAACAGTTAATTCTTACCTTATCCTGAGTGCACCTGCATTTGCACTCACTGACTCAAATAACAGTACACTAAGCATTAGATTCTAATAGTGAAAAAGGATTATTTTTCACTATCCTTTTTCCCTGCGTTATTATATCCTTTTCTTGAGGACTTCTGCAAACTCCCTACTGACTGTCCCTGCTTAACAATGCTGTTAGCTCTGATTGGAGTATGCTGACCAGGTGCAAATGTTGCACCTTGATCTATGCATACAGGGACTTAATAAATATTACACAATGATAGGTCATTTAAAGGGCTATCTAACTTTATCATGCACTAAGTAGTATAAACTCAAAGCTACAAAACAAGAAAAAGGACTAGAGGAGAAAGAGATAAATCTTCTATCAGTAGCAGTCACTTGCCTTATGAACCTGCCACAACAATACTATCAGTGTTTGCAGGTACAGAGCACAAGACCAACAATCTGGGAATAACAACATGAAAAAAAAATGAAAGAAAGATACTGCCACAGAGGCCCTGGAAGACACTACCTCAACAGCTTCTGTGAAAGGCTGCAGTGCTGCCTTGGTAAAGAGCCTCAGCCTTAGTAATACCAAGGGACCTGCTATGTGTAACCATGTTTTTTGATATTAGAGGGTATTTCCCCCCACCACCTAAGTAGTACATCATTGTAGTTACCACTGTGTAAGAATAGTCAGGCTTTTGCATTAAACATAGACAGAAAGCTTTGTCAATATTGAGAAAGTACAAGTTTCCATAGGATAGCACATGCACTTCTTTCTAGAAATTAAATCACTGAATTCAAATGCATCTTTAAAGCCATACGGGCTATATTGAGGAAAAGAGTGCTTTCCTTTTCTGCTGTTTTTGATGTGTTGATAAGACTGCCTTGAAAGTGATGCATTCCCCCCCCACCCCCACCCCGCCTCAAATACTAATTAGGCTGCAAAGTAGTGTAGCCAGTAGTATCACAACACTTTTCACAAACCAGTATTTACTGAACTAAGCAAACAGGAACTGAAGTCTTGAAAGAGCAACTCCATATGTAAATTACTTTTTTAAAAAGGTGGATCAAATTTCTTTGGAAAAAATAAACTATTTCCCTATTTCTAGCACTTGTATCACAAAATAAAAGGTTTCTTGGAGCTTTTGCAACAGCTCTAGAAGGTATCCACAATACTGGATTTAAGTCTAACTCTTAAGTATTGAAGACACTGCTTCAGAAAGTGTAATATTAAACTCATTCAATTCCACCTGCAATGTGTAACTGCTTATTGAAGATGACTGGAGATGCTCTAGATTCTGACCAAAGTTATGACTGAGATAAGAGTTCAAGTTTAATTATAGGATGCTAAGTCCTAATATACTTTCATCCAAGTTTCAGCAGCTGAAAAGTGACAAACTGAAAAAAAAAAAAAATTTCAGTGCCTTCCTTTTAGTTCATAAGCTTCTATTGTGTAAGCCAGTCTTCCCAAGAGTTGCTTATACTCTTATAGGCCTAGCAGGTAGGAAAAACAAACAAACAAACCAACAACTCACCACCCCCCCCCCAAACCCCAAAACCACATTATGTAGTCACATTAACACTTCTAGAAAATAAACCATGTGTTCACCTAGCACGAGGGAATGCAATCCAGACAGTCCAGGCTGTGCTCCAGATTTAACAGTAAAAATTTTGGAGGTGCTAAAAATACCATAAAAGCTGCATTCCAAAAGATTCTGTTCTGAAAGCTGTTCAGTCTAGCTATGCTTTTGTCACAGCATACATGTTTGCTTTCAATTGAATTTTCAGTTAAATGTTTTATAAGTGTCAGATCTCCACACTAAGTGTTGTTTCTGTATAAAAACAAGAACATTACTATTCAACCAGCAAAATCACTGCTAAATCCTCTCTGTTGAGGGTATGGGCCACTAAATAGTGAAGAAACATCATGACATTAAGGTGACTGGTTGCCTATGCCAGAAAACAGGAAGCTGACCAAGAATATAGACTTGTTAAGCTCCTGTAAGTACTAAATAAATATGTAAAAGTTGATTAACAAGCAGAAAGAAAATTATAGACACTTTATTCTAATGAGCATGCTAAGCAGTTTGTTTAAAGAGCACATAACACATTACATACAAAATACTTTCCATCATGACCCTGTGAAACAGTAAAACATTATCAGTTTAAAAAAAAGCCCAAGACACATACCATCTTAAAAAATAATTGTGTCCTATCATTCTATAACAAAGTTTCTAAGCAGGGTTCTATAGCAAAGGAGCACTCCTCCTCATTAGAAATCACGTAAGTACAAATCAGCTGGAAGATCACAAGCCTCCTCCTCCATGTAGAAGCAAAACAGTTGTAAATTGTCACTTGCAAGCAACATACACAATGCTGGCTTTTTAAAAAGAGAAGTTACACCACTGGTGACTGACAGCACAAGGATTCTTCCTGCCTCAGCATTTCCCTTGTTTTCTCCCTTGCCCTCCCAACAACTACAAATGCATCTTCATGCCTTTTCTGCTTCAAGGGAAAAAAGTGCAAAGCAAACACCTTGAAGTGTAGGAAGTAAGTGAACAATAACACTTCTTTCTTTATAAAAAAATAGAATGGAAAAAAACTACTATTACAAATAACACAAATCAAAGGCAGAAATAAGATGTTTCTACAAGGATACTGTAAATACATAAAAACTAAGCATACAGTTAGTAGCATTTACTTACACAGTGAAGAAACATACACTGAAAGTACAAATACAACATACACTACATACTTAAAGCACTAGCATCTTTCAATTTTCATGTGTGTGCACAGGACTGACATGATCGCACTAGTGTCAGATATAACTTAGGTTTTCGGATGTTACCTGGGTATAATGGGGTTTCTAGGCAACAGCGATATTTAGGCTAGTTAGTACTCCGCAGTTAATGGAGACCCCACCAACACAACAGAATACACCTCATGCATCTCCAGAAGACAACTGAGTACACAAAAAGGACACAGCTCTTAAGTTCCACTATAGAACTGCAGTGTAATTTCAAACACATTTACTAAAGGAAATGGCTACAGCTATGTATAAGCAGTCTTCCCTGCTGTTTGGACCCCTGCTTTATCTCCTTTTACCAAGGAGGTTAATCTCCTCAGCACACAAAGAATTAAAAAAAGATTTCACCAGTTATTCATACAACTGAGGCCTGGAGAGATACTGAAAAGCATCTAGAAGCTTAATTCCATGTAGGTATCCAGATACGTTAAAAAACCCTAGGTTTTAGATATCTGAATACTTTAACAAAAAATGTCTGTAAGCCAGTCAGTACGACCCACATACAATAACCATATCACCCTTTCCCTCAGAAACCCTAGCACACCTTTCCTAGAATTTAATACAGACCATCAGCTAACTGAAAACACTGCACAAGGAAGAAGTGAAAGAAAATAACTCACTTGTCCAGGTATTTCTCCCATTTGCCTTTGCTTCTTCTAAGTTTTCAGGAATTTAGTTGTATAGGTCACCAGATTTTTCTTCCATGTTCAGTACTTCAGTATCATTATCTCTAGTATAGTGTCAGAACCAATATCAAAAAAGTTTTCGTAACTGTCATATAGCTAAGTTTCAATCAAAAGGATTTCAACTCTTAAACAATGACAACTAAGCATATTAGAAACATGGTCCTATTTTATACAACCCTTTCTTGCAAGATTAGGCTTTACAGCAAGTTGAAGTTGGTAGTTCTTAAAAGGAAATTCAGACATCCATTTTCTTTTTTTCAGGAGATCAGGTACACCCAACACAGGAGTACAAGTTCAACCTTCTACAAAAGCCTAGTTTCCTTCTCTATTTCACTAGATCTCATAGCAAAGATCTTCAATGCCTTTGGCTACAAAGCACCTTCTTTTCATCTGTTTTCTAGCAAAACCTTAATTTACACAGCTGTCTAAAGCAGAGAAATATTTCTTCAACAGAAGAGCTATTTCGGCCATATAATGGCATTCAGTTATTTACCTATTAAACTACAAACAGGTTTTTAAGGCCTTTGTAGCCAAATAATCATTATAAGCTTGCTTGTTGAACAATATGGGGGGAAAAAAAAAAAACACCACAAACATGAATTGTCCTTCACTACTTTCTGTAGTAGAACCAAATTTTAAAGTGAAAATAAAAATACAGGCAGCCTCACTGAGACAGCCAGACAATACATGTAATCAGAAAAAAAACCCTAACAAACAAGCAAACCCACAAAACCAAAACCCAAACAATACCACCAAATAAATACTAAGAAGTTAAAAAAAATAAATTTATCAACTTACTAGAGAAAGAAGGAATCCTCACTCCTTAAGCACAAATATTTCACTCACTTATGCATTTCCTGGGAGGACATTTTATGGAGTTGCCTGATTTTCCTAAGCATGTCTGATTGGGCACATGTGTGCATCATTACCTTCCCCTGTACAGCTGTGTGAAAGCTGAGGCAGTAATTGGTGTCTTAACTGCTGATATTTGTTAGTCTCTGCAGAGGCTTTGGGGGGAGTGAGAGGTATGGTTTTGTACAAAATGTAGTTAACAGCCCAGTGTTTAAAGTGTTACTCTGTTCCAGAAATATGTTAATCTTTTGGTTATATGCAGAGATGGATTACTTAATAAACAAAACAGAATGGGGTTAGCCTAGCTGCTTCTCTGCTGTATACCTGTGGACTAGCAGAAAACCCTTCTTTAGCCTATTCTTCATCTACCTTCCATCTCATTGCAAAGCTACATGTATGTGATTTGCTGTTTTACAGAGAATGCAGAAACTGAAGCCTCAGTCCTCCAACAAAATTCTTCTTTCTGTTAAAATAAAACATGTACAGCACTAGAGCCACAGCCATAGTGCAAATTCCCACAGCAGTCTAATGAGAAAGCACATCTGTCTGCTCTGAGCACGTGTTGAAAGTTATCTTCAGTTGATTCATATCCAGCAGGGTACCCAATTATTAGACTGGAGTACCTAAGGCTAGTGGATATAAATCTGGGTATGCTGCTTCCCACTTGTACTGCCTACAAAAACAGGTGTGCCTTAAAAACAAGAGGCAACAAAGATCTAGGCTTAGACATATCTTTAGCCTCAGTTTCTGATATGTGTGAGTATCGATTCACTCCATGATCAAGATTCAGACCTAAAAGACAGTTAATAGGGGATCAAAGAAACACAGAGGAAAAAGGTGGAGACCAGTGGCAATGTGTGAAAAACTCCCAGAATGAAACAGAGTAAAGAATGCAGGAGGCACATTTGGAAGAAAAGATAAAAAAATAAAGTACTTAGACCATTTATATGGACACTTACTGTGAAAGAATGGAGCAAGACTTCCAGATTCAAAGAAAAAAGGATGAAGAAAAGATGCACATAAAGCATTTCAATAATGGTTTAATGTTTTAATAATGCATATATTGTCATAACAAAATAATCTGAAGTGGTAGGTGAAAACTAGAATCAATATTTTGTTTTAAAAGTAAATGTTGGCATTCAGTACTTTACAAAAAATTAGTCACCACATCCATAAGTTCGCTATTTATTTGAGCGAGTAGTATTGTTATGGGTTTGTGTGGCGGGGTTTTGGTAGCGGGGGAGGGGCCGCAGGGCCGGCTCCTGTGAGAAGCTGCCAGAAGGTTCCCCGGCTCCCAGCCGGAGCCGCCTCTGGCCCAGGCCGAGCCCCTCAGCGACGGCGGTAGCGCCTCGGGGAGAGCGGATTTCAGAAGGGGAACCTGCAGCAAGTAAGGGATTGGAACGGGAGGGGAACCCCTCTGCGGATACCGAGGTCAGCGAGGAAGGAGGGGAAGCCCCTGCAGCCCGTGGTGAGGTGAAACGGCAGGCTGTCCCCCCCAGCCCATGGAGGGGAGCAGGGGAGCAGATGCCCACCTGCAGCCCAGGGAGAGAGGAGCCCACGCCGGAGCAGGGGGAGGCCCCCAAGATGGCTGCCGCTCCCTGGGAAAGCCCACACTGGAGCAGTCTGTGCCTGAAGGACTGCGGCCTGTGGGAAGGACCCACGCTGGAGCAGTTTCTGAAGCACGGCAGCCCATGGGAAAGACTCACGTTGGAGAAGTTCGTGAAGGACTGTCTCCTGTGGGAGGGACCCCACGGCGGAGCAGGGGACGAGTGAGGAGTCCTCCTCCCCCTGAGGAGGAAGGAGCGGCAGAGACAATGTGTGAGGAACCGACCCCAACCCCCATTCCCTGTCCCCCTGTGCCGGGGGGAGGAGGGCGAGAGAACCGGGAGTGGGGTTGAGGCGGGAAGGAGGGAGGGGCTGGGGGAAGGGGTTCTAAGGTTTGGTTTTACTTTCCATTATCCTTGTTTTGATTTGATTGGTAGTCAATAAAATAGATTTTGTTTCTTCCCCAAGCTGAGTCTGTTTTTTTGCCCCGTGACCATAAGCGGTGAGCGATCCCTCCCAGTCCTTGTCTTGACCCATGAGTTTTCTTTATATTTTCTCCTCCTCATCCCACCATGGGGTGGGGAAGGAGCGAGTGAGTGGCTTTATGGTGCTTTGCTGCCAGCTGGGCTTAAACCACGACAACTATTAAAGTAAAAATTATTCAGGATCATTATAATACTATTAATGACTCTACGCAGGGACCATTGCTTGCAGCTCTGGAGACTAAGCTAGCACTTTTATTAGGTCTCTGAGCATGTTCTGCTTTCCCAGAGGCCATAGCATGTTTTGACCCAGCCATCCGTTCCTGTTTGATGAAAATTTGTATATATATTACGCCTTTTAATATAGATAATGTGTATCCAAATATGTATATTCTGTGTTTCTTTGACTCAGGCCTTCAAATTTATAATCACAGTGACTTTTAAGGAAGTTTATAGTTCTTGAAGCAGGAGTCCTCACTCAAGTTTTTGATGACCAGACTTCATTTGCTTGAAATGAGAAAGCTGCATTTGCCTCAAGCAAAACTAACTGGCTTCAGAAACATTCAGCTTCCAATATATCTCAGGCACATGGTCTTTTTCGTCTCAAATTCTTTTCTTTGCAATTCACTGAAATCTTCCAGTTTAACAACATCTTGTGTACTTACTTCCCCATTCCAAATACATCTCTTTTCCTTCTGGGAGCTGAGACTCAACGTTCCCTTCTAATTCTGCCATTCTTGCCATGGCTTTAGGAAGCATGAAAGTGATGAAAGTATGGGTGGCTAGAATACTTGGGGTGTGGGTGCAGAAAACCAGGATGGATCCCACACAATGTAGACTAGCTGTGATATGCCACGATCCACCTTTCATTGATGCCAGGATTAATTACTTTCAGAGATTTTGGGCTGAATCAGGTCACAGCTACTTGGCCAAATGTAATGTTTGTATGTCTTTTTGTTAGTTTCTACCATTCCGGGTTAGGATTCACAGCCCATTGCTTTGATGGTATACAGGTAGTTGTCTATGTAATAGAAAGGTGACTAAATGGCACGGATTGATGACAGGTTTGATTTTCTTAATTGCTACTCACAATATCAGCCATTATTCATAATTATTTCAGCATTTACTATTTCATAATCTGCTACAGTTTGTTAATGCCTTGGTTCTAGCCTTGTCTATCCAACAGCTTTCCCTGCATGAGGAGTCAATGCCACCCCTTTGCTTCACTCCAGGTTTAGCAGGAGTACACAAGGGTACAAAACATTAGAGTCTCCACGATGCTGAAGCTCAAGATGTGTAACAGAGGAGCCATGCAGATACCTAATGCCTGATGTCATATGTCACTTCTCAGCTTGGGCAGGCGCGTGGGAGTGAGATGACACAGCATGGGTAAGTGGAAGAGACTCCTTACTGAATCAGCACTCCTAAGTTTCCAAAATCCATAAGAAGAACACGGGAATCCCATTTACCACAGCAGGTGTAGCAGTGAAAGAAAAAGAATTTGTTCTCCAAGGAATATCACAGTTTTCGTGCTATATAGTTTTAAACAGTATAGCATTCATGGTAGTTTTCTTTTTTTTTATTATGTTTGCCTTCTCCAACCCTATTTGAGTAAAATTGATTTGTCACAGCTCCTTAGACAAGATCCACATTTCCTAGATGAGACTTTTTTTTCCTGAAATCAACATAACTATTTTTTATGTGCAGTCTTTTTATTAGTCATTACTGCCTGAGTCCCAGAGCAACTTGAAAAGTCATTAGCTTTCTCTGTTACACTGAAGTGTTGCAGTGAATTTTGACTCACTGATGTAAGTCAATGCAAAGTGCATACAGTTTACCTAATAGACAAATCTTTGGGGGAATAAAGTGAGAACATTGGCCAGACATAGGCTTCACTTTCACGCAGGACAAGCTATGTTCCACTTTGATACTAGATTTTATATAAATGAATTTATCTAGGTAATACCTAGTAAATTTATCCAGAAACCTGAATGCTGTCTTTGACAGCGGCAAACTGGTTTTTATCACATAGTTTTGCTTTCATCACATTATGTATCTTTAATTTCTTTCATATTTCATGATTTCTTTAATAATTTTCAACTTCTGCCATAGAAACCACTGAGAGTGTACTTACGCTTGTATATTTGGTCTACCACAGTAGAGATTTTCAGGCAATATTCTGTTAAATTTGTTTCCATTACATTTACTAATTTGTGTAAGAGCTCCAAAATCATACATACATTCTTAACATGGCACATCAGGAGAAGGCCCTTCAGACTTCAGGGAATTTCTTAAGACAATAGGCCACAAAATTGTACTTTGCTATTCCCTAGTCATACAAGAATTGTCAAATTAGTCTAAAAATGTGTCCTTTTTGAAATTTTCACTTAATTAATGTAAAGTTGTTTGATCCTGAATTTGTGAAGCTATAGTTATTAACAATAAAAGAATAAATGATGATTAGTAATGCATTAAGCAATGTTAATTGTTATACTTTCCTTTTTGTTCTTATTCATTGTGTCAAATATATTCTGCTACTTATCAATAGAATATAATTCTGTTAGACATTAATATTTATGGAATATAACTAGCTTTTGTCATGTAGAAACACACAAAAACTAACAGCATGACTGCATCTCTGTTTCAACATGCTATGATTTTTTTTCAAGTATAATATTCTGAAATATATTTTGCACTTGAAATACTAGCTTCAGAGCTTAAAAATGTGTTTAATGCCTAAGCATTTATCATATCTTTTATATTCATTCAGCACTTTTAAAGCATTTCATTTATACGTATAGCAAAAATGTTGCTCTCTTGCTTATACATCTCTTCTCTTGGATTTTTCACATCCATAGATCATCTCCTGAGGCCCTAGGCACAGAGCCTGTATGGATTGTCTGATCTAAATTTCATGTCCTTTGAGGAGAAAAGACAACAAGCTAAAAAGCTTGGCCCTGGTTAAAGCAGATTTTCCAGTGACTGCTGTATATAACATCTACGATACTGAATAATGCTTTTTTATGTCCTGACACAGAGTAAGACCACTGTCATATCCCAAGAATTGCTCCTCGGGGCATGGACTGTCTTCCATTTTTTGTCTGGCACAACGGTGCCTTGATCGCTGATTGACTATTAATGTATTACTGTGATAAAAAGGACAAGGTTGTTTGGGAGGCAAGTATCTTTTCGATAGACACGCTGATATAGTCGGGGGAAAAAAAAGCACAAGATTTCAAGCACAAAAGCCTTTCTACAGTCCATCCTCAGAGAATCAACAAATAAGTAACAGGTGGAGCTTGGGGGCAGTAGCATTTTAAAGAACTTCATCCACTGTAAGGAAATTAACTGCACATTCATATTTCATTACCTGGTGTCATCCAATCTTTCATTCAGACTGGACAGCCTTAAATCTATGTAATCTTTTCTATTAGAAGGGCTGTAATTCCACACCATATTCCCAAAAATCAAGTGCATATTTCTTTGTTATCATATGCTCCCTCATCTTCAGATGGCAGTTTGATGTATCTCATGAGCTTACACATGTCTATTCTGTATCTTTTCTGACAGACAGTTGATTTTTGGTATTGTACACTGATTCAGCACTTGTGAGCCTAGAAGCCTAGGCTAATAAGGGCCCTCAAGGGAAGCATCTAGCTTTTTCAGATGTCTGGGTGGGAATTTGTGCCAGAAACGTCTCTTAATTGCTTAAAGAACCCCTTACACATTTGAACCTTTTTGCTGCTGACAACACTTGGCAGAAGATAGTTTAGGGTACTGCCAAGGCACAGGCCTTTTGCAAAATTGCTGGCTATGCATCCTTAACTTGTGCTGAAATGAAAGCACAGTTCTCTTTGAAGTTACTGGCTCTGAAAGTTGCATCCCAGTCGGCATTCTTGTCAGTGGTCTCAGCAGACAGAACCACCTTCTCTCTTGAATAGCTCTTTCCTCTTGGTTAAAGCCCAACAGATAAGTACAGCTGCTGCAGTTGAACTAATTCAGTGGACAGATAAAGGGATTTCATTCTCCAGCTTTTCCAAAGCTGCTCCTTTTGAAATAGTAAATTCAAAGAACAGAAAACAAAACATATAAGCCTTCCTAAGGTAACCCAGACAATCATCAAATTAAATTTAAGTATTATGTAAATTCATTCTGGGTATTTGACTTGATGTATCTCATGATATTGCCTATAAGCTTTCTAGTTCTCTACATGATACAGTTTTTTTGTCCCCGGTATAAAATACTGCAAAGCTGTACTTCCTCCCGCATCTTCAAAGCTCAGGGAATCTGACTATGGTATGCAGGACAGGCTTTTAAGCTAAAGGGTTTTTTGGCTAAAGGTTAATTACTGGATTAACCAGTTAACTGAAATTTGCTTACATTGGCTAACAGGCTTAAGGCCTACTACAGTTTATATATTCTTATGAGATTATAATAAACATGTCACAAAACATTAACATGGGGAGCTCTACTGACCTAAGTGGTGCCCCAACTGGTGTTCAGCACTCCTGTGGTAGTACACCGGCTCACGGGGTCAGCTAACGTTGAGGCCAGTTTATGCTAATTACCCAACACAGCAGTGTGCTCGTAACGCTCTGAGTACATGACAGTTTGGGGGGAATTAGGTATAGAAGCGTGTTTACAGATTTTTAGGTCTTTTTAAACATCTCATAAATGTCTACTATTGTGGTCTATATGTTGTATTGCTGACACTGATCCTGAAGGTATAGTTCACTTATTACCGATTAATTACTTGTTGCTAATAAATGCTTCAACCCTGATTTAGCTTAAATCATGTGAACTGAGCGGTTTTTCCCTGTGACAGCAGTAATAATGAGTTTTATGCCATGTATCATGCAACCCTTTGGAGATCAGCAGGGGCCCTGGATCACCTTTCTTTCTAGGGAGAGAAAAATACTTAGGAACATTTGTAAGTAACTGCTTGAATAATGAAGCCACTTACAATGGAAGGGTACAGAGGAGTGACACCTAGGATACCTGGCAATGCTGGAACAAGAACAAGGGAGAGAAAGGTCCTCAGAAGCCAACAATAAAATCTGGAGCTCAGGAAAATCCTTATATCACATGTCCATATAAAAAGAAGCAAGGATAAATTTGGAACTGGAATGCAACCACCAAGACTTATTGTGAGCAGTGTACACAGGAATAATAAAATCTAAAGACATGAATACAATTATCATTCTGACAATGAGACCTCAGAAGTCATCATTTTTTTCCTCAACTTCAGATTCTAAAAACAGATTCTAAGGAAGCTACACAGGCACTGTTTTGTGAAGAAAGTCTGAAATAGTGTCTTTTGTGTTAAGTTAACCATAATTTCTCCTGTTTATGTGTAATATGAATAATATAGAATAACTGGCCAAACTCTGTTTTTTTGCCACATGAAACATCCATGATGTGCTGATACAGATTCCTCCTCCTGCCTAAAGATGATAAACAGCATTTAGGTCAGCCTGAGGAACTGATTTATTTTGCCACAGGAACAATGTGTTTTATAATGTTCTCTGACTCTGCCTATCTATTTATAATTCCTGGTCCAGCTCACTCCTGGGCAATCACCTTGTCATGCCTTTTCTTCTCTTAATGTGCTCAAAATGATGACTTTGAGCTGTCCTTCCTCTTTCACTTCCACCTGGGAGATCAGAATTACACTACTTTCTAAGTAAATACATTTAAGTACTGTAAAACTAGGTACCATTGAAATTAATTTGCTTCACAGTTTGACCAGCGCCCTAGATGTTACGGGTTTCATAGCACTTTATGAAGTACATTTCATAGCATTGTATCAGCACTGTATGAGGTATATTCCACAGCTTTTTACCATAGCATTTTAGAAGATATATTTGATAGCATTTTATGTAGCCACTTTACCAGACAGCATGAATAGCATTTTAGCAGTGAACTTTTAGGGTACATTTCATGGCATACAGTTGCCTACAAATATAAATGCACAGAAACAGAGAGAGAAGAGGTGAAAAACAATGTTAACTCTTACTATTCTGATGAAAATAATTGCAAAACTCAACTTACTCTACAGTATATCTTTCATACAAGGAAATATAACATAGGATTTCAGGCATAGAGTTCTGCTTTGGTTCTTACATGATAGAGCTGCCTTCTCACAGGTGTCTTTCCAGTCCAGTAGTACTTGTAACATAATATTGCTGTATATCCTACTGATGTAGTCTCACTCTTTTCTGGTATATTTTATGCTTTCTGTTCTCACAAATCAGTTCCAAGTCCCCTGACATAAGACACTCCTGCAGAAGCGTAGTCCCTGTCCTGACTCATCTAAGCTCCCTGCCATCAGTGGACTGCTGCAACATTCAAAGACTCTCTGCAGCCAAGCTCTCTGGGCGAAGTCCACAAAATTAACTCAGGCATAAGACAAACAAGTAGGGTACCAAAACATGGAAGAAGCAAAAGGAGTAACATACATACAGTTTCCCTAGTAATGGGAAGAAGCCAGAAGGAAGGAAACACAAAATTGAGATTTTTTTTTATTTGCTGCCATGGAAACTAAAAAAAAAAACAAAAAAC
Source organism: Leptodon cayanensis (assembly GCA_027564655.1). Taxonomy (NCBI): domain Eukaryota; kingdom Metazoa; phylum Chordata; class Aves; order Accipitriformes; family Accipitridae; genus Leptodon; species Leptodon cayanensis. The sequence continues at coordinate 7,817,569 of JANXJC010000029.1, forward strand.
CACCCAATAACTTCTGGGTTCTTCTGTATTTCTCACAGGCCCAGCATATTTGCCAGGGTGACCATGAAGAATAGAATCATTATCAGTCTTCCAACACCTGCCAAATATGAAGAGGAAATAGGGAAGACAAAGCGGTTATGTTTGGAGAATTTAAAGTGAGGCTAGGAAGGGTTGGAAGGGGTTTCTTTGGTCTGAAAAGAAAGGCAGAGAAATGACATGATCTGCAACTTATGACTGAACAAAATCTTGATATGACTTGGTAGGAAAAATGACTTAAAAACCCAACTCAGCAAAGCTTTTACAGCACAAAAAAGCCACTAAAGACAGCTCATTTACAATTACTATTGGATAACAAAGCATAGTGGAAGTGGCGTAACAACATAGCGCTGAACGAACAACATTATTTTCCCCCACATATCAGGACAGTGATCTGTGAGAGCAACTATTTCTAGAAGTCCATCAAACTCCCAGACAGAATCTTTCTAAAGTGGCATATCAATCTACACATTAAAAGAGTAACTGTGCAGAAAGCCACATTTACACATTTATATAAGCCAAAAGACAAAACTTTTAGAGGCAAGCCAAGTTTCCAACAAAATTTGTTTAGTTTATGCCTGTTTTAGCAACTTGTTTTTCACCAAGTTCTGTTATAAAAATACAGTATTTTAAATCATTGACATTTTTTTCCTGTAAGATGCACTTAAATTGTTTATTGAATTCATTAAAATGTAAAAGAATTGTGATTAATAAAAGTTTATTTAAAGTTATACAATGTCAAACCTCCTACATGCAAAATACCATACCTTGCAAGTTCAATAAGATGTAAGATAAAAATATCAACAGTAGACCTCATCTTGAAAGTAGAAATACTAGCACCCATAACTTAAGCAAGATCTTGAGGGTGACATCCAGCTGCCTATCCTGAAGTTCTACCTATAGAGGACTTGAGAGAGACCTCAGATTTCTTCCAAACTCTTTGGTCTTGAGGGTAGTGGGGAAAACATATTATTCAACTATAATGCAGGGTAGAGACTACACAGAAAATGCTGGCTTGGTACATGGCAATGCCACCGTGTTTTCCACCTTCCAAAAACATGCTTTCAGCTTTTATCTTGCAATACATAGGTGCCAATTAAATAACTATTTGCAGCAATGCTTAGTGCTCAGGGAATGACTTCATCAGCCAAAGCTGCAGAGAGTATATTGATCTCCCAAAACAACAAGAGCACCAACACCATTAATATTTACAGGACCAAACAAAGAAAAAAATAAACATAAAGATGTGAGTTCCACAATACATCCTTAATCAAAGAAAGCACTGTTTACAAACAGTGCCAAAGCAAAGGGTGGAAAACAGGAATTAGGTTTCCTCCTTTCTGTATGGTTGGGAAGCCTATGTGAGCAAAGTAATGCACAACTTGAGCATGGAAAATTATGTAATCTGTCCCATGGCATGTTTTAAAAAGTGATGATTCTCTCATCATAACAGGCCTGTTAATCTGTATAGTAAAGTCAAATAGTGGTGTTTCTGTATGGTAGCAATCAGGGGCAATAGAAATTTTCATATTGGTTTAATATTATCACATCAGATAAATTCTCAAGTAAACCGTCTGTCATCCTGACACTCCACAGCCATTGCTAGATGACCAAAGTCTGCAGCAGAGTCTTCTCACAGCAACAGCACTGAATCTAAACAAATTTGGCCCAAGAAGAGCAAGTCCTTCACATCCTGCTACCAGGGATACTGTCAGGTCAGTTACTAGAACATGTACTGAAACTGCTATAAAAATTTTTTTGATAGCAAAATGGTAATTTGCAATGTGAAGTCAACTGAAGATGACATAATTAATACGTCTTCTTGAACTGCTTCATATCATGACCATTTAGTGGCACAGAGTACTTTTTCTTTAGGTTAGTCATAACTTGCAAGTGGCACCTTCTGCCTGCTGAGCTGTTGATGAAGTATGTGACTGAAAAGTCAAATAATTGTCTGGCTCCCATTATGCTTCCCATTGTGCACCACAAGAAAGAAAATGACAAAATCTCAAATTTTGTCAGGCTGTCAAAGCATCTCGTATAATTCTGAAATCAAATTAGCCATGTTGCTCCAGTATCTGTTGAAGGGGCAACACAGCAAGGCACAAGCCATACATGAGATTCCTGCATGCACTGATGATAACTTTCTGACAAAGGTGACTGAGAAGCTGGTAAGCAAAGATGCTCTGCTGGACCTGATACTTACAAACAAGAAAGAACTGGCTGGGGATGTGAAGGTCAGGGACAGCCTTGACAGCAGTAACTATGAGATGGTGGAGTTTAAGATCCCAAGAGAAGGGAACAAGACAAAAAGCAGGATCACAATTCTAGATTTCATGAGAGCAGACTTTGGCCTGTTCAGGGATCTGCTGGGAAGAATTTCATGGGATGTGGTTATGAGAGAGAAGAGGGGTCCAAGAGAGCTGGCTGATTTTCAGTTTAACATGTAAGCGCGTATGACTTCAGAAAGTCCTCCTGCTGGTGAAAACATTTTCACGTTCAATGGCTTTTCACTGATTTCCCTGGGAAGACACAAATTATTTTTAATTTGGTTTTCATTCCTGTTCCAAAGTAAACTTTAAAATGAACAACTCTGTCACTTGCCAAAAGATTGATATGTTCTCCTTCCCTCCAAAATTTCTCATTTAACAATATCAGATTTCAATGAGGGGAAAAAAAACACTTAAAGAAAGAACTCTTTGTAACACAGATGACAAACAACATGTACCATAAAAAATGGTAATCATAAAATATCTTTCTGGCACCCAAATTGAAATTTAATTCAAATAAGAAGAAATGTAGTAAAATCTGATTACATTCTGATGCATTTCCTATGAATGTATGTTTAAATATTACATAATATTCTACTTGCATCTTTTTTTCAAGAAAGGTTCTTTCCTTTTCTTTCTTTTTTATTCATGAACAGAAGAAAACATTAAATTCTACATTTCCCATTGAACATTGAAATAACATATGGCTTATTTTTATTATTTCCCTTTCTTTGTCTTGTAATGTTGTTCACCTTGACTGAATTGTCAACAAATACAGAGAACACAGCAATTTAAACTCGATGTGTGAGTGCATGTACACATATACAAGGCCTGATTCTGCAACTCCCCCCTTACGCACCTGATGTTAATCATGTGAGAAAGAATCTATGGACTCAGGCCTAAGAGAAGAAGGGAGAAAACAACATTGTAAACTGCCTAAAAGAAATATAAAGGCTGTAATTTTAGTTCTGTAGGGGTCACTGAAAGGGTTATTATAGTGGTGTCTGTTCACATGGCATCTTAGCTGCAATCACAGACCGACTACAGAAACACCGTAAGACCCATATTTTAAAAGTTTCAAGACAAGGAAATAACGAATAAGTAAATGAAAATGCACAAACAAGGGGGCAGAAAGACAGACACTTTAAGCTACGGTAATTATCTTAAGTTTTCTGTCACGATATAAAGATTTTGACAAATAGATGGATAAAACTGAACTCTGGCTGACGGACTTCTGAAAGAAATTTCTTGCCCGTTATGAATAACAGCAAACAGAAGCAAAAGAATAGCAACACTCTAGGACCTCCAGAAAGGTCAAACCTTGAAGGCTGTCAATACTCATTAACATGAGAAGAATAAATTACGCAGCTTTCTGTTTTTACACTTATACGTTAGAAAGATGGACTGTAGCATCGAAAAGTTTTTTAGCGTATAAACATTTTCTTAATCTAGCCTGGAAGAGAAAAAAATAAGTTGAATAACCCTCCATGTTTTATATTTTTATTAGTGCAAATTAGTAACTACAAACAACTATCAAAACAAGCTGCTGATGAGCACACAGCATTTCACCAGAAGCAAAGGATAAAAATAAACTTCCTTTCTCATATATAAGCACTAGTGTGTGTACCCCAGCTGATATTTAGTCTTGCATAGATTAGTATTAATTAACAACAGTTAAAGGGAATTAACAAAAATAATTTGTGTTATTCATTCCTCTTAAGCCCAGAAGACATTGGAATAATTTTATACATAAACAATACATTTAGCTAGTAAGAAACCCTTGCAGGCAATGAAAGCTATTTACTAATTTTAATGCCAGTAAAAACATCAACTCATATTTCAAACAGATACTGCCAAAGTGGGATGTCACATGTACTGAACAAAATCTGAGCCAGAGTGACACCATCTTTGTTTCTGTGGTAGACGCTCAGAGTACGTATTTGTCAGGTGAAGATTCTTGGAGCCTTATTTTTTCATGGTGTAGAGTACCTATCACGCAGGGAAGCCAACAGGAATTGTATATGCTATGACACGGGCCATGATATGCTTCTTGTTGGACCCAAACTAGCCAGAAGTTTGAGTGTCTCTGTCCAGACCTCTTCAGGAAGCTCAAAAGGATTTCTAAATGCAAAAAGCATGTTTTATTAAAATGTAAACTCAAATGATTTATTAAAAATGACTGGGCAAGACAGAATAGCCGTGAATAGGAAGAATGGAACTGGAAATGGAGAAAAGAAGGCTTATGAACAAATTTTCCCACCTTAAATTTTTGCTTCCAGGGTTGGTTTGAGTTAAGATAATGGCTTTCTGGTCTGCAATAAACTCTTCAGTTCTCATTGGTCTGCAGACATTTTCTCTTTCCATCACTATACAGTCCTGAAAATGTGGCTGTTCCCTGCTCCTCTCTGCAATTTCTTGTTTTCCTATTATTCTGTATGCTCTTTTCTTCTGTCTCAGTCAACTAGCAATCTGAAAGCTTTCCTCTCCTGAGCATGCTCAAATACATGCAATGAAAGATATAATCTCTCCTCTCTTTGTGACACTGTCAATTAGGGTTTTTTTAAAGAATGTAATATACAAAGTAAGAACAAACACAAAATAGATACCATCCACCACTCCTCTCAAACCAGTTACAACTGCCCATTAGCAGGCCGGTGGCAAATACTTCCAGCTTTTATAGAACTCATAAATCCTTTTTTGCTTTCATCTTCACAGGTCCTCTGCAACTGATGTTACAGCTCCTCTTTGACATTTCTTAATTTAGGTGGACCAAAGATAGACCAGACATGAGGCTAGATCCATCCCTCCTCACTCTTTTGCTGCTTAGCTTTGATGAGGACATTCAAAGGATGTGCAATACACTTTGCTCTTAGCTTTCCAAGCAATGGAGTTACAAAAAAGTCTTTCACTTTGTCTGATCCTCTTTATAGGCATATTATTTAAGAATAGATTATGAACCTATTTTGAATATGATTTGTAGTATCTTATGGGTTTCACTTAGGACCTAATTGTTGTATTCAATGTCACTAGTATTTGTAGTTTATGGCGGCTATGGAGCTATGGAATTTAAGTTATATATGAGTCACGAGCATGAAAAACAAATTTGTTCTATGATCTTAATATGCATAGTAGGGTATCAGGGCTGTGCTTCTGCATATGCCCAGTGGACTTAAGTCATTAATTTCCTGGGTGATGCTGCTAATCTTCAGCATAGAGAAAATAATGGACTCCTTTGAAACAATGAACTGATCTGAAAGTGGGTGATCGACTGAACTCCAAGCCACCTTCACAAAGTAGAAGTATTTGACTGACAGTTACAGGAGCACTTCATGAGGAATTTTGGATGGTGCTGGAGATTTCTTCAGGAAACTCCTACTGTGCCTAGACCAACTTGTATCCCTAAGTGTTTATAAATATCCTGTGCAGTGTGACCCTGAGATTCCCAGGCAGTTCCTGCTGGTGAGGTGATTAAATTTTACATAGATAAGACACTTGTAAATAGTCTATTTAAGTTATTTTTGTATGTAGTTAAAATAATCAATAGCAATGGACTATGCATGTGCTGGAGCATTCACACAGGACTGTAGATTACAAGAACTGAGGAGAACAGCAGTCTGGAGAAACTCAACCGATCCTGCTTACCATACTTGTGGAAGAACACTTAAAACAGGTAAGTTGTCTGATTTACAAACAACTGACCATGCTATTCAAGAGATGTGATTTCCTGTATGATCATTACTTTATGCCAAGAACCCAGTAAATTATTAGACCAAACCAAACCACTTTTTCCATGGGTGTCTTTACAAAAAGGCATATTAATATAAGGAAAAAAAAATCATGTGAATATTCTTAAGTAACTGAAAGAAATAGATGTTCATATACAACAGTAATGGCACCTATCTAAATGCAAGTAGACTACCCTTGTGTATAGTTAAAGAGCTGAAATGGTTCCAAAACATCCTTTTTCTGCAGAGGAATGATGAGAGGAGGTTAAATGACATACTGAAGTAAATGCAGCTCCTCAGCTGTGAGGAATGAGGACCCTTAATTTTAGGGGCATTTTTACCGCAGTTCCATCTGAAATCAAATTTTGGTAGACCATGCCTCTGAAAATGCTTGTAGGATTTTTATCTACAGCAGCAGCCCAACATAACAGCTAGCATCCTCTGAGAATGAAAGGATGAGTTCTAAAATAGCAACAGTAGTGCTAAACCTGAGTTTATTTTGCTACGCAGAAGATATGCTGCAGAAACTCTATGGTTTTATAAGTGATTAAGCCATTTATGGCTACTAAAATGGCATGCAAACTTCAGAATAAAATATTGTATGATCAGGAAAATATTCAGTCAAGACAGTCCCCTGAAATAATAACCAAGGAAGAAACTGTCAAACTTATTAGGAAGATGGAGACAAATTTGGTCAGTCTTAATTCAGTCTTAAAGTATTATGAAGCAGAGACAGTACCCTAATGAAATTCAGGATGTGTTTCTATTAGCAGAATTCTCAGCATGCTTCATATTAGTTAGTATGAACCTCAGAATGTTTCCTGTTTTCACATTACTCAAGATGATAATTATTCTTGTCAGTTTGGAGGAAAGGAGGCTGCGGGGCAACTCATTGCTCTCTCCAGCTTCCTGAGGAGGGGAAGGGGAGAGGGAGGTGCTGAGCTCTTCTCCCTGGGATGGTTCAGAGCTGCTCCAGGGGAGGTTTAGACTGGACATGAGGAAGCATTTCTTTACCGAGAGGGTGGTCAGACACTGGAACAGGCTTCCTAGAGAGGTGGTCGATGTCCCATGACTGTCAGTATTTAAGACGTGTTTGCACAATGCCTTTAACAACATGCTTTAGCTTTTGGTCAGCCCTGAAGGGGTCAGGCAGTTGGACTAGATGATCATTGTAGATCCCTGCCAACTGAAATAGTCTATTCTATTCTAAAAGATGATACGCCCACTGTTTTGCATTGATTATATCTTGAGTTGAAGTAGCATAACTAGATAAACAATTAAAAAAATGGGGATTTTTTTTTTCTCTTTTCTTGATAAGGTTTGTTTGGTTTTGGTTTTTTTTTTTTTTGAGACATCCCTAAGTTATTACGTGGTTCTCAGAAATTCAAACCCAGAGGAATATTAAGTTGTTTATGGGTCCCACCACAGACCTAACCTAAGTTCTGTACAGCAACAGCTTCTTAATCTTTCTTTATAGTACAAGCCTTAAATCATTTGTAAATACAGACTGAAGATAAAATAAAATAAAATAAAATAAAATAAAACAGCAAAAGTTCCAGCTACTGAAGAAAATGGAATGTCAAGCACCTGAAGGAAGATGGTGACAGATGCAGATGAGGTAGCAGATGAACTTATATATATTGTACAATGGAGGAAGGATCAACTGCACAAAAAGCAGTAAAAAATGGAATCGTTGTACATTGTGGTAATTGATTCAAATCCAGGTTTGGCATTTCTGGAAGTCAGAATCACATCTGACTAAACTATGGTTACAAATACTCCTTGTATAAATTTAGCTCCTGTACAGATAGGATATTGTTCAAAGTTGTACCCATTTACTTTTTTTTTTTTTTTTAATTCTGGTTAAATACAGTGGACCAATAGAATCTCAGAGTAAATTCAGAAGTACTTTGCTGAGTTGCGAAAATCGGAAAAGAGATAAAGGTAGATTTTATTGCTTTGTTGAATCAGGGTGACATTATTTCAGCATGTATAGGCATAAATGTGTATACACACATAAAACTAATTGAGTTAGTATTTTTTAAAAGTGAATACAGACTTCATTGCTCTCATAGCTATTGCCTGTGTGCGGGCTTACACTGATCCTAGGCAAAACCACAGAAAGGCTGGTATAGAATGCCGTGGGAAGACGACCCAGAGTGAGCGGCACCGCGCGGGCCGGGGGTCTGACCTCGCGTTGTGCTGGGTCTGACCTCGCGTTGTGCTGGGCCCAAGCTTGCCCGGCACCTGCCAGCCCCAAGCTCTCCCGGCAGCAGCCTCACACCGCCGCCGGGCGGTGACGACAGAACCCCCCGAGGCAGGGCGTATCAACAGCTCCCTGAAAGCCCCATTCGAGCGCC
>JANXJC010000029.1:7826107-7863909 GCA_027564655.1 Leptodon cayanensis
TCGACGTCACCGTGTGCCTCGGGCTGGGAGCCTCGTTCCTTCACGGGCAGACAGCGGCAGAGGGGCTGGCCGCAGCAGGTATTATCACAAAGGAATTGAAGAATATTAGCAAAATTTATGGGTCTATGGAAAATAGGTCTTTTGGTACAAAATGGGTATTATATACTGCACTTAGATGCGTAGTTGAAAAAGACAGCTATGGATTTGTGTTCTGTGAAACTTAGCTCTCCATTCAAGATGTCCCTTTTCCCACTCATGTATCACACAACTGGGAATTCACACCTTCCCATACCAGTGCCATACCTTCTCTGAGGCACCTGAGAAGGTCCTGTGAACTTACACAGATTCAGAAAAAAAGTTGTAGCCCCAGTGCAGCAGAGTTGAAGATAAGCAGTATTTCCAGAGTCCTGCATTTAGGTATTATGGTGTGTCCTGGGGTGGGACTATGAATGTCATATAACCTGATGTGAATGAGAGGGATCAGCATGTTCACATGTGAGAACGTCAAACCATGGATAAAGATAACTATGTTAAAATAATAAACCTAAACCTGTACAATCAAGATAGCTGTGGCTTTGTCTTGATGAGTCTTGGAGCTCATCCAGGATGAGCCTTATCTTCCCTGGGTAACTTGCCCTACTCTGCTACTGAAAATAATTTTCCTAATGTCCAGATGAACCAGCCCAGTTGCAATTGGAGAGATTTAGTCTTTGCTGTATTGTCTTTCATTGCTGAGAAGAATTTGATTCTGTCATTCAATACAGAAAATTGTCTCCATCTCCTTTTGACTCATGAGATGAGCATCCATGGTCTATTTGCAACATTTCTGTGTATTTGTAACTTTTCCTCCATAGCCATATTCCATACATATAATCAGGAATTTGTATTTTTGGATGGAGAGTAGTACATCAAAATTATTTTTTGCCTATTTATGAGCTTTACTCTTTCTATATACATAAACATGCGTGAATGAGACAAGATGTTGCAATCCAAAACTAAAAATCCCAAACCCTAACTATATATATATATATTTACCAATATTAAAATCCATAATTACATAAAAGTTGTCAATGCTACATATATCTACTAATGATCAGCACATGAGACAGCTGGCTGTTTCCTCACAATACATTAATATGTTTTTCTTGCTAACCTATTTTTAGTCATCATTATATTTTAAGCAAGAGGCAGTATGAGAAAAAATAAAGGAAACTGAGAGAAAGGCTGAAGCTAACTCAGAAACAAGCAAGTGCTATTTTATTTCTTGCTTTTATGTACTGCTACATCCTTTTAATTTTCTCCTTACTGCTTTTATGTGCGACTTTTTCTTCTACATTTTCCTTTATCCACTCCATAACATGATGAAGCTGCTGAATACTGACATTTTTATATGCAGAAAAGAATGCAATGTCGTCAAGTGAGGGATGACAGTCCAGGCAGGAAGGCACTATTTAATACCTTCTGCAAAAAACCCATAAGGATTCACACATCACTTGAATCTTATACATTAAAAAAAAAAATGGTTTTATTGGTATTATCATAATTATTCTTAATTGCCTTAATGTGATCACTTTTTCTCATCGCTCTCAAGCTTTCCAACAATTGTGTTAACACCAAAAACTGGAACATCTTGATTGAAATAGAAATATCCTTCTTCCTTCTAGCGCACAGTTATATTAATATGGTAAAAAAGTGAAATGATTCCTCAATGTTTTAAAGCAACAATAGCTCTGACAGTTAAAGACTATTAATGACATCTCATAATCTTGTGACACTGCTGTAATTACTTCTGTCATCACTATATCTTGTTAGCAGCCACATTTACTATCTTTTTACATCTCATTCCAGTTATACAGCAAGTGGCCAACATGTGTTGAGACATTAAATTTTGGAAAAACTGTTTTATTCTTCAGAGCAATTAACTCCTACATACTTGATTAGATACTGCTATATCTCAGATTTCTTTATGTTTCAGACTAGACTTAAAATTTAAAATATAGATTTAAATATCCCTTTTAATAAATCATTGCACACTTGGCTGGGACATGAATGTGTTACACCAGGAAATTTGTTACTAATCTAGTACCAGTTATTAGGCTGATATTCTACTGCAGAAAGAAATTGTATAGATGGTAAAAAAGTAGTATAAGAAACAGTAATTCAAGCCTAATGAAGCAACATTAGCACTTTTATGTTGTACTTTCTAATTAGGAAGTCTGTTAATGAAATTGGGGCATTTACTTAATTGCTGTGAACAATTATTTTCAAATTAAGCCTAGCAATTAAATAACATGATTAAACTCATGGTACAGGCTTTTTAGTAGAGATATGGTTAGTATCTTGCCTGCTGTATTATGCATGGTGAAAACTGCAAAAATCTTCTGATTAGCCAACGTAAATTAAGAGCAATGCCATTTCATTGAGAATGTGAATGAATATGCAAAGAAGGAAAAAAACCCACCTCTATTATGGAGGCAAAATAACAGCCAGAAAAACTGTTGTAAAATCTAATTATATTGGTGATATTTTCTCCTGATTTCTTCTATGCAAGGGAGGGTCAAGGAAATGAATGCAAATTCATTGTATTAGTTTGCGTTCCATGTAAGAGAGATGATGAAATAAAACACATCTTCCAGCTGAAGCAACAGTTGATGCTGAAAGCCCTTTAAACCACTAGATCTCTCCTAATGCCTCACACCAGGAATTTTAGTGGTGAACGTACTGAGATAATTGAGTAATCTGAACTAGTTTTAATGGCAGTAGTAAGTTTGCAAGGTGATGGGTATGATATCATAGGACATATATGTTTCCTTGAAACTATGAAACACTTATGACACCATTCATCGTGCAGAAGAGCAGATCTGGTGTTGAGTCTCACATGAGATACAAATTCTGTTGTATGCTACTGCTTGATTCCAATAATAAAAAATGCCTTAAAACTTGGAAATGGATTTTTTCAATTTTTGGCAAACTAGCTAAGGGACATACTAAAAATATATGATTATTGCAGTATTAAAATCACAGGGAGAAAGAAATATTAATAGCAAGAAAAATTGAGATAGTGCTCTCTTTTTTCAAGTAATATTTAGGTGCAACCTTTTTTTTCCCTACTAATAGCACACAAAGAAATACACTAAATAATAAACTTTCCATCCTTTTCAGAAAAACTTCAGAATGCCATTAAAAATTATCTACTTCACAGCTTTTGTTTTCAGATAGAAATTGATCCTAGAAAAATGCGAAATCTCACTTCATTGCAATAGTTCAGCACATGTTTAGCTATTATTCTTAAGTACTTAAGGAAATATGTAGAATTTCATGGGATCTAAACGTTAAGCACATTCTTAAACGGTTTGATCAAGGACTTACAAAGTGAAGACTGCAAAATGTCTAATGGGAAAAGATGTATCTAAAACATTTTAAAAAATTAAATGGAAAAGTTTGAATAAATTTGGCCTATGACTTGAATTCATTTGTCCCAACTCAGAGGCTCTTTTAACATGGTAAGTTGTCTTGGATTCAGATGTCACTTAATATGAAATAAAAAGTGAAAAGCAGGAAATAGAGATAGGATAAAGAGTAAGGTGAAGAAGGATTAACATACAATCTCTTCCACATTAAAAAAAGCGCTAAACATTGGTTATACTTTGCTTACTATTTGAAAGTGTCCAGTTGAAGACACAAGACATTCATTTTTTGAACTCCTGTGTTTCGTTACAGCAATCACCTCAACCACCTATCTACCTATTGAAAATTTCCAGTGAAGGGCAAAAGTTACTTCTGTGCTTCCTTTAGAAAAATAAGACTAACACCGAGAGATGGTTTTCTTTTTAATAATTAAATGAAAAGAAATACAGTCACTACAGTACTGTATCATTTCATATATCATAAGGATTCGCACAACATACGGAACAGAGTTGTTACGGAAGTAAACACATTTTTCAGGTTTGAAATGAACATGGAAAAGGGAGTAACCTATGATTAGTGCTATGAAATAACTCAAGAAGTTAATTACAGTTGGGACATAAAAAGTTTACACAGCTTAACGTTCCGAACTGCCTACCACCAAGGCAAACATCTTACATCAAAATCGGGACCTCTGCAGACACTTTTGTCATGTGAAGTTATCTCACACATTTCTCCCTTTCGGACTGATCACTGTTTTTCCTCTCCCAGCTAACTGCCAGAGCCCCGCGCGCGCCAGAGGGCCCTGCACGCCCAGCTGCTGCCGGGGCCTGCGCCCTCCACGTCCTCCCCCGGCCCCCACAGGAGTTACTGGTCATCTCCCGGCCCTCGGGGATAGCCCTCATGGAGCCGGCCCTGCCGTGCCCCTGCGCTCCAGACCTCCGTGCCCTCTTCGCTGCTCTGGAGCCGCTCCTGGGGAGCCGTGGCCTGTATGGCTACCTCCCTGGGCCGGCTCTGGCCCACAGAGAGGGCCCGCACAGGAACGCGGGGCGGCTGCCAGACGTGGCTGTCACCCTGGAGAGACACCTGCCAGAGCATCGAGAGCGCGTTCCCAGACCCGTGAACGAGCTCTGTACCACCCTCCCCACCACTCGTCATGGGGGGCCCGCTTAGGTGGGGGCTGCTCTCCCTCCCCACCTGGAGATCAAGAGCACAGGCGCAGGGAGTGAGCGTGGTTTTATTCTGGTATAAATGGCCACCGCACGGCCACCTGCCCCAACAAACCCTGCCGCGACCACTGGAAAGGGGTGCAGCTGGAGGTGCGGGCACTAGAGCCCTGCCTCCCAGTACACCTTCCTTCATCATCCCAGGTGAGCGCATCATGCCAACCATCGCTCTGCCAGTGGTGGGGGTGTCCCGTAGTGTTGTGGCCTTTTGGTTTGCCCGGAGAGCCAGGATTTCCACCCAGCCCCAGGCCGCACCCCACCACAGTCATTGCCATAGATGGGAGGAGAACCACCCAGGGCCCATCCCCTGTGAGACCATTCCCCTCAGTGTAACTACGGCACCCAGGCCCTCTGAGATTATTTGCCCTTCCCCATCCTGCGCAACCCATCTTTCCAGTCATGCTCGCCTCGCACTGGCTGTGGATGCGCAGCCCTCTCCCTGACTTCTTGCGGGAAGAGGATGCCCAGAGCCTGAGGGCAAAAGCCAGGGGCTCTCGGGGTGCTTCTCCTTGCCCCACCACAGCACCCTGCATCAGCTGAGCAGTTTCCTGGCCACACAACCGCCATGGTCACTGTCACTAGACCTGTTATGTGGGACTATGATTTTTCAGCGAGGCTACTGCCCTGCCTGCTCTGTTTGTCACCCTTAACCCCCTGCTTGCCTCCTCTTGCAAAGCAGAAACATCTCCTCTCCGAAGACACAAATACACCAGTATTTACCTACAGAAGTAATGTTTTGGGATACTTGGAACAGTCTTTTGTGTCAGAAGACAGTCAAAGAACAATATAATCCCAAATGGGTATGGTTAGTATGTGGTAAAACATCAAATAAATGTAGCATAAATTTCCACAAACGTGCTACTTCAGTAGATTTCCACAGAATATACCAGGATGGAAAACATATTGGTACAATTACTGATGTCACAATTAAAAAAACCCAAACAGCCCCAAAACCCCCTTATATTACTTTATCTTTATGGTATGGGATTAATTAGACCACAGATATCTAATTCAGAATAAAAACAAGTCATGAATATCTTCAAAGTAGGGTAAGACACTTAATACACATGTGTATTTTCTATTTTAAAGCCAAATTATATAGGCATTGTAATAGATACATGAAACCCAAGGTCAGTATACTTTACAGTATGCTCTATTAGATGACAATACAGTAGACTAATTACAATTATCTATAACAAAACAGACTTTTTAAAGTAACTTCAGCTTGAACTTTGTTACCCTGTAGCCCTGTAGTACCTAGTATTGCCACTGGTAATAACAGGCCAGAGGCTTTCTACTGACTTTGCAAGGTCTCAGGCGTTGTCAGGCTTGCTCTGCCTGAAATTTTAACCTGCTTGCAGCTTTGTTTTGCTTGGTTTAGCTGCAACTATCTGCTTTCTAATTGACCAGGTAGCTATGGCTAATTTCTTAACTTTTGTTTATGTTTGTCTGGGTATGATCATAGTTTTATATAGATGACAGTAACAAGCAGTTATTCTAGAATGAGGTATTTAGGACACTAACATAACGTTGCAGCATAGAGAAATACAGGCCTGGTATGAGAACAGAGAGCTCATACCAGGAGTGTCCTCATACCATGAGATACAGGATGCAGCACAAGGGAGTACTGGTATGGGATGAGAAGAGATGGGACACAGGCTGGACGGTAAATTCATTCAGACTGGAGCTTGACAAAACTGGCTTTAGGGGTAACAAAAATAACACAAAAATAGTAGCTAACATTCGTAAAAGGCACCATATGTAGTAAATTCAGATGAGATTCAACACAAGATTCCTCCCCGCAAATGACTCCAGCTGCTGATGGCTCACTGGAACACCACCACCAACACCAGAATGAAGCCACCCACAGTGAGGCCCAAGAGGGGCAGTAGAAGGGTAAGGGTAAGCATAGCTCCCGGAAAAGGGCTAGAAATCAAGAAGCATGCGTATTACAATTTCCAGTGAATTGTGGGTGGCACGTTTTCTGCCCACAAATATCTTTTTTTTTTCCCTCTGTAACAATTAGATCTGGACTAATAATGAGTCTTGTGATAGACGGTTAAGATTTTGACTGTGTTTATAATAAATTATTTGCTTTATGTGAAGGGCGTGTTACCTCTTTGGCCATAAATAAGATTTGGGCCTTACTATATTGGTGGAGAATAGGGACAGCCCTTCTCTCTCTACCCTTATACTATTCTGGGGGCACTCCCTATGTATAAACTTTTGTGGGTGAAAGCCTATGGTAAACATAGAACAGAAATGCTATCAATGTGCATTCCTTTGGTCCTAAGAAGTATCTTACTTGAACAATGGTTTTCTATAGAATCTAAGCAGACCTTTCTAAGGACTTGCTGAAAATCTAAGAACAAAGTAAATTAAAAGCTTCGAGACAGAGTAACCCAGCGGTATTTTGTTCTCTGTCTTTATCCTGAGGGAAGAAGCATTTCACATTTAGAGAAGGGAGGAAATCCATGCCAGAGCTGAATTTATAGAAAGGCCAATATGTCTTGGAGAGGCTAAAAAACCCTTTATTTTTTTATAAGAGGAGATAAAACCCCAACTAACTCTATTTCTGTGGCCAAATTTATACAGGACCTCTGGAAAACTCTCCTTGCTTCCTCCCCCCCCCCCGCCGCCCCACTTTGGGGGGAGATTTTTTTAGAAAGAAAAAGCCAGACAGGCTTATAAGACAGCCAAGAAAGTAACATCAAAGCAAAACAAAACACTGCAATTAAGAGTACAATTGCATCCTACTAATCCTAGAATAAACAGCTGCCCCTAACACACACACACCCATTTTCAGCAGAAATTATGAAGTTGAGACACTTGATTTTCCAGTGGGGACCAAACTGTTGGGATCTGGAGTCTTGCAAAAGTATCAAGCAAGCTGAGTAAGAGCTTGCAAAATTTAAGAAAACCATCAAGTTTCATTTTTTCTCCCCAAATGCCATAAACTACAGGAGTGTGGGCAAGGTGGTTAGTAGCAGCTAGACTAAGAGGAGAATCAGAATCCACAGGCAGGAAATGAAAAACTAGAAACTGAAACAAAGCGAATAAAACTAGACTAGGGGAGGGAAGAATTCGAGAAGGATTTGCAGCTTTACAACCAGTTAGAAGAGTTAAACAATATCAAGAAGTGTGTGGATGAAACAGGGCATATAGGACTGAAAATCAAGAATTAAAAGACAAACTTATCTGCTACTACTGGAGCTGCTGAGGACACCTGAGCACCAGTCCAGGCAATGGTGTGGGACCCCCAGGTCCTGTAGGAGCAGGGTGCAGACCTGAGCCCACGAAGTGAGGCTGGCAAAGCTGGAGATGGTGGAGCTGGGGGTGAAGCCCAGCCCTGCTGCATCCCACACAGAGACCCCTCAATAACGAGAGGTTGGCTCAGCGAAGGTACTAACCCTTGCCTAGGGGAATGTCAGGCGACAAGCCCCTGGGCTCCAGGGGCTGAGGAAGTGGGCACACAACGAATTCTGTAGCACCAGTTACTACTTGGGTCTCTGTAAAAACGAAAGAGGAAAGGAGAGGGACAGGCGCAGGCTTTGTACTGAGTTTGCAAGGCCTGAGGACTTGTCAGGCTTGCTCTGTCTGAAATTTTCTTAACCTGCCTGCGGATTTGTTTTACTTAGTCCAGCAGTAACCATCATCTTTCTAAATTACTAAGTAGCTATGGTTAATTTGTTTTACTTTAGTTTATATTTGTGTGGAATGACTATGGTTTTATATAGATAACAGAAACAAGCAGTTATTCTAGAATGAGGTATTTACGACTAACATAATGATGTAGTATAGAGAAATATAGGCCTGGTATGGGAGCAGAAAGCTTGATAAGTGGAGTCACATTTTTTTATGTAATTATTGCAGTAAGATAGAAAGAAGATCTTCCAAGAGACAAAGGCTGTTTGGCAACATGGTATATCCCAGATCAAAATATTTGACTAGGGTGGCAAGGGCCAGACTTCAGGAGCCTTCCTTTCCTTAAAATGATTAGAACTGTTAGTATTTTAAAAGTTGCATATAGAAGCCCTATCTGTAAGCCAAAGTCTTACACAGTTCAAAGTAATCTTTCACTAAAGCTGTTACAATTAAAGCACAAGACAATATACAACACACAGACACTAACAAATCGAAATTTACAATGAAACAGCCAATATTATTAATCACAAAAGAATGATTCACAACCTTTTAAAAAATTATTGAGGATGGATAGTGCACAATAGGAATATAATAGGTTTATTTCTGCATGTTTGACAACTACAATGCAAAAACTAGCAGGCATTTAAGTAATTTTTTAAAAATTACTTTTCCTGGTGTAAAATGTTGGCAGCTAATTCCCTCTTTCCTTTTCTTTTGCAGATAGGATTACCAGCTGGTTTAATTTATAGCAAACCCACAGACACTCTAGCTATCAGCATCCGTGTTTAATATAATCTCTTAGAACAAACTGAAGTAAAGTTGGAGATTGTACACTGACTCCATTACTAGTGTGTGATACACTGAAATTCTATTTTGCTTTCTAAGTACAGTACTAATTGTGCACAGGTTTCATGCTGGTTCTCAGAAGCGAAGGTAAGTCTAAGCAAAGTCTGAAATATTCACATATGCCAATTTGAGACTGGGTCACAGTGATAGTGTGCAGTCACTGCCCAGGGCTTTGGTGTTGGGGTTTTTTTTTGGTTGGTTGGTTGGTTGGTTGGGGTTTTCCTGAGGAATTTCTAGGCATGACAACCTCTGGACAACCTCCACAAAAAGGGCAAAACTGTGCCCTCTTTTCTCCTTGCCTTTGAGGAACAGTGGACACCAACTCTGCCCTTTTCTTATGATTTCTTGTAAACTGCCTTGCACATTGAGGACACTAGAAAATTAACACAATGACCTCAGTGATAACGCAAAAAGTAGTTGCTTTTTCATACTAGGGTGAGAGAGCCCTGAAGATTTCCTTCTTTTTTAGACAAGCAGTTGCTTGTCTCTTAATTACTGGTCTATTAAACATTTCAGAAAGGTGGGTTTGTTGGGGATTTTTTGGTGGTGTGTTTTTTTCAAAATCATTTAAAAGATAGTATCTCTAGAGAAACAGACGCCACTTGGAAGCATTCTACTGCAAAACTTGGACGTAAGTATTAGATGTATCACTTCTGACCTCTAATATAGTTGATGACCTAAATTTTTAAAGTATTTGCGACAAATGCTAAGCTTTGTAACAAGCAAAGGAGCGGTGGAGCAAATAAAATTAAAAGGTGATTATATATATATTTGTACATATTAAAAATAATTTTAAATAATCTACATCTTGATATTATGTAACTGAGTTCTTTCCTCAATTCTATTTGCATGACTAGTGCAAAATATTTAGACAAACAAATGTATTTGTGCACCACTTTGGGTTATCACCTTTTCTCTAAAACATTGTCTTGCAGCATTTGTAGCATTTTATGTTTATGAAAAGTAACAGGTACCCTGACAAAACAGAACATTGTTCTCACTAATGTCAGTTTTTATGGCAAGAGCTACATTACATAGCAGATATGACTATGCCCATACCTATACCAGTGTCAAGACAGCAGATATTCAAATCTCTGGTATTATCACAGATGAGAAGTAGTTACATTATAGACAACAGACAGCAATAAGAAGTTTTAGGTAATCAGTGCCTCTGAAAAGGTCATGTTAGACATTAATTTCTAGGGGTTATTTATGAAGAAGGTATGACTTGCAACAAATAATATTTTCATTAGACAGAGGTGGTTTGATACCGATCTAGTATAACATGGAGATCTTTATTTGTCCTTTTTGAGGAGTCCCTAGGGACAGTTACTAATCCAACAGAAATATTGCATGTGTTTGCACAGCACTTAGAGACTTTCAGAAGCATTTATTAAACTAGAAGAATTAACATAGGAATAAATACAATTTAAGAAGCCTTTCACAAAGGGAAATGACAAGAATTAAAAATTTTTATGAGCATGTGGAACAAAGTCCAAGTTGGTGACTGTTATGAAATAATCTACAGTTGAGCAACTAAAAATGTGCAGTGAGTAAACAAAATTTACAGTATAGGCTGAAGGGCATTTATCTTTTCATGTAATCACACATTACACTTGATAAAAACAATAAATGATGTACATCTGTAAAGTATTGGACATTATTTAATCCTTATAATACAATGAGTGGCTCTAGAAAACAGAGGTAAACAAAGTTTTCTCGATTAGTCTCCAGTTAAGGGAATGAAGGAGCAATGCTGCATGAGCAATGATCAAGAGGTTTATTCCAAACAGAAAATCTTAAGTGTATCTGTATTTCCCTGACAGCCTTAGAGTATTTTGCAAGACCCTTAAATGTTATTTTTCTTTATTGAATTTAGCTCTTTGAAAAACTAGAAAAAACCCACACAAACAAACTTAAATTAAAATATAAGAAAGGTTGTTCAACAGCAGTGAAATATTTGGTTTTCTTATTTCTACTGATATTAACAGAGGCTATATGGTGAAGTCTTCCATAAGATTGAGAATCTGTAAGTGGCTGGTATGTATGGCATGTTACAAATGTAGTGGTTTTTTTCCTGTGGTATAACTAAGAGGCCTCCTGTGCTACCAAGTAATTTGCCACACAAAGGCAGTAAGCAGAACCCAGTGATCCTAGAAAGGAGAAGTTAGAGCATAAGAGGCCAAATGGCTGGGAGAGGGGAGTGTGTGGAGGAGAGGAGATTAATTCAGTAGAAATACATAATGCTAAGCTCTGTAACACGCAAAGGAAGTGGTGGAGTAAAGTAAAATTAAGGGGTGATACTTCAGTAGAAAGACCTTAAACCAAGCCTTAAAAAGAATTTAAAAGGGCATCCAGAAACTGTAATAAGGAATGAATTCCAGCAAGATTAAAGTAGCATGGGTTAAGGTTACAGTGGTAAGAATATGGAGGTGGCTTGTATATCCTGCCCTTCCTGCTCAGCATCATTATTTGGGTGTGGCAGGCTATCTCAGCATGAGATATTAAAGTATATGGGATCCTTTGTTATTCTTTTGACAAAGAATTATGTGCAGTTTCAGTGAGTACCTTCCTGAGACTACCATCTTAGTCATGACTTAGCCGTGGTTTCTAGAAAACCATTAAATCAGGCATTGACACACATTCATGTATCATAATCCCAAAGCATCCCAGAGGATTATCTATGACTATCATGCTGTTGAGAACAGTCAAGCCTACAGAAAGACTGTAGGGAGGTTCACTCTGGAGCTTTGCATATATTCCATGCAGCCATTTGTTTCAGTATTCAGATAATGTATCATAAAGGATGTGCTGCTTGTAAATAAGGTCCCAGACGGCAGAGTATCTTACTAACATCCCAAAGTGTCTCAAGAGGTGTTACAGTCTGCGTGCTTTCTCTGTGCCATTTAAGGACTAGTGTGTTCTGAAGACCATTACTACTTCTTCCGGTTGTTCAACTCCCCCCTCTCTTCTTTCCCAAGATCTCTCTTTTTAAATGTGTTCTCCCTTAATTTATATTATCAATAAATATACTGTGAATCCTCAAAAAAAAAAAAAAGAAAAATTGTCAGGCTAAGAGGACATAGGACTTTTTTGCATAACAGGCAGTCCTTACTGCAGCCCCTCTGCCTGCTGGGCGTTCTATTTTTCCCTGGGGAATAGTATTTACCTGAACTTTTCTGTCAGTTCTTTTTTCTTTAAGACAAATAATTCTGCTATTCTCCTGAGGGAATGCTCTTTGCCAGACAATATTAAGAACCTTCCTATAGTGTTTCTTAGTACATAATTTCCACCTGAAAATGCAGGAATCTTTCAAAAAACATTGAACACCGTACTTCCGCAGTTCAGCACAAATTGCAGGTCTCATCATAGGCCTGTAACTAATCTGTGGTGAAATTCATGCTCACTGGTCTGGATTCCCGTCCCTCCCCAGAACACCAACCTGCTCTGCTCCCTAGATCTTCCCTTGAGCAAAGCCTTCTTGGATCCCTTCCCAGCTCTGAATATTTACCTTGAGTGTCCTTGACATTGTCCCTATCATAAAACTTATTTCTCCGCTAAGATCTTCCCTCTCAATTCTCAGACCTAATTATGCAATCTTAAAATAAATTTTGTCTACAACTCTCTGTCTCCATTCTTTTTTTCTAACTTATCCACAGTCCTTACCTGTACAAGACATCATCTGAAGAGGAAAGACTTCCTAGACCCTACTCAGGACTTAGGGTGAGGGGGAGAGGTAGACGTAAGATACCAGGTAGATCATTCCCTTTGCATTGGTCAGCAAGAGGCTAGAGAAACACTCAGTGTGAATTACTAACGGAAAATTAAGACAATAGTGGCTACCCAAGTCTCCACAAGTGTGACTATCGGTCACTGTACATAACGGGATGGCTCTTACATTCTTTCAGGCAGTAGATTTCAACCTGCAATACTCTGTCATTTCCCAGTCTTCATGTTCTCTTGCCTCATTTGCATGTGCCACTATCTAGACACTCATTCACAGGAAGGCTGTCAAAATCTCAGTTCAACAAAAGAATATAGTGGTAGCTACTAAGAAAATGCTGAATTTCACAGAAAAAGAAGTATTTTCAAATGCAATTCACAGTTTATATATGGTGCAAGATGCCTTACACCTTATAAATTTTCAGAGTGCTGTGCTGAGCAAAAACAGTACAGCTTCCCTGTGAGCAGGTTTATACAGCTCCCTTGCCATCACACCTGGGGAAAGCATTTGTTTAGTTCCACTGTCAAATCTCCGCAGTTCCCAGAATTCCTAACAGCTGCTACCCCTCAGCTCCATCACAGCAATAATACTAAGCTCAAAGGAAACATCCATTAGAGTCATTATTTATGCTGAGATTATTAATGGAAAAATTTACATCGCATCATTATACTTCCTTACCTCGCATAGTCTCATGCTGATGGATGATCTATACTTACTAATTTTAAATGTAAGGAACTGCGGGGGCGGGAATGACAGTTAACTTTGAAATCATGTTGCATTTTGGAAACGCCTGTGAGTCTTGACAAAAAAGTAAATAATTGCAATTTTTTTTGTTTGCCTTATGAGAAATTCTGATAAGATTGCAACTTGTTCATACTGTTTACAACACCCAAAATCATATGAAGAAAAAGTCCCTCTGACGAGCAGGTATGCAAATACATATTGTGCTGCACTAAGGCACAAAAGCAATGGATAACGGTAACTGATAGGGTTTTCAAGCACTTACTGCTTGTGATCTTTAACATTAACTTAAATACAAATGTTTCATCATCTTTTTATAAGTCATGGTTTTACCATTTGCTTAAATGAAACAGCAATAAAATAAATAAGATATATTTTACCGAGTCATTATCTATAAAACCTACAAGCTAAACTCCAGATCTGGAAGTAATTCTGCCAAATCCTTGCACTTTTAAGTGTCTCTGTAACATCAGTAGGACTCCCTGGGGACCACTTCCATAGAGTGCATTAGAAGATATCTGTATCTTTTCTGTGTCTGGGTAAACTTTTGGTAGATTGCCTATGCTGCAAAAAGCTGCAAAAAAGCTTTTCATCCTTTTCATCCACAAGTTTATTGGTAGGAATTTAAGTAGTTAGATAATACTTAAGGGATAAGTAAATATTGCTCAAAAATTTTTCAAATTCCTTTTGGGTTTGGCAGTTGCATATTATTATAAAGATCTTTCTCTAGTGTGCCTACATAAGCACTGAGCAGAGTATCAAATCAAGTATTTTATTTTAAAATAACATTTTGATCTTAAATTCTGATCAACTAAACCTGATTTACCACAATAGTCATCTCTGTTCCTTATTCCTTCTGTAAATAGCATTATTGTAGTATACATAATGTTAATTTTAAATTTTCCTAACAATATTTCTTTTATATATATGCAACAAAAATGTATGTCCCTGAAAAGAAACCAAATTAAACAACAGCAGAATAGACCACGTGGAGTTATTTTTAAAAGACTGTAATTCCCAGGCAGATGCAGCCCAGGATCTGACTTGCCTTTGATGCTGCAGCAGCGCACTGCGGACTCATGTTCACCTCGTTGTCCACCAGGACCCCCAGGTCCCTTTTAGCAAGGCTGCTCCCCACCCACCCACATCCTAGCCTGTAGAGGGCTTTTTGGTTATTTCGTCCCAGGTGCAGGACTTTGTGCTTGTCTTTTTTAAACTTCATACTGTTCTTGCCAGCTCACTCTTCCAGCCTGCCCAGGTCTCTCTGTAAGATGGCCTGCCCTTCTGATGTATTCACCTCAGCACCCAGTTTGGTATCATCAGCAAACTTGGTGCGAGTGCTTTCAATCCCATCATCCAGATCATTTATGAAGATGTTGAACAGCATGGGGCCCAGTATCAATCCCTGGGGGACCCCCCTTGTGACAAGTTGCCAACCTGAGTAAAAGCCATTGAGGTCACACTCTCTGCGTGTGACCTATCACCTAATTTCCTACCCACCTCATAGACCACCCATCCAATCTGTGTCTTCCCAGTTTGCCCAGGAGAGGCTGTGGGAAACAATGCTGAACGCTTTGCTGAAGTCCAGGTAAACAGGTTAAGTAAGGAGGAATTTTTACATCTATGCAATATCAGTAAAGGTAGTTCTGGCTATGATTTTGTTGCTTACTTTTCCAACTGAAATGTCAGAAAACTGAGAAGGCAGCAGATGTTTAAAACACATCTTATGGGTAATCAAGAAATAT
Organism: Leptodon cayanensis; assembly: GCA_027564655.1. Classification (NCBI taxonomy): domain Eukaryota; kingdom Metazoa; phylum Chordata; class Aves; order Accipitriformes; family Accipitridae; genus Leptodon; species Leptodon cayanensis. The sequence goes on from JANXJC010000029.1 coordinate 7,841,440, forward strand.
TTTGTATGGGAAAACATAGTGTAGGAAAACTCAGTACATGTGGCTTATTACAAAATAAAAATAGATAAAAATTGAGAAGTAATTAGGTTACAGTGTATAACTGCCTTCACAGAGAAAGACATGCTGGCCACTGTAAGCCTCTGGAGCCTAGTAGCCAAAGGCAAAAGAAAAAATCATCAAGAGAAATTAAAATCAGAACTAAGAATGAATACATACTGTTCTATTTGTAGTTAAAGTTTGAAATTCGACTAGTTTTTAAAAACCACTATATTATTTTCAACAGATAATGACTAAAAAAAATGGTCAGAAATCTATATTCTTTGCCTCTTGATGGCTCTAGATGAACTTAAATCTTTTTCTAATTTACTTCTTTGGTGAATTAAGGTCTAGGTAAATTAAGGCTGTTCTACATTTAACAAACACTTGTGTAGTTTATCAGTAAAGAAAAACACTTTCTTATCCAACTCAAAGGTTTTATTCAAATTTGGCTTTAGAATTTAGAGGAAGCAGATCAGAGTTGCATTGAACAATCTTTCCTCTTTGGAACCAGGATGTCATGGTAACTCTGTGTTTGAGTGCAAAGGAGCCGCACTGCCACAGGAGGTCCTATTCATACTGACCCTCAAATAGGCACTCAAACAATAATTATCTGATCCTAGAAAGGCATTTGTTAAATATCCATAGTGCTGAGGTTGTCAAAACCTTGCAGATACTGTATTTGCAGAAGGGTTTTAGGATGTATGAGAGGTAGAAGGTGAGCATCAGCTTTGAAACCTATCATCCAACAATAAAACTTGTCTGTTTTTACATCTATGAATTGCATTCTGCTCAGTCACCACAACCCCCTTTTATTCATTCTTTTTCTGTGGTACCACCATGGTCTCTCCATCCTTTCTTATTGCTTGTCCTCTTCTAGTATTAAGGTCTGAGCCTTTTTTCTATACTTAAAACTATCTCACCTCCTCCTCATCAAGCACCCTATCTGCCCTATGCTACACCAGATGTTGAGCAGTCTTTAGAGTAGAAATCTCTGAAAACCTAGGCATTTCATATTCTCAGATCCTGTACGGCAAGAGAAACAACAAACAATACTTTGTCATTCCAGGTGTCATGCTGTTTTGGTTTGTTACTGTACTAATTTTGTTACTGGAAAGACTAGAGGGAAGTGAAGAAGATCAGTATGCTGAATATCGTTTCACAGCATGAGCAGGTGCAACAAGAGTTGAGGATGTAGAAATGAGGCAATGGGAATATTACTTAGTCCAAGCTTGTGGTGCATTTGTTCTTTTGCAAACACCCTTTATCTGAAGAATGTACAAATAAGCATTTTACAATGAAAAATCCCCCAAACTCAAGAAATTATATTTTTGCAAAAATAGAGGGGAAAGATATGAAGATGAGCCAGTGGTTTTTCCTTACTATGAGCCGCAGTGGAAGAGCAAAACTACCGGTTTGGGAACCAAAGGGGAAGCAGGCCAACTTGCAATGGATTGGTAGCACTGGAACACTATCTGTTTTTAAAATGCCATTTCATAGAATCATTTAGGTTGGAAAATATCTTTAAGATCATCCAGTCCAACTATTAACCTACCACTGCCAAGTCCACCCCTAAACCATGTCTCTAAGCACCATGTCTACAGGTATTTTAAATACCTCCAGGGACGGTGACTCAAGCACTTCCCTGGGCAGCCTGTTCCGATATGTGACAACCCCTTCAGTGAAGAAATGTTTCCTAATATCCAATGAAAACCTCCCCTCACACAACTTGAGGCCATTTCTTCTTGTCCTATCGCTTGTTACTAGGGAGAAGAGACTGACCCCCACCTCGCTACAACCTCCTTTCAGGTAGTTGTAGAGAGCAATAAGGTCTCTCCTCAGCCTCCTTTTCTCCAGACTAAACAACCACAGTTCCTTCAGCTGCTCCTCATAAGACTTGTGCTTCAGACCCCTCACCAGCTTCATTACTCTTCTCTGGACACGCTCCAGCACCTCAATGTCTTTCTTGTAGTGAAGGGCTCAAAACTGAACACAGTACTTGAGGTGCGGCCTCGCCAGCACCGAGTACAGGGGAAAAATCACCTCCCTGCTCCTGCTGGCCACACTGTTTCTGTTATAAGCCAGGATGCTACTGGCCTTCTTGGCCACCTGGGCACACTGCTGGCTCATATTGAGCCGGCTGTCAACCAGCACCCCCAGGTCCTTCTCTGCCGGGCAGCTTTCCAGCCACTCTTCCCCAAGCCTGTAGCACTGCATGGGGTTGTTGTGACCCAAGTGCAGGACCTGGCACTTGGCCTTGATGAACCTCATACAATTGGCCTCGGCCCATTGATCCAGCCAGTCCAGATCCCTCTGTAGAGCCTTTCTATCCTCAAGCAGATCAACACTCCTGCCCAACCTGGTGTCATCCACAAAATTACTGAGGGTGCATTCAATCCCCTCATGCAGATCATTAATAAAGACATTAAACAGACCTGGCCCCAACACCGAGCCCTGGGGAACACCACTTGTGACCGGCTGCCAACTGGATTTAACTCCATTCACCACAACTTTTTGGGCCCGGCCATCCAGCCAGTTTTTTACCCAGCAAACAGTGTGCCTGTCCAAGCCATGAGTAGCCAGTTTCTCCAGGAGAATGCTGTAGGAAATGGTGTCAAAGGCTTTACTAAACTCCACGTAAACAACATCCACAGACTTTCCCTCATCCACTAAGCAGGTCACCTTGTCATAGAAGGAGATCAGGTTAGTCAAGCAGGACCTGCCTTTCACAAACCCATGCTGACTGGGGCTGATCACCTGGTTGTCCTGTACGTGCCATGTGATGGCACTCAGGATGATCTGCTCCATAACCTTCCCTGGCACTGAGGTCAGGCTGACAGGCCTGTAGTTCCCTGGATCCTCCTTCTCGTCCATCTTGTAGATGGACGTTCACGTTTGCTAACCTCCAGTCAACTGGGACCTCCCCAGTTAGCCAGGACTGCTGATAAATGATTGGAAGTGGCTTGGTGAGCACTTCCACCAGCTCCCTCAGTACCCTTGGGTGGATCCCATCTGGCCCCATAGACTTGTGTGTGTGTAAGTGGTGTAGCAGGTTGCTAACCATTTCCCCTTGGATATGATTATTATGATTATTTTTCTTAATAATTTTTCATGAATCTTTAGAAGTGGTCCATGTCAGATTAAAAAAACCACCACTGTTTCTCCAGAATTTTCAATTTCAATAACGCACAATTTGGTTAGTTGCAAGTACTTATTTGGGATGGTACCCAGTATTTATGTGATCGCCAGAGTAGTAAAGATTGTATGGGAAGCACTTCATTTGGGAAAAATGAAAATGAGTCCTGGAAAGAAGATGGCAGGCCACTAGAATATTTCATGGTAGAGAAGCACACGTGCATACCTAGGTAGGAAATATAACATTCGTTTTGAATAAAAAAGTCTTCTCATAAACAAGTGGATGTAAGCTTTAGCTTGTTAATATTTCCCATAACACTTCCAGCAGAAGCATTAACAGAATATCTTCCAACCTCAAGTATATCAGGCAAAATGACTTTGAATCTGTTTTGTCTACTACTTCGATTAAAATTTTAGCTAAGAGAATTGTTATAAAAATCCAGCTTGATTCGACATACATTTAAGATTGCATGACCTATGCTCTTGACTCACTTGACTGGTATAATGCTAGCACATAAACTAGATTTAGTAGGGTTTTCTATTCAGTCACAATTAGAGGAAGTTAAATGTTTTTTTTAATGAAACATATTCCATCAGAAAATGCTGCTTCATTGAAATGACATTTTGCATGGAAATTTATTAATTCGGACAAAGCTCTGAATGGATAATCTTCTAGAATTCAGAATAAGGAAAAGTATTTGTTTTTCTTTCCTATAATATGCTGTAAAACATAAATTACAAATACATTTGCATTAAACTGTTTACTCTACATTTAACATTGCCAAAATTATTTCATTTTAAAATCTACAAAGCCCTTTGTACACGGGAGATACAGTAAGATCGTGTTGAAACCATCAGTGCTGGGACAGCAGAGTGTAACAAAAGACAGATGTCAAACAATATGACAGTGCAAAATAAAGGGAACAGGGGAAGTGGAAAGCTAGAGCATGAAGTCTTTAATGAGATGTAGAATAGGAATTCTCCTCCTTTTTATTACATAAACAGAAGGGCAGTAATTTGGGAGAGTGAGAAGCATGTTTACAGTCAAGACTGTACTGAAGCTCTAGGCCTGGATATGAATCTATCAAATTTGTCCAAGCCTGTTTTATGGTATTTCAGCATTTCCAACTCAAGCTGTAAAGCAGGAATGAAATAAACACTGTCAGAGCCTAAAAAGAGCTTAACATAAAGTTGGATTCTAAACATGAACACAATTTTAAAGGCCTATCTTTGCATTCTTTGTGACCTGATTCATCAAAAAAATCCTATGAAATTAAATGAAAGCAAAATAGCTCCTTATAAATGCTGTTTAAAGACAGTGCTTATACCCACAAAAGGAAAGACAATAAAAATGCATATTTTATCTCTTTTCTCTTTGTTGTCTGTTGTGCCAAATACTGCATGTGCCACCAGAAGAACCTAGCGAAAAGCAGCATGCACTGCAATACCTTGCACACCAGGGCCACTGCAGATAGAGATAACAATTTTCTCTTGAATTTAACGCTATGCAGATGCCTTTGAGTACAAAAAGAATCAGTTCTATATAAATTCAATGTGACAAGAATTCAATAAGATGAAGACTCAATATGAATGTTAGATATATTGCACTGAGTTTCTGTTTAGAGAGGGGAAAAAAAATAAACTGTCTACTTATTTCTTTTTACAGTGGCTAAAAACAAGTCTTTGGATGGATTTACAGAATCCATGTCTGCACTGATCCTGAAAGAATCAAAAGCAATGACAGGAAAATGATAAAATAAAAAGGATGAGAAACAGATACACATCAAACACCTTTCATTCAGGAAACAGCAAGACCAGACATGTTGGCTGTCTTCCGGTTTCAGTATCTGTTTTCATTCTAAACTATTTTGATTCTCTCTTTCTATAATTAAATATTTTGTAACTGGGGTGCTAGATACACCTTGTGTCTGCAATAAAGTAGAGTAATTCCCCTGTCAATGGAAAGATGGAGTAAAGTGGAATGAAGCTGAGGCTTAATCCTGAATTGAGGCTTAAACCAGCACAGCAGTGAGACACATTAATTTCATTTGTGTCTCTCTTTCTCTCCCCTAAATTTCCACTTAACATTTCTCTTTCTGATTTTATCTCAGGAAAAACAGTACAGACAGTGGCTACTTCTATTAGCCTGAAACAGAGACATTCTGAGCTAGAAACTTATGAAAAATATACCATGTTTCTGAACTTAGTTTTAATCTGTAAACCAAACAGATTTTAATGAAATAAATTCTTAGTCTTTTCCAGATTTGGGGGCTTATATGAAGCATTGCTTTCTGTATCTAAGTATTTCAGTCATCTCCTTAATGCGAAAGGCTGATTCCTATTCCCATTTTCTGAAACTTTGGTACCAGGAGTCCAAAGGAGTAAGTAAAAATCCATACATCCTCACTCCATAGAGCCATTTCTTCTTTCTTATCAGCATTGTCTAATGGCACAGAACTTGCATGGAAGAGCAGAAGTTGCTAGAGACTGAAACTGAGTGGATAAACACTTCTGCTTGTAACAGCCACATTTTGGTACAAAAATGTTTGGAGGTATTTTGGTACAAAATGTTCCTAAAAGAAAAGAAAAGTAAAATCCTAGTTTGGTGTAGTTATCAACCAGCACACAATGCATGAAACAAGGTATTGGCAGCCATGAATAATGAGATCTACTAAAATGAAAAAATAATTTACAGTCAAACTATGCAGCATTTAGAAACAGACTAGAGAACAGAAGAACTCAGACTAGACTGTAAACTAGATTTCAAAAGGAAGAAAGAAAGGAAAGGAAAACATTGTAAATAGAACCAAGAAATAAGTCTGCATGTAGAGTTAAGCATGGAAGATGCTTAGCTGATGAAGGTAGAACCTTTTCTATTTCACTGAACAAGCAGTGATAAGTAAGACTGATGCTAGAAATAAGCCTGAAAAACATATTTACAGCTGGTAAAGGTGTTTAATGACTGATGTAACCCTCAAGAGAGCAAGATGCAGTTTTTCACTTGAAACCAAGAAGCAAAAGGTGAAATAGCCCAGTTAAAGCTGACCTTCGTATAGAGCTTCTGGAATGGCACAGCTTCCTTAATTAGAGGCAGACTCATAATATCATCTAACAGTAGTGACGGCTCTGAGAAAGAGATCTAACAGAACAGTTAGATACAACAAGCAAACTTCCTCCAAAAAACCCAAGTGCACTCGAATCATCCAAGATAAAAAAAAATAGATGCAATAGAGTTACTTTTAAGTGAGAGACATAGCAGTAAAGACACCACAACATAAAGCTCAACGCACTCTTGAAAAATGTCATGAGAAATCTAGATAACTGCTCAGGTCTGTATAAGCTCTATCCTATTCAGCTTCATTGCTGGCAAGTTTAACGATAGTTCAAATATATCTGTACTACACTACTGCCTAAGTACAAGTATTTGTAGCTACTAGTGTAAAGTTAAGGTCAAACTTATAAAATATGGGAGGCAGGATGGATAGCCCAGTCAAGAACATAGAAAGAAATACAAAACATGGAAGGAAGAATGCCCAGCAACTGAGCAAGACGGCAAAAAAGAAAAAAAGGCAACATATAGAGTAAATGGAGACTACACACCTGCAACAGAGGAGATCATCCACAGTGGGACTCTATCAGATGGACACAGACATCTCCAGTATGCACACTATGCAATAAAAAAGCTGCCAACCATCCAGCTGCCATATTTACAGTCATGCTATTGCATCAATGACCCATTTCTCTTCAGCTGCATTGTAAAGCCAGCAGGAACGTATTCCCAACAATACGAAGCTGTAACAGCCTGGAAGATTGTGACCAAAGGTTAGGGGATGTACAATAAAACCTTTCTGTGGTGGGTGGATGAATTCAGGCTGTTGGCAAAGAACTCGCACAACGAGACACGTTACTGCATTGAGTTTATAACAACTGACACACAGAGGTGCTGGAAGAGGGAGGACATTACTGTAGTTTCTGTTCAGCTTTCTAATAGAATATAGAGAGAATATATCCTCTCAGTAAATTCACATGGAGGGCAAGCTGGATTGTGTACATCAACAAAAATGCAAAGATAAAGCCAGTGAAGGAAAGTTAGTAAGCCTGTGAGGAAGAAGCACGTTTTATCCCTTGAGACTAGCACAGAACTCATCAGGGGACTTGTTATAGCAAGACAATCTTTAAGTAAACTGAGAATCTACATTGAGATATACTTTCTGATTTATCCATGGCAACATCATTCACAGTGTTTGCGACACTAAATTTGTTCTGACATTTTACACTTGATGTGTCGATTTTCTTCATGTCTTCTTAGTAGGTATTACAGGACATGAATCCACTTGTAAAGTTATTCTAAGAAAACACAAGAATCTCAGACAGTCAAGATTATAGCTGATGATCTTACGCTGTAACAGAAAGAAATATCAAAGAAAAGGCAATCTAGGAGTATGGACAACCATAAGATATCCACACTACAGCCACTCTTAAATGGCTGCCAAAATTTGAATACCATCCTAGAAGAAGTCAGGCTGAAATGGATACGAGAACATAAAAACAAGAATACCGAGTCAAACAAAGGGACATCCAGACCTTTTTTTTCTTTTTTTTTCCCTGTTCTTTATATTTGTAAAGATAATGTTTGGAAAAGCTGTGTGATGCTTCATTGTAGAAAGAAGTGAGCAACAATCCAGGGAAAGGGAAAGTTTCAGTTGGTCCCTAACTTGCAGCACTTGTAGCTGGCTGCCTAAAATAACGAGGGGTTGAACATGTTCCTCACACATGTCATTACTGCACAGGCTGGAGCTCTGCCTAACATTCAAGCTGGATGTCTTGAGAAGTGACTAATGAAAGACTTACACGCTTAGTTATTGGTATATAAATTAATTACTCCTGTTCCCAAATAGACTTTTTTTACCTGCAACAATTTATAGTTGAGGGACATTCCTACAAAGGTGCTGTCTCTGTATTTGATAGCCCTCAATGGACATCAGTGGATTATTCAATCACCCTTTGGACTGAAGTGAACTTTTATGATTTTACAGCCTTAATACACATTATGTGAAGAGCCCAAAAGGGACACCTGTTGACTTCAGAAAGATCCCAGCCAGAGAAACTGAGAACCACTAAAGAAAGGCTAAGTAGAAAAAGTTTGAAGAGAGTCCATTCACTGAGGGGACTAGCCAACTATTTTTCCACATTGTGTGTGTATATATTAGAATCCTTTGAACCCTTCAAACAGCCAATACCCAAAGTGCAATGTAGGAACACTTATACACAGGAGAAAAAAAACTTTTAAAGAGGCACTCTTACTGGTACTGTGTGCCAATAAAACAGCCAGAGTTAAAGTGTATTGTCTTAAAGTATTAAAATTTGGGCAACTTCGCATTTGTGAAACTTCCCCTAGCTGCCTTGAATACTTTCACAAAGCTGTTTTAAGCACTTGCTCAAAGTCATGCAGCAAGTCTGTGTAGTAGCAGGGAAGTAAACTAGGGTTTCTTAGATGTTAGTTTTTTAACCACCAGCTCTTACTCTGAATGGGCACAATTATAAGGAGATATAATTGGGGTAAAAATTTTATCACAAAATTGTCAGGGAATCTAATATCCATAACACAAATCTGCTCAATCTTTATGCTTTTCCTTAAATAATATTTTTAAATCTCCTCTATGGTAGAAATATGACGGAGATACTTCCACAGACTTTAAAGTAAGATTTACTAGGGATGGGCTGAAGGAAAAACCAAGGCATTTATAATAACATCTTTACATTCAAACTGAACGGCAGCAAAACTTTTGCCACTCCCACAGTATTGTAACTGAGATAAAACATCTTCAGGGTTTACAGTGACAAAAAAAACATTATGACTGTGCCTGTTGCAGATAGTTTGATAAGTCCTGGCAAACTAAAAATGACAGAAATATTGGTTCTCTACTAACTAATAAGTACACATCCAGAAACTTCACTAAATCTAAAAATGATGGATAGGCATAACGTTTACCAAATAAGGTATGTGACCTTTACTGAATAAATACCTGTATAATAAAATAGTTGCTGATCTGGATCATTGAATGAGGTGGTTTGTAATAAAGATCATGTTATTGCAACATTATACTTTGGGGGCAGGAAGCAGATAGGTCAAAACTGTGATGTTATTTAACTCACATTGTCTATTTAATCAATATATTCCTTAATAACCATAATGATTCCACCTACATCAGGCTAATAGTAAATGCTTTTCTTTGTTTAAAGTAAACTGTTTCTATGAATATCAAGCACTAGAATAGATGAATATAACAGTGACAGTATTCTCAGGAACCATAGAATACCTTTTACTCCTCACCCCCCAGCCCTCCCCCAGTTTTTCACTTGATGCTCTGCAACTTGCCAGGCTTAGAATAAAAATAAAAAAATATCTAGCCTGACTGCTAAAGTGACAACCCTTATCAACTGATACTATTCTGTCACAGTAGTTACGCTACACAGGAGAGAGCAGATCTTTTCATTCTGAGTGACAAAATCAAAAAAGTCATTGGAATATTTCCACTACCGATTTCTGAACTACTGAGATCCAAAAATCTTAGTGCTTGCTACTCACGAGCATGTTGACAGCAAAGCACTACGCAGTACATTTCAAAAAGCTCTTCTCACATGAATAAATATATAATAGAAGTAAACAAAACCTCTAGACATCAACGACTTAGCTGTGCCACCTTCTTTATTCTCATCCACCATTAGACCAGACTACATATCTGAGGATGATTTGAGCCCAGATTATAGCTTTTTGTTGTTTGTTTTTCAGAGAAAGAAAAGAAATGGAGAGTGCATTAAGGGGCTAATCCCATCCTCTCTCATATCTAAATGCAATGTGTACTTCTGAATATGAGAAGGTGTTCGGAAATATTGTTCACAGATCAAGTCAAATGAGTGGAGGCAGCTGAGAAAAAAACCTACAGTTGTAAAAGAGATATTCAGGTTATAGATTTTCATATTCCCAGGTTTTATGAAAAGAGAACGTATGTCAACGGTTTAAAAGGAAACAAAAACTTGTACTGTTTGGGAAAGGGGCCTAGTAAAATAGTTCAGTGATCCACTGTTGCTGCCTATTAAATACAGTTACACAAGTAAGAAAAATATAACATAAAACTAATATTGTTGCGTGCAACATCAAAAGAATATAGGCTGCACACGGGTTTGAATTTACTGACTTAATCAGAAACTAACCTTCTTATTAATGGATCATGTAGTTGTGGAAATACATTGAGATTGTGATCTTTTACCAGCACTAGGTAATACTAAAGAAGCTGTGTTAAACATCAGTGAATGAGTGACATAATATCATTTTTAACATCTCAAAAGGCATAAAGACAATTTGCAATATTTTTTTCTGTTCTTTCAAATAAGTTTTCTCATTAAAGTAAAATTAATCTTGGTAGGACATCTCCCTGTGTTTAAACTCCTTACTTCAGAAGTTATTCCTGAAAGGAAAAATGTGAGTGCTTATACTAGACATAGGATACCTAGGACTACTTGTCTGCATCTGATTTAAAACTGTGTATTGGTTCATGGTTTAATTTTTATCTTTTTATTTCAAAGAGTGACTTTGTTCATTTTTTCAAACAGGTATAGTTTTTATTTGTTGGGTTTCTTATAAAACTGTTCAATTCTTCCAAATTGCTTTATTCTGTTTCTGTGTATTTATTTTTTAGTTTCTTTGCAAATATATCAGTTTTAGTACGCAAAGTCATATAATATATGAACATATACTCAAGAAGCATGGTTATTATCTGACAAGTGTCAAAATGCATATTTTTGCAGCTACAAAGCTAAAGCTATAAATACATGGCTGGAGTTAATTTACGAAGTGAATGATAATATGTTCATAAGAGTAATTAATATTTACTGTACTTACTATAATTCTTTTTATCCATAAAAATGACTGTTCATATTTCTGGGTTTTATAAGGCAATTTTCCTGTTCCTTAGACTTTTAACGTCTCTGGAATCACATTAGTGGCAGGTTTTAGCACTCTTTTTTTCTCAGCAGTCAGCTTCTCTTTTACAATTCAGTGGTTAGTGATTTTTACCCTGCTTGAAAAACCTTTGTCGTAACACACTGCTGGTCAGCCAACAGGCAGATCAAAAGTGCTACCCACTGAATGAGTAGTTGCCAACAAAGAAGGAATTACTCATAGGGAACCAATCTGTTTTTAAATGGTAATTCCCAAGAAAATACTTAGATGCCCTGAAATGTCACGGCATTCTGCTCTCAAGGATTACTGCTTAAATTTTATTTTTCCTAACTAATGGATCTATGCATACTATGTTGCATTTGAAATAACTTTCAGTGTAAATCTTTGCAATTCTTTTCAGAGTTTGTAATTGGCTAGAATTGGGTTTATTTGACAGCTTATTTGGGGTTTGCATGAGTGACTCGGAGCTGAAAAAACCAGCCTCCTACTATCTCTAGTCATCCAACACCACTGGGACTCCTTCCCCTACCTGAAAAACATAACCTAACCTAGCCTAGCATGATGCTCTAACAAACGCTATCAGAAAGCCCTGTTTGGACTTGGACTTTTATAGCTGAAGGCTTAAATCTGACTTCTGGCTAGTAACTATATAAGCAATCAAAGGATAAAAAGAAAAGTAAAACCAAAAAGAAAACTGTAAAGAAAATACAAAATCCTGCCACTTCTAGTACCATGTTTTCCGGTAGAATTCTTTGCCCTTATCCAAAAATCTGAATGAAGGTAAAAAAAGTCCATTTTAAGGAGTACAGGAAAGATTACATATTGCATCAGTACAGTCTCTGCAAAGCTTTAGGTAACCTGATAATGGACTGAGGAGGTTAGTCTTGTGACTCATGGCGTAGATTGTTTCAAAGCCAGTTTAAAATTTCCTCTACTCAGTCCATCATTTCTATACCTCATCTGCACCCTCCTGTGCACCAGTACAGTTGTTATTGAGGCCACAGTGTAAAACAAAAAATGGAACTTGCAACAATTAAAATAACCCACCTTTGGGGTTATATTTAAGATGGAGTCTTTTGGTAATATGGTGTGTAACACAGCCTATAAACAGTAACATTAACGCAACTGTCACGGCAGTGACAAGTGGCCAGAGAAGGAGCAGGAGCTTCTTGAGCTGGCTTTGCCATCAAAGCCAGAACCTGTATCAACACTTCCTGGGCCAGCCTTGAAGGCTGACAGCAGAAGATACAAATGGGGAGAGGAAGAGGGTCCATTTCTTCAGAAACCTCGTTGACTGGGCAGAGTGATGCAAAAATGGGAGTCACATATACCTCAAGGACTGTAGCTATTCTTTTTACTATTGAGCATATAGCTTGTATTTTGGCACCGAACATAAGCAGAAATGAATCCAAAGTGATTGTTCCACATCTAACTGCACTCAGACTATTAGGAATGTTTGAAAGGCAAATCTAAAATGTAAATCTTTTGGCTTAAATCATTTCTATGTTCTGCAATAAGCAATGATAAAAACTGTCTCGAGCTATATTTACTTAAAATGTGTGAAATGTTAGCATAAAACAAAACTTAAGTAGAGAGGGCATTGGCAAAATGAATGTCAGTAAAAATGTAATTAAGCTTAAATAGATGTTAGTTTTGTCTCTAATGATCTTTGTTATTTGTTGTATTCAATGTTACAGTGTACAAATATATTTTCAAAAGTTTTTTATTGGATACAATGCATTTGATTTGCCTCTGAGTTTCACTGCAGTAATTATTGTAGGAATCTGAACAAACATTGTAAATTATCAGTTAATGAAAAATGGGTTTATATGTTTCATTCAAAAATTTCATTGGATTATCCCCATCTAAAAAAATAATGAGCAATTTTGAAATTAAAGAGACAAGAAAAAATATCTCATCAATAGACATGAGTATGCTAAATCAGAATAATTTATTCCTCCGATTACTTAAAGCCATAAGATATGCAACAGCTATATAATAGGAGTACCATCAGCCAGCATTCAGAGAATAGTAAATGTAGAGTGAAAGCATCCAGAAATGTTCTTTTGTATTTTACTTTTTATTTTTGTCTAGAGACATAGCATAAATAAACATTCAGCTGAAGGGAATGGAAGATTTGCTCAGAACCAAGACTTGTGTTTTTCAGCACTCTGAAATACAGAATTAGCTTAGTTATATTTTTCCACATTAAAATCTTTATAGAGTGATGAAAAGATAAACACATACAAACTCATTTTCACAAAGACACAGGTAATTTCATTCAATGCACTTTCTCTGGGAAGCTTATTTGATGAAACACGCATTGGTTATCTTATTGATGCTTGGTTTTGCTTCTAGTTCACAAATACCCTATGCAGGTTATCTAAGAGAGCCACGGGGATGGGGTCCACACTTTAGGCATTTGTGGACTCTGGAAGCAGCTTGGTTTCCAAATTTTTAAGGCTCTCCATACTCCCTCCTTTACTCATCACAATGTCTCTCAGTCTATGGAGAAGGCAAACAATAGAAATTAAGATTATAGAATGGTTTGAGTTGGAAGGGACCTGTAAAGATCATCCAGCCTACCCCCCTGCCACAGGCAGCGACATCTATTACTACCTATCGGGTTGCTCAGAGCCCCAACCAACCTAACCTTGAACACTTCCAGGGATGGGGCATCCACAACTCTGGACAACTTGTTCCAGTGTCTCACCACCCCCACCATAAAAAAAATTCTTTCTTATGTCCAGTCTAAATCTACCCTTTTTCAAACTGTTGCCCCTTGTCCTGTCACTAGAGGCCTCGATAAAAAGTAAAATGATGTCAGTGGGATGTCTGTATTTAAGTGTCTGATTCCAAAACCAGTATTACAACTGTGCAGCAATACAGGAAAATGTAACAGCCGCATGCTTTTAATACAGCAAATGTTATTAATGTTTTTATACAGGGAATCTTATACTGGTAAATCTCAGCAGCAGCAGCATTTGTTTGGGCTCTATTAGACTATGCACAAATAGAAAACTTCTTCCTTCCCTCATTATCCAATTCTCCACATATGCATGCACATAATACTCTCAAAGAAGCAAGCATGCTCAGTCAGAGCACTCTTTCCCTTCTCAATCAGATACAACAACAGCTCCTACAATGGCAGATCCATCCACACAGGCAAGAAGGAAATCTCTTCCCTCCCTTCTTTCTTGAAATCAAATTCTGTGGGAGAAACAGCAGCTTTGGGCTTTCAGCCAGGCATGCAAAGGCAGATGCAGCTTCACCAGCCATTCCCTACTTCTTCCGAGAGAAAGTATCTGCAGCTTATCACGACGTTCTCTGTGACCGAGCACATATAAGCTAAGCTCACTAAGGCTCTATAACGGCTCACAAAAGATAGCAAAAATACTGGTTTATTTTCTTTTCTTCAAAAGACAAAAAGCAAAATGATCCCTGAATTTTGGCAGAATTCAAACCTGAGGGGTTTTACCTCAAGAGATGAAAGCTTTAGAAGCTGCAAGAAAGCACTCAGAAAGACCCTACCTGTAGGATCTCACAACCTGTTTTCTCCTAAAGCAGACATATGGAAAATAAAAACAAATTTTGGCCCAACAGAAATTCTTGGTGAAAAATGTACTGTCATCCTATTAATTAGATAAATAGGATGTTTTTTACATTAATTCTTTATATTATAGGTGTGTGCAGTGGGAAAGACAGGAGCCTACACAAAACATATATACAAGCACACATCAACACTGCAAACATGTCCTATCTGCCCTAAGTTATATAAATGCTTGCATTCAAAAAAAGCCCCAAACAAAACAACAAACCTGAAATGAAAAAATCCAGTTAAAAGATGCATTTTGAAAACAAAAGACTATGCTCTTGCAGCTTTTAAATTATCACACTAAAAACATTAGTGGTATATTGTCTCTTCTTCTTCCCATTAGCATATGAGAAAATGGAAATCTTTGCTTCAGGGAAAAAAGAGGAGAAAGTGAAGGAGCCTTTCCCTTTCTGCTTGTGTATTGCCAGCACTGGCTCCCCGCCCCCACCACGCAGCCTCTTTTGGTGCTTTGGCAAGTTGTTTTGCTGTCTCTCAATGAAATCTTTGCTCTTTCTGCTCCGTTAACATTACAGGTAGAAATTGTATCTACTCGAAGTGGCTTTAATGTACATAATCTGCCTCTTTCTCTCTCTCCTCGTTATATGGCTACGTAGGTGGCCTTTAGTTGGGCATACTGCAATCATTTCAAGGGCAATGGCATATGCAAGTAAGTACCTGGGTCCCTTGCTGGGATTTTAAATGCATTAAATTAAATGGCTTTTCAGTTTCAGCAAAAGAGTTTGGGAACAACTTGAAAGTTTCTGTATTGGATGAGTCACTATGTTTTGTTACCACAGAATGACAAACACCTGACAAATGATAACCTGCCTAGAAATGAGGATACTACTAAAATAAGCATTCCAATCACCCCAGAGAAGCAGCATTTCTGCAACATAGATTTTCTTTTCTTAACTATATTCACCAATGAATAATGGAAAAGGCCAAGGAGACATTAATCTGGTGTATTTTACATAGAAAAGAAAGTGATGGGGGTCTCTGAAGCTCTAATGGCAACTTGTGCACTTTATCTGATTACTCTTGCAATATAATAAAATAGTATGAGAAATTATTGCATTGTTATGATATAAAAAGTATTTTCAGGCAATTATAATAAACAAGAAGCACAAAACACATTTATTACATTTTATTGCTGTGGCTTCTTTTATAGTTAAAAATAAAAATCATGAGAGACATTCAGAAGGATGACTTATGCAGGAGGCATTATGACTCATAGGCCTCACAAAACAGATGGGACTTTTTATTAGGGTTGGGCAAATCAAATAACAAGTATGCTGAATAGCATACTTATCAGATATATCGATGACAGGAATAGGGCTTTATTCTCTCTGTGTCTTTAGTAATTTCACAGCAGTGCAAATTCATTCACTTCAGTGGGACAACTCTGCAGGTAGATGTTAAGAAAGATTTATCTCATTGCTACATATAAAGGGCTATACGTCAAAAACTTCTCCTGATCCTATTATTTCTTACATTTTTCATAAACATCCATAAATAAATTCAACCATTTCAGCCCCATTCTCTGTCTTTTTATATGACATTGTCTGTTATTATAGAACAAAATCATACAAATACTTAAACACAGGCATTTTATTTTGATTAGTAGTATAATTGAAGTTAACTGGGTTGTTCACATGATCAAGGGAACAAATACTAAAGCATATTCCAAATCACACCCACAGTGAGTCAGTTGCTCGTATTTCTGTTCTGTCGTTCATCCCATGATGAACACAAAATTCTGTGAATGTCCTACCATGCTCGTAGCACTCGGTATAGTAACCTTGCAAATTTGAATAACACTGGTTTTGTGTAAATTTAATTCTACTAAAGGGATAACATTTTAAAAATTGCTTAACAAGTTTACATACCTGTTCCCATTGTCAGAACTTAGGTTAAGCATTTAAGTATTTTTATTTGGAACCATGGATTTTCAGTGAGACTTAATATATGTCATGTTAGATAGCAGAACTCAGATATTTTAAAAATGAGAAAGAATGACATGAAAATCCATCCAATACCAATATTATTTAAAAAAAAGAATGTTCCTGTTCTCCCTTTCCTGACCCCTAGGTATTTTCTCTACCTGCTCCTCTCCCAGTACAATTTTGGAAATCTTACGTACTGGATAAGGCTGCTGTGTTCTGCCATTCTCCATAAAAACAATGTTCAGATATTGAATAGACTAGAAATAGAACATGAAATTTCCAAACATAGGATGAACAGAAAAGAGCTGTAATGATTCCAGAGGCATTGGATTTCCTTAAGGAGAAGAAACACACGTAAGCTTATTAAATTTAGGTACAAATCCCTAGGAAAAAAATCTCTAGTTTCAGCTGATGCCAATGGGAATTTGTTTATAAAACAATACATGATATTTTTTTTCTATTCTCAGAAATAGATTGGTAGACAGAAATAATAACACGTAGGGCTGAGAAGCAGAGGAAGCTTTCCTTTACAATTCTCTTTACTGTCTATATCACACAACAAAGTTTCACAGAGATGTGCTTGGAAGATGGTAAATATCATTATCCTCCTCTTTTAGAATGGGTAACACAGGAGGAAACCTCCACCGACTTTGAAGGTGAATACACCAAGTTATGCACTTGTCTGTGCTACTTACGAACAATTGAGCGAAGCTGAATGGGCTAACAGATGTTGTTTTACTGGGTATAAGCACAGTTTCTCCCTCTCCAGCACAAGGAATAACAAAGTTGGGATCATGCTTCCCAGATTGTCTTGCTTGTCTCATGACTGTGAGACTGTTTGCTCAAAGGGGTGTGATATCCTCTTCATGCCTTTTGCTCACTCTGAGAATAACAATCTGCTACTGCCACTAGTTTTGCTCAGGTTAGAGAATGATGCTTGAAGATTTTGTGCTCCAAATCTGCGCATAGATTTGGAACATACACAGGTAGATTTTCAGGTTTTAGTTTTTTTGTGGGTTGGGGGATTTTTTTTTTTTTGTAACCCTTTGAAAAAGCATTTTTCTTGTCAATGAATATAAACATACTTGTCATACTAATTTTCTACTATAGTTGCTGTGAATTCACTGGAATTGCAATAGGGCTTGAGCCAATATCACAGAAGATTCCACATTCAATGCTGCCTCTCACTAAGAGAATGAATAGCCTCACACCTACAGATCATCTCCTAGGTTTCTCTTAAGAAAAACAGCATAAATGGGAAAATTATTCTAATGTTTCTGTAGAAAATTAAGAATTCATGCCATGGAAAGCATAATAATGATACTTGTACTATATAGAAAGGATTATTGTATTTTGGAACTCAATGGCTCTGATTTCCTATTTCTGGCTTTATCACAGATTTCTTCTAAAAACCTAAACCAGTCATGTCACAAATTCCAGTTTTTCCAAACCAGTATGATATTTCCATCACTTTAACCCTTTTATCTTTTTAGACTTTCATCTCTCCAGAGAAACCACAGTGTAAGTGGACAGTGAAGACAAAGAAAGGAGTATGGAAATACTCAACAACTAGGCCAGAAGAATCAATTTTAACTAATTCCCTGCAAAGAGCAGACAGACAAAATTAATTTTCATATATTAAGCCTTGTAAAGGTCCTCTCTTCAGAAATCTTAACCATTGCTGACCTCATGCTTTATGTGAGGTGTCAATGTACTGTGGTAGCCCAAATATGTATAGGAATAAAAGAGCATTAACACGTACATTATATTAAAAGATGATGTTACAACTGCATTAGGAGGATGAAGTAATGTTCACCAAAATTAAAGCAAATTTATTTCCATCACTTTGTGACTATATTATTATTCTTTTTCCCTGTGGTATCCGCTGCTTCAATGAACTAGTTACCTTCAAAAAAATGCATGAAAAGTGGCTGTTTACAATAAGGTTTGTACTTCATATGTTGTAAATACTGGAAACGTTATAATGAATGAGGCAGATGATTTCAGGAAAAAGCACATTAAGGTAGTTGAATATGATCCCGAATAAGCAGATTTTCCCTCTCTCCCCTTCACAATGCCCAGACTAATACAAGATTTATTACTTATGTTAGATCCTCAAAAGTAAAAACCCAAGTTCTAGTCAGAAGCCTAATTCTCATTGATAGAATGTAAACATCTAAATAGCTATAAGGATCTGTTATAAACCAGACATTTTCACAAAGTCATTAAGTGTATGTTCCTCATTAATTTCCCCATCATAGAGAATACTATATACTTGTAATTGCAGCTGTGGCCAATATAAACATTCCGCAAACTGATGTAACATCTAGTTGTTTTAAAAGTGTAGAAAGAATTTTGAAAAACTAGATACTGATGTATAAAATTTGTTATCTCAAACTTGCAAGTATTTCTGACAATATTTTATCATATTCGTTTCTCGGTTCGCCAACAGATATCTGGAATACTAACAGTTGATCTTTCAAATATCCGTGAAAATTCACAAATTATTAGGTGCAAAGGAGAGAAAAATCTTTGTTGATAGTTTGTGTAGTATATTCACTGCAATAATAATTTTGCTTTCACTGTAAGGCTGGATACGATCAACTACCTAAGGCCTTTATATAATGATAATAATATAATGCATAAAGAAAAGTTTAGGAGATTAAGTGAATAAATTCTCTATAAGAATAAAACCAGTTATGCATTCATGCAATGAATACATTTACATCAAGGTAAATAAAGGTTAATGAGTAAATTTTAGTTCTTATATTTCCCAAGTTTCAGGTTTTGATTTGTCTAAAGGTATTGCAACTATAGAAAAGTAAAATGGTTTATAAGCACATCATTGCAAATATTAGTCTTTGCTTTCCAAAAAAAGGCAAAAGAAGGAATGCATATGCTCATAGGTGACCAGATTGGGGAACATTTCCTGTTTAAGTATTGCATCACCGTCACGGCCCAGCAACTTAACGCTCTACCCACTTAACCATCTGTCCCATCCTACATCTAACATTTTAGCTATTTAACTTAAGAAATGAAAAATCTAACCAGTAATGTTTCCCGTTAATGTAAAATGTGTAATTATTACTTCTGCATAAAAAGATAAATATCATCATACATTTTAGGTACATGAATTAGTTCTGATGCTATAAAGACTGTAATTCTTACAATGAAGCAAAATAATTAGAGGAATTGATGATAAGAAAGAACAGTAACTACACTTTCTCCCCATTTACAGTCACACCTGCTTAGAGATTAAATTGTATTTTTATGCTACATTAAAACAGCATTTTCTACAGGAATGCATCGTGTTTCTGAAAGGCAATTGCAAATGCCTTTGTGAACTCAGCATTATTTTGTGTTCTGCAGCAAGCATTTGTGTTAGTGTCAATTAATCTGTAATTCCATTCTAAGAGAGGAAAAAAAAAGAGAAGAAATGTCATTCAGAGCACCACCCATATACTCCTACTCTATGTGAACTTTGTTGTGAGAGTTTTATCATCCTTTGCAAGCTCCTGAATCAGGCAGATAAAACTTTGCTGTAATGTTTGATCTGAATACAGCCTCCTACCATTGTCACTCTCAGCTGATTTTCAGTCTAGGAATTCATATTTTTTATCTAGGCGCTCCAATGTCCCAGCTGTTATAACAAGTATGCCAGCTTTGATCATCACATTTGATTACATAATTAATACAAATTATTTTATTTTAAATATAAGCTTGCCAACATTTTTTATGGCAAAACAATCTTCTTCAGGAACCACTGGTCATTATTTCTGTCAAACCTCCTCTACCACTTCATCGAATTTCTTTTCATCTAGCTGCCTTTCAAGAAACTAGAAAGGTAACTAGGTGTTAACAGGCTGTTCTTTCTCCTAGCATCTCGAAGTACAACCGGGTGCAAAGAATTGCAGTGAGTGTGTAGTTACCATGTTTACTGAGATCTCACAGAGAAACTGAACAGGTTGTTTCACGTCTCCTAGAATCAAAAGAAACAGCAGGAGAACATCTGTTCTACAACTCTGCACCATGGGAAAAGAGATTATAGGGCTACTCTATCTGGCTGGACTAGTTTCAATAATTAAAAAAGGACATGGGTTTACCTGGTCATTCTCTGTTTTGTCAGGTACGGTTTTGAACTCCTTGGTGAAGGAGACACCAAGTCAGTAGGTAAAGTGCAAGCAAAAAAAGCTTGTTGTTTCAGTTGTTCTTAACAGCGCAGAGTGTACTAGACACGTGACAAAGCCAAACCCAGAACGAGTGTTCTCGTCAATGGATGCCACCAGCCAGGCAATCATACTCATAGGCAGATTAATTTGACTGTTTTTCTTTAACGATTATTTGTTGGTAGATGTGGTGATCTAGTACTTTGGAAGATTGCTATTGGCACCAGAGACTTTCTAAGAAAGATTTGCTTTGCAAAGACAAATAGGGTCTCTCTCACATCCACAATCATAGTAACGCTACCTTTGTTCTTACAATAACTGCCTTTGTGCACACTCTACAAAGTTCATATTATGACTTTTAAGTCTGGCTGATTGCTTTCATTGATTCTAAGTATTAAGTACTAATTATTTCAAATAGATTAACAATACTGTAAATACAAAAAAGTTACATGATGCTCTAAAACTGTCAGCAAGAAAATCTAATCTTAATAAGTGACTAACATTCAGAAGTATGATAGTAAAAAAGATTAAAACAATTTTGGGGAATCAGTATAAGAGTTTGAATCAAGGAATCCTTTTGGTGTATCTCTCTGGCTTATTCTTCTGCTAGGTAGTTGTATTTGTTTGCAGTTACTGAAGTCATTCAATTCTTTATCTGATGGCAGATAAAGAATTCTGTAACTACTTTAAAAAATTATGATTCAATATATCAGAACTTTAAAAGAAGTACACTCAGCTGCTCAGCTGGAAGAATACTAAGAAGCCTACAGTTTACCCAGCAAATTAATAAATACAAGTGACATAGTGAATTTGAATTACTTGGCAACTACTTCTATTTATACATATAACGGTAAAACTTTGCATATAGGAAGGCCCTGAGCAACCAGATCATGTTTCACTTTGAGCAGAAGGTGGGACTACATGACTTCCAGAAGATCTTTGCAACCTGAACTTTCTATGACTGCCTGTGTAAGTTCAAGTGAATAATTAACATCATACAGTCTATATTTATAAATGTAAATTTAAAAAAATGTATAGAACACTGTGGTAGATCATTGCAATTTGACACTTTAGTGAAAAGATCAGGATGGAACTCCCCTTCCCCAAAATCCTATTAATTATTTCATTGAAGGACCAAACCAGCACTGCACAGAGGTACTTCTAGGAGATCCTTTTAAACGTTATTGAAGATATAAGTCACTTGCAAGAGGGTTTGCACTGCACAGCATTAATTCGCATTACATCTAATTATTCAAGAACTATTGGTTTAATGTGGATTTCATTTTCTCAAGTATTTTTCAGAGACTTTTTTGTTAAACATGGCAGTGAATTAAAACTTCTTAATTTTTGTTAAAGTATGACTTAATGTTTACTGTGTTAGTCATCTGTAAAAAAAAATTTCTCAATGACCATCTGTCGTGGTTTAAGCCCAGCCAGCAACTAAGCCCCAGCCAGCCACTCGCTCACTTCCCTCTGTTGGGATGAGGGAGAGAAACAGAAGAATAAAAGTGAGAAAACTTGTGGGTTGAGATAAAGACAGTTTAATAAGAAAAGCAAAAGCCACGCACACAAGCAAAGCAAAACAAGGAATTCATTCCCCACTTCCCATGGGCAGGCAGGTGTTCAGCCATC
>JANXJC010000029.1:7871031-7899342 GCA_027564655.1 Leptodon cayanensis
CCAACTGGCCAAAGGGGTATTCCATACCATGTGATGTCATGCCCAGTATATAAACTGGGGGGAGTTGGCCTGGGGGGATCAGTGCTCGGGAGCTAACTGGGCATCAGTCAGCAAATGGTGAGCAATTGCATTGTGCATCGCTTGCATATTCCTATTATTATTATTATTATTGTCAATTTTTATTATTATCATTATTACTTTCTTCCTTTCTGTTCTATTAAACTGTTCTTATCTCAAGCCACAAGTTTTACTTTGTTTTCCAATTCTCTCGCCCATCCCACTGGGTGCAGGGAAGTGAGTGAGCGGCTGTGTGGTCCTTAGTTGTTGGCTGGGGTTAAACCACAACATCTAGTTAAATTATATTAATCTTCAATGATTTAAAAGCTTATAGATGAAGTTGTGGTTTTGTTTGTGGTTTTTTTTGCCTTTATGTAATTTTTTATTTAAGTTGGCTTACTTATAACCTTCATAGTCATTAAGAAAAGCAGCAGTAGAAAAGTACAAGGATTTTGAGATATATGTTCCTTTGGAATGCAAAATATTCATGGGTTTGTGTTCATCTTAAATTGCAATAAAATGTCAAAATATTGAAAATTTGTCATTTAAAATAAATCAAATTAAAAAGGTGGAAACATCCTCATTTCTTTTCAAAACATTTGAACATTCTATATAATTTCATTCCTGTAATTTTTTTTTTTTTTCATTTTGAATTATGTTAAAACTAAGTGTTAGTGGTTGTTTATACAATACATAGTTCAGCTATTTTCTCATACATAACACAAACCAAAGAACATTATTTTATTAAAGATATAAATTCTGTATTTCTTATATACCTAAAATGACGACCATGGCTACATAGCATCATTAACTCAGCAACCTATTTTTAATTTCTTTGCAAGAGATTATACGAGACTGAGAGCTCTTTATAGTGTCCAGTAAAGATAATAGAGTCCCATTGATGGCAATGGTCTTTGGATGAAATTCTAACTGTTGTTCTTACCAATGACTTGGAGAGGAAAGGACATGAATTCTCAGATGTCTTTCCGAAATCTCTCCCATATAGAAGAAACTACTCAAGATCATCTCATGAATTATAGCAGTTCCAATAATAAGTGCTGGCCCTACTTCAAAAGACAAAATTTTGGAAGACAATCTGTCTCTCACAATGTGCTTAAACTCAGTTTTCAGTAGCTGGTGCCAACCAATCTATTCCACATAAATTGAATTGAAGTTCTCCAAGGAGATTTTCTGTTCAGGTTCCCTAGAGATTTTGTAGTCACCAGCACAGTCCATGTCAAATTTGCAGGGGAGGGAAAGACAGTCAAGTGTGAACCTAGCTTGTCTTCTTAGAAACACATTAGGGGAAAAAAGTTTTTCATTCAAGTTCCTCGTGACAATTCAGCCTCAGAATTATGAAAATTCAGCATGGGGATGTGAGAGAAGTATAAGAGAGTCCTAAATCCTTGCAAACTCTGTTTCACCACTGCAGATTCCCCCTTTTCTTATCCCTCAGTGAACTGCTTTTCTCTGGCTCTCATTTCTCTGCACCTTTAGTAGACGTAGCACCTTTCCTCCACTGCACCTTGCTCTGCTTTATTCCATTTCAGTCTTACAGTATATATTGCATGGTTTCAAACAGGAGTAAAATTCTCATATCTGTATCCATCATTCAAATTCTTTGCCAGCAGAAGGACAAATCTGTTAATTTCTTATGATTAATTAGCTAATGTTTACTTTACACTTAAAACATAAATAGCTGTGTCCTTCAGGTGCCAAGTGTTTCACTTCTGCAATTCTTTATGCAGAGTGCCCCGAATTTTCTCAGAAAAGGCACACAGTGTTTCTTTGTGCAGCCCATCTAGACAACATTATCAACTGTTCAAAGATATCTTTATGCTTTGTGCCTTGTTGGAACCAGTCTGTACATGGAAGCACAGCACTACAAGAAGTTCAGAGGCAGCTTACACCTTCTCCTGGTCTATATATCTATCTAAAAGCTTTAGAGAGTGCAAGGACTGATCCTTCTCCAGTCCTCTGGAAAGCAGACTCTCCTAAAATAAAATATGAAGCACTAAACCTGTACCTTAGTTGTACTTTGCACTGGGCCTGTCAGCTGATCAGTCGTAATCACTTTTTGTGTCAACTTCCCTATGTCTGATGTATAATGTCTCTTGAAAAAATCTGTAAATTGGTATAATAACTCCATGCCAGCATGATATAACTACCCATGACTACACAGGTGCTCTATGAAACTACTAATAACAATACCATTGTCGATTCTTGATGCTGACAAAATATATTCTTTAAATTGGTTTAAAAAGTGCTAACCAAATGCAAATTCTAATCCAGCAAATGGTTCTGTGCAGATAAATCCTGATTTCTGCAAAACCTGAGAGAGAAGTCAGAACCTTTGAGTTTAAGGAAGCTGGCAAAATCAGAGGCACTGTACATGTCTCTGATAACATTGTGGTACACCACCTTGTTACTTCTATGCACACAGGCTAAAATATCATAAACTAGTTCTTTAAATGATACGGGTTTTGTTAACTCTCACAATTATTAGTCAATGCTGCACTCAACGACGCATAGCAAAACAGACATACACGTGACCAGTCTTTTATACTGTTAGCACTCAAGACTGACCAAGTGTGCATGAACGTCACTGGAGAAGCCAGGTAGCTGCCCTTTTCTGGGGTAATCAGCTCAGACACAGCGCCACGTGAATCCTGCAAACCAGTAAACACTGTACTATGATTGCTAATAACAGTTCCTAGGCTTTGTGCTAGGCTAACAGGGGCTTCAGGATTTGTTATGCTTTGTCTTGTTTTGGCTTGCCTGGAACTTTGGTCAGCTTGTTTAGCTGCAGCAGCAACCGCCTAATGACGAGGTAGCTATTGCCTAATTTGTTTTAGTTTTACTTAGCTTTGTATAATTGCGTGGTGTAATGTCTACTGTTAAGAATTTTGACACAGATATGAATAACAAGTAGATAGGCTGTGTACAATGAACTGTCTATGACCACGGAATAATGATGAAGCATGAAGTAGTACAGGCAAGAGGTGATAGCAAAGGTCTTGAAGGCAAGAGCAGAGAACGGTACTAGAGGTCCCAGGGGTATCAAAAACTCACCAGAGGCTGGCTACTGATAGTAATGCAAACTTAGGAATTGGGAACATGCAATTCCAGCAAAGGAAGATGGACTCTTCTATCCGGAACGACTTCCCATTGAATATCTCAGGATGCTCACAGCTCATCTTAAGGTTGCGCCCCACCCCACGCACTGAAAGCACTGACCTTGGGGCCCAGAGGAGCAGGGAAGTGGTGAGCATAACGCCAGAGAAAAGGGAGAGTTTGACAGAAAGGGTTTTTTTGTATGGCAACCTTTAGCTCTAATATTGTTAAGGAGGTTTATTTTGCATAAAGTAGATAACTGGGACTGTGGTGCTAGTATCCACTGAATATTACAATGTAACTGACTAGTAATAATAACAGTTTGTAGTATTTTAGCTACAGTTAAGACTTTTGATTATGCCAACAATGAATTCCTGGCTTCACTGTAAGGTGCCTCCTTTCTGAGAGTAACACCACACAAGTCACCTGAGCTGGAAAACGAACGCATGGGCATCTGCAACCATCCATTTACATCCTACAAAAAATGCTCATCTATATTTAACTGCTGCAAAGTTTAATAACTTTGCCTCATCCCTTTCTGTTCACTAACTGCCTTCTCTCTCCAAGGAATTATATGCTAATATATGCCAACACAGTTCCTCAATCAGTGGGGCCCACGTACACAGACATCCACGTGTTCACATTCAAACACAGAACCAACTCACTAGAGTGCACTTAAAGAAACCAGTACCATTCATCTCCATCTGCAAAGGTGTCCCGTAGGAATAATCAGAAAATTCAAACTTTCAGTATCGGTATATTTTCACAAAACTATATGATGCTGATGAAACTGTATTTGCTAATGGAAAGCTCTTTTAGCCAAGAGACAGTGAACAGCCCTCAAATTAATTGGGGAGGAGGAAAAAAAAAATAAATAAGAAGAGCAGAGAACAAGTAAACGCTTTTTCTATTGTGCCACATAGATTATTTCAGGGACCGAAGAAAAGTTTTATAGTTTTCTTACTATGAGGGGCCAAATGGAGGGTCTCTCGCCACCTCTACCACCAGCCATGGTAAAGGCAGCAGGATACCTCCTGCCTTTTAGCATTGAGCCCTGCACGGACACAGCGGGCGCTGTGCCTCCACCCTCACTGTTAAACATCACTTAAATGTTGACAGCAGCAGTTCTAAAGCACTGGCAAAGGATATATAAAATTATCCTGCAGGTGGGCTACCATTGGTTTGACTGTCTCGACATACACATACATAGAGTGCAGTTAGTGCTGTGTGTGCACCTCATGTATGTACGTACACCTCAGATAAATTTAAACTAGGTAAGATGCTGTTGTCGGCGTAGCTGCAGCGACAGAGGATTCGGCGCAGACTGCAACAATTCACTAGCAACACCATCAGGAGCCTCATGCTGCCATGCCCGAGATGTCAGCAGTTTGAAAGGGGTCCAAATACGGCTTCTCTTTAGCCTACACGTTATCTCCTACAGCTGTAGTCACTTCAGAGACAAGAACAAAGAGGTGTTCAGAATCTATTTATAGTGGGTGAAGGTTTTGCCTAAGGATAGGGATCTCCAGTGAACCTGCAATAAAATACACCTTGGTTTAGCAGGTTAGTTCAGGTCAGTTGTAGGTCGTTGGTGGGGTGGGGAGAAGTTCCTGACCTACTGATCTGACAACATTAAGACCATCTGTAGCTGGAGAATTGAGGTTGTGATAGTTCAGCTATCTTATTTGCATGTTTAGAGAAATAAAAGGTTAGTTATTAAAATGTTAAATATATTAAAATTTATTTAGCTACTCCCTATGCATAACTAAAAGCATTATTCTTTGATACATATGATGGGTTTAATTAAGGTAACCAAATTTCATTAAGAAAATTATAAAGGATATAGTGAAGGCCATGGAAGCATGGCTTTACCTGCTTCAGCTACTTAAATTGGCTTAGCTTTTATGTTTGACAGAGTTATTGTAGATATTTACTTCTTATGAAAAAAATACAATAATCTAAACCAGCATCTGGTTATCAAGTTAAGGAGGTTTCTTCTTTATAAGCAGGAAAGATGGTAATATTTCAGAGTTCAGATAGCCTTTCAAGAGAAGTGACCTAAGTCTCACCCCATCTGAAATAGTTCTGCTGGAACATGAAATCTAAGATACAAGACCCGTCCTTTTGCCCTAGTACAACACTTCAGTGGGGTTACTCTAAGTTCACAGTATTTTAAATAAATTAAAATTGAGATCAAAATCAAGTTATTACATGTACCAGAGGCTTTGTCTTTTTTTTTAGTAAGTAACCTTGGTCTTAATGGTTTAAGAAACATCATAATTATATTTGTTCACACTAATCATGCAGTATTATTCACCACTATTATTTTTAACACTGTAACTTAAATTGTTGTCACAGAGTATTCAGAACTGAAACAATAATGGTAAGCTGCAGAATATGTTATTTAGTTCTACAATTGGATAAGGGCATGACAGTTTCTTGTGTGAATTTTCTGACACATAAGTATAAAGCCACAGATCTGCTAACTACCACAAATGTGATTTTGAAAGTTACTTTCACTTAAATATCATGCAGGTAGATCTCACTGCTGATGGAAATAATCAGGGACAGATGGAAGAAGTAAATACATTTAGAATACAAATACAATAATTGCTTTTTATTTTTTTCTCATTTTACTCCTGACTGACCTCAAACAGAAGGGTAAAGATCACTGAAAATATTTGATTGCATTTGTCAAGAAAGTCCAGTGATGGTCTTTAATAGTTGAGATCTTTAGAAGTTATGAAAATTAAGGTAGAAATCATGACAATAGAACGCCATGAAAACTTAAGTAAATACAGGAGTTACTAAGCATGAAATGTAATTGTTTAAAAAGAAGCCTCACTTAAAAATAAAATAGGTGCCCCAATGAACACAAGTGTTTCCCATATTCCTTGCACTTTTAGTGTTTTATTGAAAAAAACCCAACCCTGAAAACTTGGAAGCATCTAAACTGAAATTCAATGACTATCCAGTAGGGAGACCAAAGGTTAATCTTCGAATTACAAAGGGGACATCATCTCAGCTAACATTAGATGTCTACAATTTGACATGTCCAACTCTGCCAGTCATCCTACACTCCTTTTGTAGTCAGTGGAGAGAAACAGGCTTGCGGATGTAATTTTCTTTTTTCCACTTGTTCTCTTAATCTTCTTCAATGAAATTTCTCTGAAGGGGTATTTTATTTCTCTGCTAATTCCAGCACAGCAGTCTCTAATTAAATTAGTAGCTCTTGGGCAACAAGGACTTAAAATGTCAGCATTAAGTTTAAAGTTGTCACGCATCCTATATGAAGTGTTACACTTCTCACAGAGTTTCACATTAAGTAAAAAATATGAAGAGAAAGGAAGATAGCTGGGTCCACAGAAGCACCAGAGCTGAGGTAAACAGGATATGTCTTGTTCGTTAACTGAATGCAATTATTCTGAGACCTGTTCCACTCATTATGCAAACAGCGTAGGGCTGAAATTGGAACAGCCCTTCCAAACACCCTCCCCCATCAGATGAGTGAGAGACACATATATTCTATCCTGCCTTTTATTACAGTTGAAAAAATATTTGTATCTGGAAGGAAATTACTGTATTTCAAAATATGTTGTTCTCTAATAAGGGTGAAAAGTCAAAGTAGTCTCACAGGTCTATGGTTGTGTTTACATTCTGAACTGTACTTTGAATTAATAGTTTCCTAGGAATACGCTACGAATGGTGAAAATTGCTTTTGACCTTTTTAGTTAAAAAGTACGACACATCTGAAGTGGATTTTTGCATACACAAGACCAATTTTTGAAAAATTTATCTGTTCAGAAATAAATTTGAAGATACAGGCAGTTTTGTTTTCTTTGGCTCAAAGCAACTTTTTGTTTTTGAATACAAATGTTGTATTAAAGGTAACTGCAGCAAACAAAATGTTAAAAATGAAAAAGAAGAGGTAGAAATTATTTTCGACCTGCTTTTAATGATTTACTATTACCATGGACCATTATTTCCATTATCTCAGAAGATCGGACCAGCTAGCACTTCACTGCAATCAGCCTTCATTCAAAAGTGACATTTTTGTGTAATTTGTACTCTTCCAGTTTAACAATAGTCTGGATAAATAGGTATTAGATCTAGATAGTATTCCTGAGAGTCTAAATCAAGTAGAAGTGCTTTACTTTTGGAAATACTGATTGAGTTGTGGAAGGCAGGTATACCTCTAGGTAACAGTTTGGTGCATCTCTGTCCTGAGTGTTCAGCTAACGCTGTTGCATGGAAATAGTTGGCAACTGATTTATTTGGAACACTTCTCAGATTTTACTGCCTTCTACTAAGCAGTCCTTTCTATTTTGTGCTGATCCAGTATTCAGCATGTTTTACTAATTCCTGCCACATCAGGCACATAGACTGAAGTTGTTTTTTGATTTTTCCATTAGCTGCTGATAGAGCTAAAAGCATTCCTCATTATTTTCTTTACCACCCAATTTAGATAGTTATTTATCTTCACTGAATTTGCAATGATGTTTAATGTCACTTTGGCAGAGCTTGTGTACTAAGTTTATTTGGTCACAAAGCTTCTATATTCATTGCTTTGGCACTTCTGTTTACAAATCAAATTTCAGGAGTTAGTTAAAAGTTTTTAATGTGTTTTACAAGTTTATTAAGATAAAACCAGTAATATTTTATACCTTAATGCACGTGAAAAAAAAAAAGAGAGAAAAGAAAATAAACAGCACTTGGGTTGCACAACTTCTCCATTTTACAAGAGACTTGATATGATCCTTAAATTTGGGTTCAGTTAGCAGATCAAAGCACCTAAGGACATTGACTATTTAGTGTGTGTTTTAACCTGTGCATAACTCTCTTCAATACGCACTAGAACCCACTTAAGAGCAATTGCAAAGCGAAAATTATCCTTTTACTTTCCCAATAATCTGTCCAATTAATCAGGTACAGATGGTCATTTGGCATTAAACAGATAGTGCTAGACTTTGTGAAAATCTTTTGTAGCATTCATTCACTTGGTGTTAGCAGACCAACTGTAGTAACCCAGAATGCATTAAGACAGTGGTAGAGAAAACAGCTTTATGGACCTGACCAGTAGAGTTTATTTCAAGTACCCTAAGCAGGGGTAAGACTTTTGCAGTTGATACCATATTATCCTAGAAGATGCAGTTTTCACCATTTATTTATTTTCTGTTTTTCATTACGTTGCTTAAAAAGACACAAAAAAGATGACCCTAACTTTAAGAAATAGAAATAAAAAATATAAAAAAGTTTAGATTCCACTTCTAAAGATAACCAAACAACCCAATAAAGAACCATAAATCTCATGATCAAGAATCATATTTTTTTCTTCATTCTCAGCTCTTTCTCTGACCAAGTCAGACCACAGACTATCATATTTACTTTTTTTTTTAAGTGTTGAGAGTATGTCTGTGGTCAAAAACAAGGTGGGCTTTTTTACTAGGAAAACTTCACAAAGCCAAGCTGGAGTTAAACTACAGGTTATGCTACCTGGGTATATAGTGTAAGTCATTCAGACCTCTAAGTCAGACCCTGCTCAGTTTATTGCTGTGTGTAGA
The DNA here is from genome assembly GCA_027564655.1 of Leptodon cayanensis. Classification (NCBI taxonomy): domain Eukaryota; kingdom Metazoa; phylum Chordata; class Aves; order Accipitriformes; family Accipitridae; genus Leptodon; species Leptodon cayanensis. The sequence continues at coordinate 7,879,764 of JANXJC010000029.1, forward strand.
GTCTAGTTATGTGAACATAAAATTTTCCTTCATGAAGGATTCCATCTCCAGTAAGGATGAACTGATCACATTCCATCTATCTACATACATGTACCTGCACCAGAACCTATACCTGGTTTGTTCTCTGTATTAACCTTATTAATATGCTTATAAAAATTAATTTGTATGTTTTAAACCTGATATATGTGGTCTCTTTACATACACATGCATTTAAGTATAAAATAATTATTAGGACTCTAAAAATCCCAGTGAAACTTCTTAGGATTTTGGATCAACATCACAAAACTTCTAGGGTATCTATTGAGAACTTTTCTTCAAAATAATTTTCAAATGCTTAGAAACAGAATACTAGTCAAATGGAAAACTACATGGTAAAAATAATTTTTGGGATATAACGTAATCACTTTTTTGTAATTTAATTTCATTTAATTTAATGATGAAACATTTTCCAGTCAACAGTATTGTCTCAAGACATTTCCCATATATTGGAGAGAAGTTTATACTTGCAGAGATAATTTATGGAATCACTAGAGTTAACCTTTCTTCAGTAATAAAGGCATACTTTAAAAAACAAACTGTTGTGTGGGTTGCTAAAAGCTTTGTACGTGATGGTTTTGTGACAAAGCTGAAGCCTTGAAACAGCTTTGAAGTAGAATTTTGGCAGTGCTTCAAAGCTGAGAGAGATGGCACAGCTTAAAGGACTTTTTCCCCTTTTCCCCACATTGAAAATAAAATTACTAGGGCAGAAGGAAGTGCTTAAATGGAGGAAAGATTAAAACTAGTTTTGCCAAGTGGGTAAAACATAAAAAGAAAAAAAAAGTATGAGTTTGCTTGGTTTAAACACAAAAAAAGAGGTAGAACATGTCTGAAATAACTTACAAAAGCGCATGGTTGACTGAACTGTCCAAGTTTAAAGCTAAGAATTATACAAATAGTTTTGAAATAAAGGTGAACTGATAGTGTTTTGAAGAGGGATTTCCTCATATTTATATACTATTTCTTCTTTTTCAGAAAATTTGAACTATGTGATTTTTCTCAGTGGATCTTTTCTAAAGAAATCAAACAATTAACACTTCTTCCACTGACTGTTCTTCATTAAGGGACATTCAAATTTGCCTTTAATGATAGAAAAAGAAGCAATTCAATGAAAAAGGAAGAAAGCCCTTCCAGATGCGCTGTCAGAAATAAAAACAACTCCAAGGAGACCCACACATAATGTAAAGTAATTAAAAGATAAATAATTTTTGAAATAGGTTAAACAAACACCTGTCAAATAGTTTCTGTACAGCTGTTCAAATTTGGGGGCAAAGAAATGGACTAGATGACTTCTCTAACAGCTACAATTTGGTTCTTTTGGGGTTATAACAGAAGTACAGATTTTACATGCATATTTAGGTTAGATTAAGTTGTTTTCATTATCCTAAAACAGTACATGCATTAAGAAATGCTGCAGAAATTTAATCTGCACTTCAACCTTCTAAGGCATGGATTTTTTTTTTCTGTTTAGGGGCAAGGAAAAGCTAACAGAAAATAGACAAAATAGTCTGTACACAGAATAATCCTAGTAGCCAAATTGTGCAGGAAGCTGGAGGGCTGTGATTTGCATAGGACACAATCTAAGGAGGAATACATTTCATTCGTCAAGGCAAGAGATGATAAGGACATAATCATGGGCTTCAAGGTAGGGAGATAGAAGTCTAATCCTAAACTTGTGTTCATTCAGTGCCAAATTTATAATCCCTGTGGAACAAAACAATATTCTGAAGCAATGGAAAATAATATTAGTCCAGTAAAGGGCCACTCTGCCCAAAGCAGAGTGGGAATGTGACAGTACAATTACAGGTTTTCTTTCCATGCCTTACTAGGTTTGTGGCACTATTACAACTTGCCTAATAATACTGCAATAAAACATTACTCACATTAACAATGCAGAAGCTGGTGTCCTCATAGCACTGTTCCTTAAGATTGGCTAGAGCTCCTGCTCGTAATAATCCAAACCCCTCAGGTCAAGCATCATCCAAATGCCTGTACCCAAAGCAAAACACATATCCTCAGTAATTATGTTTTTAAAAGCAGTCTATTCTTTAGAGCTTGACTACATCACAGAAAGCCCTATTGTCTGCTGGCATCTTTACAGACAAAGTTCTTCATTCCAAGTCTGTGATATTCAAAATCAAAACAATCTGATAACCAGATTTTTCTAAGCAAATGACACAAACAAACAAATAAATAACATTCATGGCAATAAAAAAGTGGGGGAAAAAAACACAGCACTGTTATGGAATATAAACTCATCCTTCTGCAATAGCTGAGAGAAGAGAACCCCCCCAAAACAGCAGAAGTTCCAGATATTGCTACTTTAGCCAAATCTTTCCTAAGAAAGTATGAAGATAATCATAAAAATTCAATGACCTTCTGTTATTACCTAATAAAATATACTCCAAGCTATTTTCACTCTCTCCCTTCCTAAGTAAGCCGCACTATTATAACCCCTTCCTAACTAGCCAGGACTTCATACCATGCTGATGTCTCTCTACTGTTTTGGCTCCAGGAGCCAGCATATTTCCAACCATAATATTTCTTGTATCATAACAAAGGAGTATGAATTCTCACATGGAAAATGTTATATTAGGATATTGCACACTTTTCTACTTGAACAAACCGACTACAGCCTACACAAGGAACACCCAGAAATCTTTGATTCTTCCCTACAATTTATATGCCACCTTTTCACCCCTCTTGATTTCAAGGACTAGCTGCTTTTCTCCCCTTTTACTTTTCAGTAATCATAAAAGTCAATAGTGCTCTGGCTATAGGTGCTTACAAAATTCATCAAAACTGCACAACTGAGCAGATGCAACATTAAAAGTATTTTACTTACTGACAACCATACAGAGAAATACTAAGCAAAGGTCTCACAAGCTCAGATGTTTGTTGTGTCTGCTGATCATCAGACTGCCAGTTTTTTAAATTCACTAATTATTTACTAAATTAAATTTAGTAAATTTACTGATTGCTTACAAAAGTCACTAATTATACCATGAATTTCATATTATAAGGTAGCTAGAACAATGGGTCAATATGCAAGATCAACAAAGATATTAATCAGTATCTCTCCTGTTATGGAAAACTAGTATATATAAAATTGCTTAAAGGAACTAGTTGTGTTTAAAACCAATATCCATAATTCTGGAGACTAGATAACTGCAAAATATTTGCATGTCTTAAGTAAATAATGCAAACAATGACTGAATACTTGTCTGACATCAGTGTATTTCCTGAATAGTTCTGAGTGTGAATACAATTGCATTTCTTTGCAAGTGGAAGATTACTAGAAACTTGAAAGGCAACTTGAAAATTCTTTTGTAGATTTTGGAAGGAAAAGAAGAAAAGAAACAGTTTTTCAGTGAAACAGACATGTAATTATTTTATATTATTTATTCCCCATATAGGGATTTTTTACATGTTTTCCATGCTTTCGCCCTGCCCCCACCCCGCATCCTTAAAGAACAGACTAACCAAAAGGACTAAGTAGCAGATTTTTCTGACAGCTTTGGAATGATCTCTCTCTCTACTAATCAGGAGGATCCTTGGGTGTTCTCTTACAGCATGTACTGAAGCTTGCTCTCAGAATTAACACTATAATCCACCCACTATTAGAAATATCATGCTCATTTTTTTCACACTATAATCTCCTCCACAGTAAAGGATTAACGTGTTTAGCTTGTCAAAATGTCAACAATCAACTTTTATGAATCTAGAGATGTTATATAACTTGTAAGAAGTATTTCCTGGCAGTATGAAAATGTTGCCAAAAGAAAATACTATGTGAGTCCATTAATACCTGCAGGGTATTATTAGCTACACCCACAAATATTCTCATTTTTAAATGTGTTTGTTTTTCTTTGGAAGTGATAGGAGTTGTCCATAAGTAGGTCCTACTTTATATACAGGCTTACATTCATGCAAGGGAGTTCAGCAATTACTATAGTGAATGTCATCTGCTACTTCTCTCCTACCAGCCCATGCAAATATAAAACTCAGTGCTTCTTAGTGCTCTGTCATCCTCAGGCATAGCAGGTGTCAGTTCTTCATTTCTTCTTCTCATGTGGATGTGACGTTTTCCAGCTTTAAATATGTGGTTGGTTTCAGACTCAACAAGAAGCATCGGGTTTTTTCTCACACTGGTAAAACAGCCATGGGTCAGAAGGCATCACCTCTATCGGCTAGATATCACTGAAGGAATAAAAGCTGGACTATCCTGAAGTATGGCTCACGCTTGCAGAAAGATGAGCACAATGTACTACTTTGAATTAAGAACTTTAGACTTAAGCAATATAGATGCTTTTAGAAGTCTTGCAGGTATCAGATACTATCTTGCAATGACGAAACAACTGCATACTGGGCTGTATCAGCACAGGTGTAGCCAGCAGGTCAAGGGAAATGACTCTTTCCCTCTGTAAAAAACAACATTGAAAAAAATGGGGTGACTACAACAGAGGACTAGCAACATGGTAAGGGGACTGGAAGACATGAGGTAAGGCGGCACGAGCTTGGTTTGTTCAGCCAAGAAAAGAAGGCTAAGGGAGAGATCTTATGACTGTCTGCAGATGCATAGCAGGTAATTACAGAGGATGAAGCCAGATTTTTCTTAGAGGCGTATCATGAAAAAGAAGCAATGTTCAAAAATTGTGGCAAAGGAAATTCTGATTAGGTGATCAAACTTTTCATGTTGAGGTTGGTCAAACACTGGGAAAGGTTGTTCAGTGATTCTGTGGTATCTTTATCCTTAAACATACTAAAACTGGATGGCAATACCCTAAGCTATCCAATTTCACTTTTAACTTAGTCTTGCTTTGAGTAGAGGTTGATAGAGATGACCCTGAGAGATCAGAAGACCATCTATAAAGAATTCAAATGGGTATGGAAAGTAACACTGGCTCTATACTTTTGTTGATCCACATGCAGAGGGCATGGTCAAAGTAATTTTGCTCAGAACAGCATTGGTATCTCCCTTACAGCTACTTAAGAAATTCTATGCCAAATTCCTGTATTAACTACAACTGTTATCTTTAAATGACATTTCTCAGTCAAAAGTGAGGAATGTAATTCTCGCTTATGAGAAAAGAGATTATATTTTGTTTTTATAGAAAAAAATATAAAAGATTACTATAGTGCTCTAAGAGGTATTTTCTCCATCGCCAGCTAGCAAGATAAAAATTTCAGCAAAAATTGTCATGTACTCTTTTCTTCCAATTAACTCATATTTTCACAATACAAATATTTTACTTAAATTCACTTACCTTCTCGCCTAAACTATTCTTAATGCCATTTTTTTGTACAGAGCTACCATAATGCCTTTTATTTTTCTTGTGGGAGAATGAGGTAAATAATCAGCAGCAACTCTTTCACAGGGAACCTTAACCTCATGACTAGCTCCTTGTTCCTCTTTCACAGATTCAAATGGGTGTGCCAATACCCAATAAAGTTCAGTTTCACTTTCAGAGTAGCACGATCCTTTTATCTCACCGCCAACATCATCTTCACAACTTTCCAGCAGCACATGCTGCCATCAATCTCTTCTTTTGAAAATAATTCTTTCTAGTTATGTATGTGGAGTGACAGTGACTGAGCCATTACTACTTTACCCCTAGAGTAGTTAAAAAAGGATACTACAGTGGCTATATCTCCTTATATCACCCCCCAAAAGCCTTCGATACTACACTAATCTCATCTACAAAGAGCCATTTTACTAGTAGGAGAAGAAAGGAGATGTCAGTGTGTTCCTTCACAAGCTATCATATTTTTCTGCTCTGCACTACAAAATGGCACTTCTACACATGCTACTGGACAGGTAAAATTATCATTTTATAGAGCTAAACAGATGATTCATCTTCAGAACTGAACTGAACGACCTGGTCCCCGATCACCCCTCACCCCTGCCAAAAAAAGTATTCATGCACATATGCATTATTTTCCCCCAAGTCATAAAAGTGAAGTGTAACTTAAATAAATGCTAAATCTGATTCCATGCTCCCTGGCAGCAAAATGAGATTTCTTTACGTTATTATGAATACAGTATTAACAAAATGTACTGCATACAAATAGCACTTAAATGGGTAAGGACTCAGACATTGATTTGTATTTTCCAGAACGCTTCATTACCTTTAGTTATTTTCAGAATGCATCAAAATTATTCCTTTCATATCTCTTACAGTACTACCAACAAAACAAGTAAGAAAACATAAAATATCATATTAACATCTTTATCTATTTGATTTAAAATATACATGCCAAATTAAATATAAAGCCAAGGGGATATTAAAAATGCAGTGGGGTAACTTCACAAAAATATCCCTTCATACTTTGGTACATTTCACTATCTGAACAAGTTTATTTTAAACTTTTAAAAATTAATGATATTCATCACTTTTTCAATTAATTTTAAAGGCATATGATAGAACAAATGCAAAAGATGGCACCACAGAAAAAATAATTAGGGTTCAAATATTTCTGCATAAAGATCCAAATCCTGCATGGATATAAATTAGTGCAGAAGCTTGGAAATAAATAATATATGCAAATTTATGCTCCAAAATCCAAATCAGAAAAATTACATGAGTTGCAGACTACAGATGTTCACATATTATTCAGTGAATCAGGTGCACTACTTTTTTAGATGAATCTGCAAGAATAAGATTTGTTACAAACATAGCTACACAAAATTTGAATGAAAATGCTCAAAGTAAGATCTTTTGTTTGGGATTGCATGGCTATGAAATGTACAAGTGGAAATTATCTCAGTTAAAATAATTTTGCTTCTTTTTCCCCCATCAGAAGTCTGCTACTTGTGAAACTTGGCCAACTCAACAGAAGTAACAAGAACACAAGAAGGAAACATCTATATTTAGTACTCTTTCTAGGCCACTTCAAATAATGGTATTTTAAAGAGAAGAGTAAAATCCAAGAAGGCATTGCTTTGTTTTTCTCTCAATGTACCTCACGTTTACAGCAACTAAACGATCTAAACATGTTTCATTCCCATCAAAGTCACGCCCCTTCCAGTATCTGCAAATAACAGAAAAACTAATAAAAGTACATGACAAATTATTGATTTCTGAAATCTCACAAAAATCCCAGAACATCCTGGTGCCATCTTTCACGACATTAATACAAAGCAACAGGTTCTGATGCCTCTGACATCTTTTGAAATGCCACTAATAAGATTTTACTGATTGCTACAGATATTAAAATTTGATGGGTCTCAATATAAATACCCTTCGTATTTTCTTCTCTACACAAATTATTTTATTTAATATAGAAGCAGCTGCTGAAGTTCATTCTCCTTCTAACTTTGCTAATGATTTCAGGGAGTGCAAGAAAATTCTCTCTACTACTATTGAGTGTCCTCAGGAATCCCAAGTGCTCAGCAAAATCTATGGTTAAGGCTTGCCCTATTGAGATAGGGTCTTGATCAATAATGAAATGTGCTTAATCAAAAAGTTTTAACTTCTGCTCATGGGATATTCAAAGAAACGAAAAAGTGTAAGGATTGCTTTGTAGGACATAACTTTCTCTTTACCCCGTGCTGTAAGAACAAATACCTATGCAGTCAATAAATAGCAGCTCATCAACACAAAGAAAGCATCAGGTTGCGTTTCAAGGTTCCATCCTGCTAGCAGAAGCGAAAATCTATGAGGACACCTGGGATATGAGAAGAGCACAAAATTGCTCTGAGCCACTGTGCTCACTGATAAATGGCACGCTAAGAAAAAGACATTACTTTCCTCCCTCACAAGTAGCACTAATGGAAATCTATAAGAAGTTATTTTCAAGATCATGTTTCTTATTATTTAAATTCTCCCTCAACATATAAACCAAGTCTGATATGTACAAATCTTAAGAAACAGACAGAAACCCAAGCTGCATCCTGGGACACAGAAAGCTTTCATAATCTACAACTGACAATACACAGAAGGAGGATGGTATAAGAGTTACTACAGCCTAAGACATGAGAGGATTAGGTTTGATTTTCTGATCCTCCCCATACTAATACTCCCTCTAAAAGTTAGGCAACTCACTTGGTCTTTCAACTAAGCTAAACCAGGGGCACAACAGTGCAACTGTGTTCCCTGCCTCAGTACACAACTCATCCGTTTTCTACGCTATACTGCAATGAAATCCATCTCTCCTCTCCCACGCATTGATTTCAAAGTAGGAAATCCATGTGTGAGGTAGGAGAGGAGCCGGGCATCCCAGAGTTCACAAAGGGTCTAGGTCTGGAGATCATACACAGCATGCACCTCTATGAATGTTCCCGAGCCTTTAAAAAGAGAATGTTATTAAAACAGCTAAGTCAATGAATTACGAACACTACAGACTTTGAATCCCTGCAGAGTTTCAAAAGCTAGTTGGAGCCCACCTCTCACTGAAGTTAACTGCATTTAGGATACTGAACCTGGAAATTATGAATTAAAAGGAACTATGTAAGTGCCCCCCAAACCCTCAGAAACAGTTCAGACTACACCTTGTTCTATTTAGTTCTTATATCTGGCCAGAAGGAGCTATTTTGGTACAGCTATGAGTAAAAAATGCCTACAGTACAGCAGCTTAGCCAAATGGGAGACAAGAGGAACAGTATGCCAAGAATCATGCCAAGCTTTAGCCTGTCTATGGCTTGCAAAGAGATCAGGAATAACCCACCCTTGGATAAACTTAATTAATTCCCTCCCAGTCCCATACTAAAACTTCCTGCATGTCCTGACCTTTTAACACTGTGCTGGCCAAATGCCTATATATTGTAAACACTGCCAAACAGGAGCTGGAGTGACCTCCCTATCCCAGTGATGGACCATCATTTGGACACAGTGCATCTTTAAGCAAGCGGTAACACACAGTATTTATTACAGAAACAAAACATACATTGAACTGCAAGATTTAAAGACTGCTTGGGTGAAATGCTTTCAGGATAAGCAGTTTAGAAGTGTTTACCTCATGTATATTATTGCAGTTTTTGGTCTTTATGAACATCAAACACATGGACGCAAGCAGTTTCTGGGTAGTTACCGTTGGATATCCAGAAAGGCAACTCATGGCTGCTCATAAAATCACGTGTAACTGGTTTCTAAAACAGCAAAGCAAGTAAATTAAAAGCTAGTATAACTTGTAAAGGATGTTGCAAGGAGATGGCAAGTTCCTTCAAAGAGATCTTCCCATTACTACGTTTGTCCAGATAGAGAAACATGTGAACAAATCTAAAAATTACTTAATTCCCTTAGGTAGGGAATTTCAGAATACACAAATCAATATGCATTTGGCTAGGATTCACAAAATCTAACACCGTGAAAGAAACTAATATAGACAGTTTTAACCAAACTTATTTTTGTTCATGTTTTTATTCATTTTTTCAAGATATTTTTTGCATATCATCAAAATACTAGAATTCCACTAATCCAGCCATACAGGGTTCAAAAGCAGATATAAAACATTTGTAAGTGACTTAAAATAACTTTATCTGTAGATCTCTATCTTATGAAATCAAGACAATAATGCCCAAAACCACAGGAACTTTCAAGTACTATATGGGGTTTTTAACCTTTTTTGGGGAAACAAGTTTAATAGCTGGAAAAATGATGGAAATTTCATTTTCATCTCTCTCATACACACAAGCACACATATCTATCAGTTTTTAGAGCTTCATTTCATCTTGAATGAGGATAACAATATAAGATTTCAAATATTTTCACAGAATTGATGCTGAAGAAAAAAAAGGTTTTATTTCAGACACAGCAGAGCTGATCAGACAACAAACTGGAGCTATTGGTTCTTAAAATACGTCAGTGAAACATTTATCACAAATTTCTAAAATGAAGTCAATTTTCACAATACCATTGAGGAAAAATGAAGCCAGTAGAGAACTGTTGTGTATCCAGGCAAGGCATCATGACAGACTTTCTAAGAATCTTTAAAGAAAATGGGGGAAGAAAAACCTCTGGATAAAATGGAGATATTCAAAATGGAAAAAATAAAATGTATCCATGTTTTGAGAAATTTCATAAATCCTAAAAAAATATCCTTCAAAACCTCACCTTGAAAAAGACCTACAATTTTGTGACAAAGAGGTCATATCCACAAAATCACATCACTTATAGAGGAAAAAAAATTATAATTTGCCTAAGAACTTTTAAAATCAGCTCCTGTTCAAATATGTCCTTTCTTAAATGACATTCACTTGTGATAAATGTGAGGTAACATACCCGAAATCAGTAATCCATACAAGCTTGTGGCTTTGAGCTTTTCCAGAAGCAATTCCTGAGTGAAAAGAAAGCAGGGGTGAAAGATGGAAGTATATTTTATTATTAGAAAAAGTCGGTGTTTCAGACTTACTGGGATGGGAAGGGGTGTTAATAAATTTGGGAAGATCAATTTAGCAGGCAAACCTAATTGGTCCCATTTCTTAAGAAGTAGATTATTGCACTTATTCCTACATCTACAGAAATACACCTGAAGCAGTACATGGCTAACTGCACGAGGAAAGAAAAAAACCTAGAAATGTAAAATAGTTTCAAAAAATATATGTAACAGATTTTAATAGAAGAAAGAGTTATATGGCCCATTGCAAAGTGGGGGAAACTATGATTTTCACTAGTCCATTTCCTGTGCTGAGAATGAATGTATGTTAGAATTGTGAGGACATCTTCATGTACAGCAAAGCTGTTAATGTTCAACAGCCCAGGCTAGCTCATTATGTGCTTCTAGCAGAGTTACTGTAGGGAGAACAGGAGAAAAGTTTTTTTTGGCAGGTTGAACTTTAAAAGAAGTAGGGTGTTTCAAGCTGCTGAGGAATCCGGATTGTGAAAATAAATCCCCAAGAGATGGATTAGTGGGCAGGTAATGGCAAAAGGCATCTGATAAATTACAGAGTTATGTGGTAAACTTATTTATTACATGCCTATACAATTTGTCACAGGGCTGTCTCATTTATCACCTCCCCATGTGAGATGCATATATTAATACTGCACACTGCTATCATTGCCTGACAGCTTATGATCCTGTTTTTGAAATTCATACATCACTTTTCCCTACTCTCTCCTATCACAAGAATTTCCATCCAGTTATATTTCCAGATAAATGCTGAGAAAGGATTCCTGATCCACCTGGTGTCATGTCTTATGCTCTTCCCAAATGGAATTAATAATAATAGCAAATACATTATGTATTTGCATATACATACTGTAGGGTCAGTCATTGTCATCCTGTTGATGTGTCCTGTCAATCAGTAAAAGCAACCTGATATCTTCACCCAGCTGAAATGGATCTTGTCAACGCTATTCTACTATAATATGTTTTTAACATAAATGGCTGATTCACAAAAACACTTCTTGCTGTTGCTGTTTTTTGTGGGACCACATTAGCTCTTAGCAAGAGCTAAACATTACTTTTCACTGAAATACCTACAACAAAAGGCTGCAATTGTACATTCTTAGACTTTACTTCGTCTACACTGAATCGTAACGGTAGTTACCTGTGAGTCAGCTAAGGCTGTCATACAAATACTGAATCCTGTATGCGTTAGGGTAAAACGCAAGTCATGGAAAACGTTTGGTATAGTAATTTTGGTTATTAAGCTGGTTCTGTCAGCACCTAATGAGAGATGCATAGTTCTTGCTCCCTTTCTGGTTCTCAAACTCTTTAAAGCTTGTTGGTTCTATGAGCTAAAAATTTCATAGTAGTTATGAGCTCCAGCACAAGCTCCCTATTAAAAACTGTCTAGGAATGTACTTGTACCTGCATGACACTAGAAGTTCATGTGGAAAAAGAACTGTGCTTCATGAAACAAAAGGATGAAAATTATAGGTAACAAAATCGCAGAGCAACACTCAGTTACAACTGGAGCTCTCAAAGAAATCAACAGGTAACTAAAAAATATTTAAGCAAGTATTGAATCTGTTCACATAGATATCTGGAGCCACTAAAAAGTAAACTGAGCAAGAAGCCATCACAAGGGAAAAAGTGTATAATTGGTTTTCTGGCATAGCTTCAACAGTCTACAATTAAATGTCTCAAGTAAAGAATTTTTTCTTTAAATTCTTTTTTTTTATTTCAACTTTTAAACTTTTTTTTTTTTTAACTTTTTTTTCCCTCCAGATTTTCTATGAAAACTCTGTCAGGCTGCCTTGTTTGGAAAGACAGTACCTTATTGTTTCCTCCTTACTTCTTCCTGAATAAGGCAATGAAGGTCAAGTCAAAATTTTTGACACAGTTTTCAGGCTGTACTATGGAGGTGTGAAGAAGAAATTAAACTTCATATATACTATTTTGTATGTGATTTTGCAAGGGAGAAAAAACTTCACAGCTATTTATATCAGCATTTAGATCAACTAATCACAGATGTATATAGAGAGCTTCTGAAGTCCTAATTTACGTTCAGATCATAACTGGGATCAGAGACTGAGAAGACAACTGCCAGAAGATTTTAAATAAAGATGTTCAAATTTTACAAGCTGCAGAGCACTGTTGCATCATATTACAAGTTTGGGTAGGAAGACAAGAAAATGTCAGTTGGAATCAGAAGGAAATACAAAGATACATAGTAATATGCAGGGGCAAAGAAAATTCATTAACTCTTCCATAGAGTCTTCTTAATGCAGGCAAACTACATTTGCAGGAAAAAAATGCACATAACAGAATTTAACAGATTTGAGCGGTTTTCTGCCTTGGAAATAGGGCCATAGTTTGCAAAGGTTAAAACGATTTTGTGAAAGCACATAGAAAAGTACTGAAAGAGCTGAAAAACAAATGGCATACAAACAGCACATAGTGTACAATCAGGAAAACGTTCATGAGAAATCTTCAAGAGAGAGGTACATCCTTAATATATTCAACAGAACTGAGCTCTGGGTAATTGTAAACCAGACACTACAAGCCAATATGATAGCTCAAGTTCCATTACAGTATTTGCCCCAAAATACACAGGAAAGCTTTAGCTCATGTGATGGGTATCTTTCCTACTGCAGGGTACGTGAGAGATGTAAAGGTGAAGCTAAAACTTAAACTGTTGACATCTATAATTTTTGCATGAAATGGATTGCTTACAGCAGGTCAAAAACATGTCAAATATTAAATCTAATTCTGGGACCATTCATGTAGAAAGGCAAAGAATTGTTAAAGATTGATTCCAAGATGTCTTTACTAGTACAGGGAAGCTGTCAACATAATATAAAATTAAGTTGACAGAATTCAATTGTCCTGTCATAGAGGCATCTAGAAAATGCTGGTAATAAAAATCTTAATGACAAATTAGATTGAGTAAACAGGATACAAGAAAGAAAATGGAAGAAACTACAGAACTGATTAATTTCTCTAGTAATTTTGAAAGTGGAATTACTCATACAGCTCCTGATGCACTAAAAAAATATGAGAAGGAAAAACTTTCACATACCCACCAACTCAGTCACGGTGAGTTCAAGGTAGTCAGACTGGCCCTTCCTTAAACTTCAAAGCAAGAGTTGGTGAAGCAGATACGTTAGAGCACTTATCAAACCAAGAACTACATTCTATTCACTTCAGCTGATAGTTTTGTAATGGTGAGAACAAAGAACAGGGAACATGAAAGGAGAAAATTCAGATACAAACATCCTGCAGTGGTAGTCACTGGAGTTTTGAATCCTTGGATCAAATAGTTATTGGAAAATAAACATTAATTCTTAATTATTACACCTGCTATCCAGAAATGGCACTGCTAGAGCATAGGAGCTGCAGTACTGAGAGAGAGTGGATCATGATTAGATTGTTAGAAGCTCAAATGTTTTGTGAAAGGTATGATTTTAAACACATCACTATCAGTCCAGTACGTGATTAAATAACCATAACATTTAAAACAGGGCTATTGTAAGTCCCTCTCATTAAAAAAAAAACCACCAACAAAACCAAAACACCACCAAAAAACCACCCCCAAACAAACACAAACAAAAAAATCCCAAACCCCCTATAATCATCAAAAGATCAAAAGCATTTGTAGCCATAAGGCAGTGTTCACAGGTATAACTGGAAAACAGGCACCTAAGATAGATATTTCTTGTGAGGTTCGTTTTATGAGTGATTACTAAGGAGCAAGCCTTCAGCCTTCCACTTATTCTAGAGAAAGAGAGGTAGAAAAATAGACTCAGACTTTAAGTTCCAGAAACTGAAGATGCTATGCTGATCAGTGGAAAAGAATGTTCAAAACAATATTGAATCTAATCCACAAAAGGCTTCAGAGATATACAAGTTAAAGCAAGCCAGTTTAGAGATTGTGTACACATCTACACTTCTAAATAAAAGAAGTTCAAAAAATAAGACCAAGCCCAGGACTCCTGGCTGCCTGTTCCTTAATTAACAGCTTGCTCTCTAGCTCTACTCTGAATAGAATAACTATTCTCCTTTCAACCTATACAGTCCTCCAGCGCTACCAGGTTTGTGCCTTCAAACCCTTTACAGGTCTTCATACCACATCTCAGATTTATAGCAGACCACCAATGTGTTTTGCAGAAAGCACTATGATGGGCAGTAACAAAAGTCTCCTGTTCATTCAGACACAATTAACTGAAAAAAACCATACCAAAATAACAGTTACGTCTTAGGACCACAGGAGAACTACCTGACACCCCTATGCTGTGCAGTGTGGACACGGCCACTCTATTCTAGGGACAGCAAGCCCAAGCAGCATGGATGTGAGCCAGCCTGGGCTACTCAACTCTAGAATCAGGGACCACTTCTTGTCTTTTCTGTTTATCAGGATATAGACAGACAGGCACTGCAAACTGATGATGTATAATAACGTTGTGGTTAACTTTGTATCTTTCCACTTAGAACTGAAAGATGTAAGAATAAGTATTTTGAAGTCTTGAGCTGAAACATCTCACCCTCAGAACGTTCTGGTTTGCCAGAGAGAGTCAAGTAATGTCACTGGGTCAAGAGCAAGTGATGTGAGTCAAGAAAACAGTTATATGCAAAGGACAAGTGGATGGAGACACAAATAAGAGACTGGAGTGGCTAAATATCTTCTGCCTGTTTGGACAACTAGAAAAATAGAATAAATATTTTACTAAAAAAAAAAATCAAGATATATTTGAATACATTCATTTCAAACAACAGTCTGTGTCCAATCGGCGTCTTGATTTTGATGAAGAGATGCAGAGGATTTATATGAAGAGATGCAAGGGATGCATATGTGCATCATAGAAGACATGGTGTTAGGACCTAGTCAGTCAAAGAATCAAGAAATCAACGAGCTTGTTCACATTTCTTACAGAATTAAAGCTCTCAGCAATATCAGGCAGAAAAGTTTTGATGCTCAGGCTCATCAACAATATTTTAGCTACCAATTACATTTTATATTCAAACATTCTCATCACAGAGTGAGAGATACAAGGAGATCAATCTATTTATCTTATTAAAGATGTGAAAGGTTAATAGAAGTACTGATCACAGTCTGTAAACACTGATACAAGAAAAAGATCATTAATTTTAGAGGGACCTTCTATCTGTTTAGCCAGAACATAATAACAAAAGTGGATCAGAAACACATTTTTAAGATGAGCTGACTACAGGAAAAAAATTGCTATGGATTATTGTGGCTTTGCCATTATTTTACATTTTTAAGTTGAGATCGGACATATTTATAAAGTTACATGACCACAAATGGCTGGATGTAATAGAAGAATTTCCAAGTATATAATTTAGACTAGACTGGCATTTGTTCATTCTAGCCCTAAAATGCATGCTTGTATGAACTGGTGATTGCAATAAAGCTTGGCAGATTTGATAAAGCTGACTAAGATATTGTCTTGCATAAAAGTTGTCATTTAATTCACTAATTTTTAAGTTCTTTTCAAGTGCTGTATTTAATGTTTTCTTAGTTCATTTGTCTATACATAGTAAGAAGTTAACAGGAAATACCTGAATGACAGACCAAAGAGATGTGTTGGAATGAATTCTTGCTAAGCAACAAGCTGTTACCCGTTATCTATTTCACCTGGAATTTCATGATAAGCAATTTTTTCTTTATAGTGTGTTTTGGATTGCAACTTTTTAATGAGAACTGTTAATTCTCATGTATTTATCTTTAAAGTTTGGAGCTATTTCTGTTGTCTTACTGGGTAATATTTTCTGTTTAATAAATTCAGTTTGACAGAGATTTGGTCCCAGTTTAAACTCACTCTACATTTTACTTTCTGGGTACATCAGATTCTGCTTAGAGACCTAACATTTGTTGGCACTATTCGTGCCTGGACAACATAAAACATTTCAAACTGCTCTTGATATATAGTCAGTCACTATAGCCTGCACTTAGCTTTTTTCAGCAAAGCAACATTTTGTGTTATATGATATTTTGAAGCAGTGTCCTTGTAAAGAATCCCATCACATACAGCAATTTCATCTATGTAGTCACAATATAATTTTATACTTGGAAGAATCCGTGCTGCTTCTTTTTTGCCATCCATGAAGAATTACTTTCAATCTGTTGTAAGGCTGGATCATTTTATCTGTTTGTTTGAGCCTGACACAGTTTGCTGAAGAGGTGGACGGTACCAGCATCATTTACTCTAGATATTTCTTCGTGCAATTCCCTTCCCAATTTATAGGTTACTTTGAAAGCATAAACTTCATTTAATAAATATTCTTCAATTGTTTGAAGCTGATCTGACATTTCAAAAATTATTTCCACATGATGTGTATGTCAGAATTTACCTCAAATGATTTCAAGCCCAAATAGTTGATGAAATCACTGACAATTAGAACATATGTTCTTGCTTTTTTCTCAATATAAATATATTGTGACTCAACTGGAAATCTTAATCACAACATAACTATTCTAGCCTAATAAGAACTAATTGGACAGAAGACATTTTTTCTGTTGCTCTACTTACTATAAATACTTGTATGTATGAAATCTTCATCAGACGCTATCCAATGCAATATATTTTTGTGGTGTTCTTTATATATCTTTTAAATATTTTTTCTGTCATTTGGGTAGCGTGTGTCTTTTTCCTACTCACACTCACATACCACGACCCTAGAAGCGTTCAAATGTTCAGTGAATCTTGCTGAAAATGTTCAACAAAGCTCACCAGGAAATGTTGATTCAGTTTCTGTGGAAAACAATTACCATCAAAGCTTCCTAAGAGGTTACAGTTTTCATTGAAAGCTCCCAAACTTGAAATTTTAATTCACCTTTATTTTTTGTACAATCTTTCAGGTTTTGGTGCCAACTCTCTCTTCCCATCCTTTAATTTAAAAAAAATTGAAATTTTACTACCTACTAATAGGCCAATTTAACAAGCTCCCCCCCCCAGTATTTCATAAAAATATTTTCAAGCAACTTTAGTTCTCAAGGCTTTTATGCTTCTGGGACATTTACAAATTTTTCAGATCATCTAAATTAAATTTTACTCCCCAAGATTTCCTTTTAGATATTTTTTTCTCTTTTGCCATTTGCCAATGTGTTAAGTTCCTACATCTTGGGTGAACCAATGGTACCTGATCATGCTCAAATTTCTGTTCTTTCACAGTGAAAAAAAAGTGTCAAATTTTAAAAAAATCATCTTATTTAATAATAAAACTGAACTTAAAGTGACTGAAGACAACCTCATTTATTTCATATTGCATACTGTTAATTGCCACATTTCAGCTGAAAGTAATTTTCAGTTAAGATGCTTTTTCTAGCATACCTATATAAGAGTCATTTTATGCTATTCCATTTATGTTTTCAGATCAGTGTGGGATTTTTTTCCTATGCTCAAAATGAACACAACTTTGGCCTTTCAAGCCTGGGAAGATAGTTGGGAAGCAGCAGGAACCACCATTCCTGAATTGTTCCGGGATGTCCCTCTTCATAAAAGAATTTTAGATCTGGCAATGTCAGAAGTGAAAGAAAATGCTTGCTATTATATCTCATGCCATCTGAAAAAGGGATGTATTCTTTACTCGGCATTTTTGCCATTATGAAGTCACAACGTCTTTGGAAATTTGTTCATAGCACTCTAAAAGTTAAAATATTTCGCATGTTTGCTTTAAGTAACATGTGAATGTATATTTTATCTTTCAGCTTTAAAAACATGCATGAAACTGGTAATAGCATTATTAGGTCAGGACATTATATGTGGTGCAGCGTGCATATATGCAGTTGCATGCACACCTGTGCCTAAGAAACAGTACTCCAGAACCCACTACACACGAAGTTGCAGCACTATCAGGCAGAGAGCTTGAGGCTCAGAGCTGAGAACACTGTGAATTTCATGTTTACTATGCAAATCTCACTGTTTGGAGCCCTGCAGCTGCCCCCCCCCCCCGCCCCACATCAGGAAGTACATACATCTTACTCTTTACTTATGGTAAAGCAAGAAAGAAATACACCTCATTGTCATTTAAATCCCCAAATAACATCCTCTCAAGCCACATGGAACCACACCTTTGAACTTTTGCTGTTACTTAAAGTTCTCAGTTTGAAAAACGCAACTTTTTACAGCAGGAGGATAGGAGGAAATACCTACAATCTCCCAAATTCTTTTACTCCAGCCTGGAAAAAAGAGTAGGCGGGGAATGGAAAGCTTCATGAAGAAGCTGTTCCACAGCTGTAGTATAGTCGACTCACTACAACAGTGGAAACCAGTAGTTATTTTTGGATAAAACAGCCAGAGAATGACTGACTGTATTACGTTCCCATGTATTTAGAATGGTAGCCTTGGAAGTCCAGGTGATGTGATATTGCTGCTTCTATTAATATGCCACAGGCTCTGTACCAATTACAGTACAAGGCCTCAGGACTCGTCAGGCTGTGTCTTCACCTGTGCTTGTTTTAGCTGTAACAGCATATTGCCTGATGATGCAGTGAGCATAACTTCACTTGCTTTAGGTTAGCTTTCTGAAATTGCATGGATTTACTTCTAAAAGAAATTAAACTGCGTGGGGTGAAGGTATAATGAAACTAAGCAACCATTGCATAATTAAACCAAGCAACCATTGCATAATTAAACCTGTAGACCAGTAAGAAAAGAAGTGTTAGCAATGGACTGAAATCATAGAAAAGCAACCCCAAGTAGAGCAAATTTGAGGAGGAAGAAAACTCCTTGCAACCAGTAGTCTCCTCCCTTCCAGAAAAGGAACTTGAATGCTCACAACTTGCCATAAGAACACTCTGAAAGGGTGAGCACAACACCTAGAGTGTAGAAAGAAGAAATCGTGTTTATAGCAGTCTGAAGTGGACCATTATTGGGAATGAGCTGTAATACTATATGTTAGTATCATTTTATTCAGAAAAATAGCTGTTTGTAGTACTTTGATTAGACTCCCAATAAACACAGTGTGTTCTTTAGCCCAGATGTTGGAGGGGTGTAATGCAGCAGAACATTCTCGCATTAGACTAATTTCTACAAAATGGTACATTTCTTAACTGCATTAATAATAGCCTTTAAAAATTATCTGCCTTTAAAGCAAAGCAGAGGTAAAAGTATTCTTTCATGCATGCTCTTAATTCTTTAATACAGGTACCCATCCACATATCTTTAAACTATTTTGACAAGCTAAAGTATTTTCTGCA